>JAJGQD010000030.1:0-372500 GCA_020882685.1 Aphelinus atriplicis
GTGATCTTAGAGGCTCTAATTTGAATTTTCAAAATCTGAGGCCGGATTCGTAATCAGCGACCTCAAAAACCCATGATTACCAATTTTCAAAAAATTCAATTTTTTTCCAAATTTTTGTCAGGTGATCTTAGAGGCTCTAATTTAAATTTTCAAAATCTGAGGCTGGATTCGTAATCAGCGACCTCAAAAACCCATGAATACCAATTTTCAACAAAGATCAATTTTTCCAAATGTTAAGTGATCTTAGAGGCTCTAATTCTAATTTTCAAAATTTGAGGCCGGATTCGTGATCAGCGACCTCAAAAACTCATGTATACCAATTTTTGAAAAAATTCAATTTTTTTTCCAAATTTTTGTCACGTGATCTTAGATGCTCTAATTTGAATTTTCAAAATCTGAGGCCGGATTCGTGATCAGCGACCTCAAAAACCCATGATTACCAATTTTCCAAAAAATTCAATTTTTTTCCTAATTTTTGTCAGGTGATCTTAGAGGCTCTAATTTGAATTTTCAAAATTTGAGGCCGGATTCGTTATCAGCGACCTCAAAAACACATGTATACCAATTTTTACGAGAAACCATCGAGGCAAAAACTGTTTAATGTAAATAGTTAACTTGGCATATTACATTCAGATGTGTCCTTACACACACACGTACACACATATTTACATACACACACACGCACACAAGCAATCGCACTCAAGTGCGCACGTACCGCATCAACTCCAAACTCGAAAAAACGCCGCAAAATAGAATTAAACCTGAGATAGATTTTTCTATAATGTAAAATCTGAGTTAGATCTTTCTTTAAAAGTCGATTTGAGAACGATCTTTCTATACTGCTCGATTCGGAATAGATCTTTTTATTCCGCTCGATTCGAGATAGGTCTTTTTATTCCGCTCGATTCGAGATAGATCTTTTTATTTCGCTTAATTCGAAATAGATCTTTTTATTTCGCTTAAATCGAAATAGATCTTTCTTTAGCGCGTTTCTGAGATCGTTGCTTTTTCCCCCCAGGCGACGATATAATCTATTCTGGGCTATTTCGATGGAAATTTATCCATACTATTTACATAGTATTATAAATATTGTGCTATTTCTTGATATTATATGTTATAATAAAGTAATTTTAATAATTCATGGAGTTATTGCTTCAATCTACTGATTTTTTGAGTATAATATTCTTGGAGAATGAACACCGATAGGTATGAAAAACGTACGTCGTTGTCGATTCTAAACGTACGCCGATTTTATGCTGCGCGGTTACGTGCCACGCAACATAGAATCGGCTCGCATAGGTGCCTTTTGTTTGAAATGAGAGTCGCTGAGAGCGTCGGAGTGTTGAAGCGGGCGGTAGGCACTTACAGCGCTAATTTTCGTTTATCGTCTATATCTCACTCATTTATTGAGGAAATCCTATGAAATTTTTTTAAAAAACTTACCTGATTATTAACGATCAACTTTGTCGCTGGAAGTTTTTCGTGGCTCGACTTTCCTCACACACTTTTTCTTCGCAAAGTTTGAGAATTGTGGAGCTAATTTTTTTTTTATCAAGTGGTCAATAATGTTCAACAAATAGACTTTTTCAATAACTGACTTGGTCCATTAGAATCACGAATGTTGTCTCATAGTACATGGAAAATTTGAACTCATTCCATGCTTTTCCGGCAGAGTAATGACGAGTTGAAGTCAAAAAAATAATTATTTTCGAGCGTGATGAAAATGTCAGAAATTGTTATTTATCTCGAAAAAAACAATCCAAAAATTAAAACTGTAAATGTAAAACATGTGCGCCTAAATGAGACAAATCCGATGGTATGTTAAAAATTTTGAATTTTGTACTATCAATTTTTAGTTAAAAAATTTCTCTTTTTCGTACTGCCACATCTGGGTATGGTTATGGCATTTTTTTATGCACGTAGCTCATTACAAGTATGCGCAGCTGCATCGATCATCCAGCCTGCTCTAACCGGCCTCCGGTCTCCGCTATCCCCGACCCTTTTTTTCCACAGGCTTTCCCAAGTAGTAAAATTTCTCGTCCCTCGAGACAATAGTACAGGACGCTCCGTCGAGCCCCAGGCCCGAGAGGCATCAGCGGATATCCTTATAGTCACAAACACATGTTGTCACTGCCAGTGGTCGGAAGGAAAATTTTTCATCTTTGAGTTATCAGTGAGGCAAATGAGTATACTGGATTTGCGTTTCATTACTGATAAGTATGTATTTTGAATCATGAAAATTGAACCATATTAACCATAGTTAATATCAGCTTTCGGAAACCAACAATCCAAAATTAAAATATTTACCTTCATTTAGATGTCGTTAATGTGGTTCGATTTTCGTGATTCAAAATACATTTCAATCAGTAATTGAGAGGCAATCTGGTACACTAATTTTCGATACAATTCAGTTAAAATTTAAGAATTTTCTTCGAGCCACTGGCAACATGGGTTTGCCGTCATAAAGATTTTGGTCGTAGGACGAGAGAAAACCGCTGCCAAGTGCCTCAGCAGTATGCTTTCTCAAAGTATTGCAATTGAACCTCAATTTGCATTAATCACCACTCTTTGAGAAAGCAAAATGAACCTCTAACTTATTTCCTCCACTCCATAGTAACGGTTGCTATGGTAAATATCCGAGCTTCGGTGTTCTTACTTCTTAGTCGTCAACAGTTCCGAAAATGGACCTCTAACTGACTTTTCCCACTCCATAGTAACGGTTGCTAAGGACGTAAACAACGGTTGCTATGGTAAATGTCGGAGCTTCGACGTTATTACTTCTTAGTCATCAACAGTTCCGAAAATGGACCTCCAACTGACTTTTCCCACTCCATAGTAACGGTTGCTAAGGACGTAAACAATGGTTGCTATGGTAAATGTCGGAGCTTCGATGTTCTTACTTCTTAGTCATCAACAGTTCCAAAAATGAACCTCCAACTGACTTTTCCCATTCCCTAGTTACGGTTGCAAGCGATATAAACACCGGTTGCTAGAGACATCAACAATGGTTAATACGGGAAAGGTCTCTTTGATTGTTATAGAATCCCATAAATATACAAACCCAAATGATCATTTATCATGAATTATATGGGAACTTATCGAAAACACGCTAGCAACGGTTGCCATGGAATCAAACAACGGATGTTGCTGAACACCGAACTCGGTTCACATCTGCCGGAGACCGACCTGTGTGCAAAATTTCAGGACGATCGGACCATTCCTTCGAAAATTAACGTACGACAAAAAAAGTCAGTCTGAAACTGAATTTTGTATCTCCATAGCAACGGTTGCTAGGAGAATAAACAATGGTTGTTCCAAAATGAATGTCTTATCGATTCTCATCGATTGTCGTCGAAAGAATTGGAGACCCATCGTGCATTGATGATGATTTTCGGAGCTTTTATCAAAAACACGTTAGCAACGGTTGCTAGAGAAATAAACAACGGAATTGGCTGAAAATTGAACTCGACCGAGATTTTGCGGCGACTAACCTGTGTGCAAAATTTCAGGACGATCGGACAATTCCTTCGAGAGTTATCGTACGACAAAAAAAGTGCACGTACGTACGTACGTACGTACATACATACAGACATTTTCGGATTTCCATGTTTTTCGACCCGTAGATTACGAAAATCGAGGTCCCGAAGTCCGATTCGGTGGGTCGATTTTTACCCCGTTACAAAGCTTTCTCTTTGAGGAAGCAAAAATCATTTATTGCACGTAAAATATCATAATATCCAGCATTTTCATTGATTTTCGTTGCTACCAATCCAATTTTTCTGAGTTATCAGGGATCTGTATGCAAGCATTTTCACCAAAAATACTCGAAAAAAATTTTTCTGTAAAGTGTGATGATCGGTGAATATAGTAGAATCTGTTTCAAAAGTGTGCCCTAATCGCAAACTGGCTTAATAATTCAATATATACCCGCAACTACTTTTCAAGAAAAATGAAAATGTTTCGCTTTTGCTTTTGTAGAAAAAAGCTTTTTTCGATCACATGAAGTTAATATGGGGCGTTTCATTTTTTTTTTTTACCCATCTACTAATAGTTTGGGCAGAAACTGCTTTGTGTGGTTTCCTTGTAGAAATAAACAAGTTCTTAACAGTACCCCTTATATCTTTTGTTTTTTGTAAATAATATCTCAATGTAGATGCAGCACATAGTTCAGGTTTTTCAGCAAAGTAAGGAATAATCAATAATGGTTGATTTCTACCAGAGGCAGAGGTTTTGATTATTTCTGTGATTACAATTTCGATCCTACTGTCATTTATAACAATATTATCAATGTTGATTGAAGCTAGTGTCTGAACTCGGTGTGCTGTAACTAGTGCTAATAACATCACCAATTTTTCAGTTAAATCAGTTAATGAAAGAGTCTCATGAGGAAACCATTGAGATATAAATGTTAGTACTATACTTGTATCCCAAGTTTTTGAATATTTAGGTCTCGAAGGGCGAATTTTAAAAACTCCTCTAAAGAATTTTCCCATAAGTTTACTATCAGATATGTCAGTATCTAATATCAGTGATATAGCTGATCTTGCTGAATTTAAAGTTCCATATGACGATCCTTCGTTTAATTTTTTAGTCAGGAATTGTATTACTTGACTAGCTTCTGCTGAAAAAATACAATACCCGTGAGAATCACAAAACTTAGACCATGCTAATAATGATGAGTTGTATTGTTTTAATGTATTAGCTGAAAACCCCGCAATCATAACATCTATACTGCTTTCAGGAATTTCTTTTCTGCGATACGCTGCCCTGATAATATCCCTGCCATTAGTGTGAGTTTTTTCGCCAGTGGATGTATGCGCGACCTGCAAGGTGATTGCAATAAATTAATTGAAGCTTTAAATACTATTGGTTCTCTGATTAATAGATCATTGAATAAAGGAAACCAAATTTGCGTATTCCAATTAGGTACGACAACTATTCCAGTCGCTTTATCATTAATTATTTTTTGTAAAACTCGAGATACTATTGCGAAAGGTGGAAATGCATAAAAAAGATATTTTCCCCACGGAATCGTGAATGCATCTATAAATGTGGCATCTGGATCTTTAAACCAGCTACAATAAATCTCACATTTTGTATTAATCCGTGAAGCAAATAAATCAATTGATGGTTTACTAAATTTATTTACTATTGTATTGGATGCATAATCTGCTAGTTCCCATTCAGTATCAATGTTTTGAATTCTAGATAAATAATCAGCCTCTATGTTCTCTTTGCCGGGAACGTGAGATGCATACAACCAAATATTATTATCGGCAGCCCATTCCCAAATTTCTGTTGTTAATAAATTATATTTCTTATGTCGCGTACCGCCCATTCGATTTACATATGAAATGGCAGTTGTGTTATCTATTCTCAATAATACTTCGCTATTCCGAATTAAACTGATGAAGGACTTCAGTGCTAAAAATACTGCGAGTAATTCTGAATAATTTATAGAATTGGATCTCTCTTCTTTACTCCAAAACCCATGAGCACGTTCAGTAGTACAAGAAGCACCCCAACCAGACAAGGATGCGTCCGTGAAAACTTCAAATTTAAAATTGAATTTCCGAATGATTCGAGAAGAGGTTCTCAGAACAGATTTCCACCACAACAAGTCCTGGTAAGACTCGGTAGATATAGTCATTGATCCTTCATAGTTTCCGTGATTTTTTAATAATGCTTGCGATTTATCTCTTTCTAAATTTTTAGTATTAAGTATACCATATTCAATGCCTATAGAACAAGCTACCAGCTTACCGAGTAACTTGGAAAAATCACGAATATTGTAGGGTTTGATGACTTTAAAATTGTCAATGTTTTGTAAGATTTTTTCTCTTTTTTCCATTGTTGGTTCTAAAGAAAATTTTTCTGAATCTATTATAAAACCCAAATATTTACATCGCCTATTCGGAATTCTACTACTTTCAGGATAATTTATTAGAAAACCTAAATATACGAGTAGTTCCTCTGTTTTTTGTAAATTATATAAACATTCTTCATAATCATAACCAAAAACAAGAATATCATCTAAATATATAATAGATCTTAAACCGATAGATCGTAATCTTGCGATGACTGGTTTCATTATTTTTGTGAAAATGAAAGGGCTCAAACAATAACCAAATGGCAGTGACGTAAATTCATAAAGAATCCCTTTGAAAATGAATCTAAAATATTTTCTACTTTTCTTCGAAACTGGCACTAGTAGAAAAGCATTTTTGAGATCTAAGGTGCATAAATAATCATTTGGGGTTAGTATTTTACAGGCATTTTTTATCTCTTCCATTTTGAAATGATCTGGTTCTATGAACGTATTCAATTTTTTCAAGTTGAGTATAAACCGATCAGTTCCGTCTGATTTTTTCCGTAAAAAATAATTAGATATAAACTGACCCTCATTGCTTTTACATTCACTTACTGCTCCGATTTTGATTAATTCTAACAAAGCATTAGAAATTGCTAACTCCTCATTTAATGAACGCGATGGTTCTTTTGGTATGAATGTTTGTTTGACTGGGAAATCAAAATTAATTTCATAACCTTTTATACATTTTAAAATGAATATATCATTCGTCATTTCTTTCCATCTTTCGTAGAAATGTATCAATCGACCAGCAGTTTTTCTCACATTTACATCCGTTTCCGACGATCTGATCGCTGGTTCTGGTTGTAACTTTGGAAGGGTTGTTTCACTGATGCTTTCCTCGGATATGCTTTGTAGTTGAAGCCCGCCTGCCTCGCTGCTATTGAGGCCTTTCTCGCAGGCGGGCGTCCGTAGTTTAAATTTTTTGGAGTTGTGCGCTTATTAGTCGATGACGTAGCCATTGATTTAAGTTCATTTCCAATTTTGACAAAAATTTTTTCCTCGTTGATTTTCTCTCCCAGATTTTTACCAAAAATAAAACCGTCGGTCTTGGAATTTTCCAGAACATTCTTGAAATTCTTGTTAATTATACTAGGTAATATACAAGCTTTCCTCCCAATAACTTGTGAATTATGTAAATTACATAATATTATCCCAGCATCATAGAGGGATGGCAATAACACAGATCGATCCACGTTCTGCTTAGTCATAAGTGTAGATATAGCAGCCCCAAGCGCCGTCAAAGCCAATCCGGCCAAATTTTGAGTGGCGCAAAAGTATTTATCACGTTTAATTGCAGAATCTGATAAAAAGTGAATGAGCTCTGGATTTAATTTTTGAGCATTCAGAGCAGTGTCGCATTGATATTTTTCTATGACATCCTTTTTGAGCTTATCGTCCAAATCCAATTGGACCATCTCACCAAGATTTCAGGAGCGATAGTAGTTGACGGTTCTTTCGGTTTTGATGGGTCTTCGCCAAGAATTTGAAGCACGTCATCGTCAAGTGTAGGGCTATTTGTTTTCGTTGGAATAGGAGCCGAAATATTAGTCACCTTGGGATCAGAAACTGGAATCGCAGGTTCTGTCGAAGTAGACTGATTGTCTGAAAACCATAAATGGAAATTCGCTCTGAGCATGCCTTGTCTCTAGTACAAGATCGTCAGGCTTATACTGGTGCAGTATACGACTCACCTCTCGTGTGAGTTCCACTGCCCGATACTGTTTTAACAGTATTATCAGATGTTGTATCTGGCAAATTTTTCTTAGCATTTGTTCGATCTGTTATTAATGCTTTAGACCCAATTTTGGGAGGGGGGGTGTAATGAGAAGAGGAAGATGACCTCTCCCTGTGTTTTTCATTCAACTCACTGGAACTGCTTGATGATGAAGAAATGAATCGAATACGCCGACGACTTTTTGGAGATGGGGATTGTTTTCGACTCCGCTTACTACTACAAGTAATCTAATTAATTAATCATGAGAACAAGGATCTCATATAATTTCGATCGAACTTCACTTACAGGTAAGTTCGTTTGATCGTTAATAATATCCAGCATTTTCATTGATTTTCGTTGCTACCAATCCAATTTTTCTGAGTTATCAGGGATCTGTATGCAAGCATTTTCACCAAAAATACTCGAAAAAAATTTTTCTGTAAAGTGTGATGATCGGTGAATATAGTAGAATCTGTTTCAAAAGTGTGCCCTAATCGCAAACTGGCTTAATAATTCAATATATACCCGCAACTACTTTTCAAGAAAAATGAAAATATTTCGCTTTTGCTTTTATAGAAAAAAGCTATTTTCGATCACATGAAGTTAATATGGGGCGTTTCGCCTCAATCCCCCCAGCGCTGCGCGCGAGCGCCGAAACATGCCGTTTTCAACTCGTGTTTACGATGCCAAAATGTCCCTGAGAAAATGATTCGATAGGTCATTTCCATGTAGTTTTTTCTCAGCTTTCCAACGGTGTAATTAGTTTTCCGGAAATTTTCCATTTTCATCCCCAAAAAATATAAAACATCGCATATCTCAAAAAGTATATTTTTAATATTTTTTTTAATGGTCTCAATCGAAAGCTGAGGATTTTTCACGAAGGAAAATATGTTTTCCAAGGAGTGCACGAATGATTTTCTCTGAGGAATAGAACGTCGAAAAGTAGACGTAGCGCTACTCCGGCGCACGGAGCGCGTGAGCGCCAATCATGCTGTTTTCAACTCTCCCCAACGATACCAAAATGCATCTGAAAAAATTATATTATGAGTCGATCCCATGTTATTTTTCCTCAGCTTTCCAATGGTGTTGTCAGTTTTCCGAAAATTTTCCATTTTCATCCCCAAAAAATAAGAAACATCGCATATCTCAAAAAGTATATTTTTAATATTTTTTTATTATATATATTTATTATATATATATAACATTTATATTATATATATATAACATCTTCCCGAAAAAAAGTGCTATACAGAGCAAAGAAAAAGTTCCTATACGAATGCGTTTAACGAAAACTTCAAAAAAGCAAAGAAAGCTGAAAAAGAGAGCAAAAATAACATGAAGTACGTGAACTATACTCTTTTTGAGATATGCGATGTTTCTTATTTTTTGGGGATGAGAATGGAAAATTTTCGGAAAACTGATAACACCATTGGAAAGCTGAGGAAAAAAGCTGAGGGATCGACTCATAATACAATTTTCTCAGATGCATTTGAGTATCGTTCAGAAGAGTAGAAAACAGCATGATTGGCGCTCACGCGCTCCGTGCGCCGGAGTAGCGCTACGTCTACTTTTCGACGTTCTATTTCTCAGAGAAAATTATTCGTGCACTCTTTGGAAAACATATTTCCCTACGTAAAAAATCCTCAGCTTTCGATTGAGATCATTAAAAAAAATATAAAAAATATACTTTTTGAGATATGCGATGTTTCTTATTTTTTGGGGATGAAAATGGAAAATTTTCGGAAAACTGACAACACCATTGGAAAGCTGAGGAAAAATAACATGGGATCGACTCATAATATAATTTTCTCAGATGCATTTTGGTATCGTTGGGGAGAGTTGAAAACAGCATGATTGGCGCTCACGCGCTCCGTGCGCCGGAGTAGCGCTACGTCTACTTTTCGACGTTCTATTTCTCAGAGAAAATCATTCGTGCACTCCTTGAAAAACATATTTCCCTACGTGAAAAATCCTCAGCTTTCGATTGAGACCATTAAAAAAAATATTAAAAATATACTTTTTGAGATATGCGATGTTTTATATTTTTTGGGGATGAAAATGGAAAATTTCCGGAAAACTAATTACACCGTTGGAAAGCTGAGAAAAAACTACATGGAAATGACCTATCGAATCATTTTCTCAGGGACATTTTGGCATCGTAAACACGAGTTGAAAACGGCATGTTTCGGCGCTCGCGCGCAGCGCTGGGGGGATTGAGGCGAAACGCCCCATATACTGTATATGGTAGAATTTTTGATGGCGAACTATATGCCTTTGTTCAAATAAGTGTGCCACAATTAATAAAAAAGTTATACTGATGTAAAGTTAGGTAGTCGCATGGGCCCCTCATTGGGAAAATTTACATTTTTTATCGGCACATTGCTAGTACGTTCAGCACATTCTTCAAACCGATGGCTCTTTTCTCTCCATCCCTTTCAGGATATATATCCCGATGGTTGAGACAGAATTCGCATTCTGCAGCGAGAGGAAGGCTTAAGAAAATTTTTAAAAAATGTGAAATTATTCTATGCATGGTACAAAAGATTTTGAAGTAATAAACAACTTGGAAAATGATGATTTGAAGAATATTCGGTATGATGGGTCGAAAGAGGAGGTCAAGAGCTACAATTCGAACTGGCTGAAAAAATTGAGATTGAAATGGCTAATAAAATTTGTTCACACAATGATATATTCTTATTTTTTTGTTTTCCATTCCCATTTATAACGTACATATATTCATATGTGGCTACAAACACCAATTCTGAGAGAGAATCAATCAATTTTCAATCATCTTCACGGATAAATTTTTTTCTCCATAGAAATAGTTTTTTTATTTTTCCTTAACCCATTAGCGCCCAAACGGCCGCTCGACGGCCGTTTTTTTGAGCGATAGATTTTATATGGTTATAATGGTTCAAAAAATTTGGGAAGAACATTTTCTTGTGCAAAATTTTGTCAGCTTTCCGATTCCGTTACTTTTGTCTCGATTAAATGAACACCCTCATTGTTATAAACAATTGATTGCAAAAAAACACAAAATTTCGAGTCAAAATTTTTTTTGTGCCAACCGTAAAACATGGAAACCGGTCGCAACGAACTCCGGGAAGTGAATTTCGAGCGTCAATGGACCTTAAACTAAAAGTTGGCATAGTTGTGATTGTTCAAATTTATTTTTGGAAGACCCAACATGGCGGCCGACCGAAAAAATTGTAGCTTTCAACTTGGAATTGTTTTTCTCGAAAACTATGGGTCAAATCGAAAAATTCTTAGGAACAAAAATATCTTAGAATCACCTGAAGAACACTCTTGAATTTTTTCAGATTTTTTTGATGAAATTTTCCAAAATTTTGATTTTTCAAATATTCAAAAAAACGCAAATTGCTTAAAAACTCTTGAAAAAATTTGAGAATGTTCTTCGAGTAATTTTAAGACTTTTTGTTCCTATAATTTTTTTTATTTGATCTATAGTTTTTGAGAAAAAAAATAATGAAATAATTTTTTAAAAATTTTTCTGTGCGTTTCTTAGCCGGCAAATCGAAAAATTTATAGGAACAAAAAGTCTTAAAATTACTCGAAGAACATTCTCAAATTTTTTCAAAAGTTTTTAAGCAATTTGCGTTTTTTTGAATATTTGAAAAATCAAAATTTTGGAAAATTTCATCAAAAAAATCTGAAAAAATTCAAGAGTGTTCTTCAGGTGATTCTAAGATATTTTTCGATTTGACCCATAGTTTTCGAGAAAAAACTTCCAAGTTGAAAGATTTTTTCGTCGGCCGCCATTTTGGGTTTTCGATTTGAACAATCACAAACCCATAGTTTTCCGAGAAAAACAATTCCAATTTGACTTGAAAGCAACAATTTTTTCAATGAGGGGTTCATTTAATCGAGACAAAAGTAACGAATCGGAAAGCCATTTTGCACAAGGTCTTCCAAATTTTTTGAACCATTATAAATATTTGAAGCGGCCGTTTGGCGCTAATGGGTTAAAACATTGTTTGATAAAATAAGGGGCCCTATATTTTTTATACTGTCATCATGGTTATTTGGAATGTTATAGAACAAGTTTCAGTGGTGTGCCTTCAAAATTAATTCTTTGATTTTTCTCCATCCAAAATCCCAAAGTTCCGTAGATGGAATTGCTCATATATATAACATGTCGTTTTGACTCTTGAATCTGTATTCGTGTATATATAGTGATACACCTCGTAAAATTCCATATCTGGTTCAACCAGGCATTGAATAAATCTGCAGTTTTAGTAAAAGATGTGAATTGAACACTAAATTTTCTTATAGGATGAAAGTTAAATCTTTGATAGTATTGAGAATGAAAAGTAGAGATTATTGCTTCATAAGCAGCCAGTATTCATAATCGTTATTAGTGAATAACAAAATACATTGGAGAAGATTCATATTTATTCAGATTCCGATACACGTTATCAGCTAAATGATGAACGTCTTTTTCATATAATTCATGTCATTCAATTTGCCATTTCCAAATGAAAGTGAAAACATTTGTTATTTCTGTCAGTTCAAAACCTACAACATTGATAGAAATAGAGATGAAGAAATTCCTAATGTAGCCCAAATCATTGATGGATTGATTGTATCAGGGAAAAAAGCAGCCAAGAAGAAAACTTAATAACGAGGTGGCTTAGTAGAAAATTAGTGAGATGTAATAGTGCGGATAGTTTTGTTTGAAACTTCACGCCCACGCTCTGCTGAAAATTATCTCATGTAAGACATGTAATAAATCTTCTCAAAACATTCTAGTATGGTCACGTCACTTAGGAATATTCCATTCTTCCCATAACTACAGATCTATACACGTCTTCAAGATTACATGTCTCACGACTGCAGTGAAGCTGCAGATAACCACTACATTTTCAAGCATGAACTCCATCGAAAAATTCAGATGATTTTTTTTGGAAAATCTACGTTTCAGAAACCGTTCTCTCTCACAAAACTGAACTATTCAGAAAAGTATCTGTGATTCAGGGAATATTCGTTTATCTCAATATCCGTTCATCAGTCTCTCATATTGAGCCGTCTCAAGTCAATCGCGTTCTGAACATTTTACTATTTTGATCAGCTGCTGACTGAACATTCAAAATTTTCTGAATTTTAAATTTTGTAGTCATAGCCATACAATGGAGCTTCTAGGAATGCCATATCCATATCTATAGAATTCCTTCTACACCTTCTGCCAATTGGTTCCAAATCTGTGTAGCACTTGGAAAAAACTTGATCAATCGCTATCAAAGCTTCTTCTTCGGAAATTTGCTTCAAAGCTAACAGAGACGAGAGAGCCTTTTTCTTGACACATTCCTGAAACATGCAAAATTTTAATGCATGGCTACAGAACAGAAATGAATAATTCTATATCATCAGGAGATTATATAAGGAACATGCTTCAAGGAGGACTTTACTCAGTAACTTTCAAAGATGATTTCCAATTTCATCATTACCAAAAAGAAAATCCATTTATGATTTATACATTAATAAAATTCGAAGACTCAATTAACTCAATCGATTAGTTATAACCAAGCAGTTGAACAATTCTACACTCCATCAAAAACCGCTGCTTACTGCAATAACAGAATGTTTTCTCAAAGATGCTTTGTGTGGAAATCATAATGCCAATGAGATATGTCTTCCGTCATCGGCAGATGAACCAAAACTCTGAACGGATTGTCGATCTCTGAAAGACAATCCAGTGCGACGTGAAAGAGGAAAATCATAAAATTCACTGCATGATTAACTGTTGCAACGTTCTGCCAGTAAGGTTTACTTGCTTCATCAGACAGTTTTGAAAAATTCACATTTTAAAATTCAGCAATGGAAGTGACTGCTTCCACTGCCATTGTCAAACTATTGTGCAGTCACTTTCACTGCTGAATTTTATAATGTGAATTCTTTCAAAACTGCCTGATGAGGCCAAACTGATGTTTTGAATGACTTAGCAACGGTTGTTAGGAAAATCAACAACAATTGCTATGGAAATAACAAAAATAGGTTTCTGTGTCGTGGGTCACCTCAAATTCGCTATAAATGAACTTCAACTCGATATTTCATTCCGTACTCAATGGTTCCTAAGGACGTAAATAACCGTTGCTCAAACGTGGTTTTCGGACCATTTACCATCAATGAGTGGACTTTAGACTGCTTTTTTTCTTCCTCGTAGCAACCGTTACTAGGGATGTCAACTATGGTTGCTACGGAAATTGTTTCATCAATTTTCGTCAATCCTTGTGTGTATTTTAACCCCAACGTGCATTCTCAGAGTTAAAGAGAACTTTCGAAAACACGTTAGCAACTGTTACTAAGAAAATAAACAATGGATTTTGCTGAACAACGAACCCGATCTACAACTTCCCACGACTGATCTGTGTGAAAAATTCCAGAAAGATCGGACGATTTCTTCGAAATTTATCGCGTGCCAGAAAACAGCGTTATATACACCCGTACGTGCATACAGACATTTTTGGGATTTCATGTTTTTTGACCCGTAGATTACGAAAATGACACAAACTTAATGTCACGGATTCTTCTCCTGAATGATGTAGCATTTCCCTCTACCTGGAACTCACATTGACAATCGATGTTCTTTATTCGAATTGTGTTGCGCAATCCAAACGGAAACAAGAAGCGCATGCGGATAAAGCAATTCGCCGAAGTTCTAATAAGCAACAGAGCATTACAATGCAATATATGTTATTAAGAATTAAAATGTTACGGACTCCAATCTTTCAACGTCATTAGAAATAGGAGAAATATTGATTATCACGAAAACATGATTCTGAATAGACTGATATCAAATAAAATATGCGGGGTTTGCTTCGACTTCAATGAAAAAGATCACAGAATACTAATGATAAGTGAAAGAGTAAATTGAATGAAAAAGTATTGGAATATCAATTCATATATTTGTCCTGGCAAGTTCAAATAAATTTCACCCTTTTTGCTTATCACAATTACGTCTATAAGTTCACGTATCATAAGAAGATGTGTTTTGCATTTTATTCTGAATATAAAACCTTTCTGAAGAAAAGTATAAATTTCTGACGAGTAACGATAGGTTCACGGTACATACATTTGTCAATTATTGTTCATATATTAACGTTTCGGTACTGGTTTTTTAATCAAATTTTCAGTCGAATCCACGAAGCACATTTTTTCATACATACTATTCTGTAATTAGAGACCTACATCAGTTTATCGTATACAGTTCATGATAAGCAGAAGAAATTTAGGAACAGTGTAACGATAAACAATTAGTGGATTTGTCACTACAAATGAATTTGCTCAAGTTATCCCATCAAATACTGGATTGGCCCTGAAGGTTCCTATCGTCACTGATGTTGGAACCGAATATAATTTACTGATCAGGTATCCGTCTCACATTGGTATTATTAATTCCACTGCAACATGACGAATGAGTCTAATTATATTGTAACACACTAAACACATGGATATATAGTGTTCATAAAAAAACTGAATTCATTTGAAAATGAACGTCCAGGCTAAGTAGATATTACATTGATACAATACATCAATATCTACAAGAATATATCGACGGCCCTTACGGAGAAAAGCACATTTCAGCTTCTCGGACAAAAAAAAGCTCATTTCAGCAACGTAGTATATTGAACGATGAGGTGTATGAAATTGGGTATCTCAATACTCATGAGACTGTGTGAGAACGTGCAATGTATTATTTTACTACGTGGTAATGCGCAGTTAATTTTCTACCACATCGAATAACCTGAAATGTGCTTTTCTTCGTCCGAGAGGCTGAAATGTGTTTTTCTTCGGCTGAGAGACCGAAATGTGTTTTTTTCTCGTCGGAGATTTGAAATGTGCTTTTCTTCGTAAGGGCCGTCGATATAATCTCACAGATCATAACTTTTATCA
Organism: Aphelinus atriplicis; assembly: GCA_020882685.1. Lineage (NCBI taxonomy): Eukaryota > Metazoa > Arthropoda > Insecta > Hymenoptera > Aphelinidae > Aphelinus > Aphelinus atriplicis. The sequence goes on from JAJGQD010000030.1 coordinate 15,498, forward strand.
CAATCTGTAGAATCAAAATACATCAAAAAACTGCGAAATACATTGCCGGCGAGTGAGCAATAGAATGCAAGAAATTGGAACAAAAAGAACGTTTTCTCAATGCTTCATTAATACAATCGGTGTTGCTTGTTATAATTTTAATTCCAGTAAATAATGTATTTTTGAACATATCGGACATTCACACTAATGTTTGAACGACACGATACAGTTATTCCATCCTTCAATCTCAATAGACTAATGTTCAGGAAAGAAAATAGAAATATATAAGAATTAGTGAGTTCCATTATTCATCTGAAAAAGTCAATTAATTCCATTTATTGATGCATTCAATCATTTGATGCTCACCAACGTCAGCCTATTGATAGATATGCTGCAAATCATGTAGCTAATAATGCTGTAGATGCAAAGCTCAAAACCTTATGATGAAGTACTTGACAATTTGGCTAGACTTATGGCAGATTTAGCGACAGAGAAGAGTCGCAGATTAACTGCTGAGAACTCATCGAGAGATAAAAAATTTATGGAACCTTGAAACAGAAAATTTCTTTACTTTCATATGTTCAGATTTCGGTAGTTCTGGTATATAATGAATTTATGTATTTCTTTACATACAGAATAATATGTTTGAAGTAACTTTATATTTAAAGCGAATCAATGTGATGAATTTGTGTAGGTCTTTAATCATACTAAAATTAATGATTTGTAGTAGGGTGTATATAGATATAGAGTGAGATGTATGTAGGATAGAGAGTAGCCGATGACACGATATTATGGGTTAGGATAGTCAGTTTCGTTGATGAAGCGATCATAAGTTTCAACAATTTATTTTCAGAACTATAATTGTAGGTATGTAAATTTGATTGGTGGTAAGTGGATATTTAAGGCTACCTTTTAGTTTTGAACAGTTGCCGGATAGGATAACTCTGTTAGTATTATGCTGTGCACCCTCCATGATTCAAATATGTGTAAATTGTCGATCTTTGAGGGCCAATCCCAGAGTGAAGTGGAAAAAGGAAAATTCACAAAATCCACCACATGTTTATTTAATGCGACGTTTCGCCAGGAAGGTTCACTGGCCTCATCAGGCTGAAAAATCTATTACACAAAAAACGCGTAATAAATAATACAATTTAAGTACAAAACAATCGACGAAGTAACAATAAAATATTCTTTCTCACCAGTTTTTAATGAAAATATATCATAACGTTCGGCATTAGAAGCGGCTGCTTCCACTGCCATTGTCAAACTATTGTGTATAAGAGCTAACGTCAGTGATCTTATATCGCTAGTAAAAATAATTTTTATACATAATTGTACAAAAACGTACAAGGACGTATAGAAACGTACAAAACCATACAAAAACGTACAAAAACGTCCAAAAATGTTCATATGCGTCCCATTTGGAACAACTTTAAAAAACTGTTCACATACTCACTATACTTCTGTACGATTTTGTACACTTTTCTACAATCCTTATATGTTTTCGTACGTTTCTGTACTTTTTTGTATCATTTCCTATTGTTTTGTACGATTTTGTACGGTTTTGTACATTTTTGTTCTTTTTTGTACGTTTTCGTACGTTTTTGTATGTTTTTATACGGTAACGTATGCTTTTGTACTTTTTTGTACCTTTTCCTATGGTTTTGTTCGTTTTTGAACGGTTTTGTACATTTTTGTACGTTTCTATTCAGTCGTTTTTGGTTATTAATTAAGTGTCGTGGTGAGAAATCGTTGATTCTGCATCGAAGTAGAAAGTCACAGCGGGCGTTGGCAGCCGCTAGCTGATGTCGAAGGTTGATTCAGAGTTTGAGGATCTTTGTTGTTTTGCACCCAAAGTCGGATGTTATTGACTTGAAGAAAAAATACAACAATTCTAATTCTCATAAAATGAATAGTGGCAGATGGGTAAAAAACCTCTCCGATGTGAACATACTGGAGAATGTCCTTGAAATAGTATCATTGGGTCCGAATTATAATGTCAAAGAAAACTTCACAAAAGATGATATTGTGTTAACAGTAAAAAATAACGAACACTCTTTAGACCAAATTGACGGAAGCCACACTATTAAATATAACGTTAGTAGAAACTGTCAGTAATGCCTTAATCAACAATATAAATAAAGTTTGCCACATTTCATCCCAAGAAAGAGAATTTGCAAAAAAACTTCCAGAAACTAAGAATTTTTAAAACATGATAGCAATATTTTTTTTCACTCGTGCGGACAAAGGTAACTTGACTGTGTGTATGAATACTAGTGAATATAGAGAAAAAATGAACTCACTTTTAGGAGATAAACATACGTATAAAATAGTTAAAAGAAACCCCCTTAAATCATTACAAACTAAAGTTCATAAAATACTTTCCAGTTTAAATGACCAAGACTTCCTAAATAAGTGCTTCCACAACATTCATTTGACCCAAACTAATACTGTTCTAGCTAAGGCATATGGTTTGCCTAAGATACATAAACCCGATGTCCCATTGAGACCCATCATTTCTTTAGTAAACTCACCTACACATTTTTTAGCAAAAACCTTATATGACGAATTAAAAAAGTGTATAAAACCACCAGTCTCTCGCGTGAATAATAGTTTTGAATTTAGAGAGAAAATTTCAAATGTACATGTCCTAGCTGATTACGTGTTACTTTCACTTGACGTCAGCTCATTGTTTACAAACATACCGTGTGATTTAGTTTTGAACAGTTTGGATAAAAGATTCTCACATATACACAGTAGAAGTAAAATACCGTTTGATGAAATTATTGAAATCACCCAATTGCTTTTTGATAATACATTTTTTGCCTTTGACAATAAATATCATAAACAAATTTTTGGCACACCCATGGGCTCTCCTATTTCCCCATTATTTGCAGACATTGTCATGGACGATTTAGAGTTAGAATGTTTAAACAAATTGAAGTTAGTATATAATTGTGAACCGCTAATTTACAAGAGATATGTTGATGACACTCTTTTATGTATAAAAAAAGAACACGTTGAAATAGTTATAAAAGTTTTGTATGAATACAATAAAAATTTAAAATTCACTCATGAATTAGAAGAAAATAATTCTATAAAATTCTTGGATACAACAATTATTGGTACCAACAATAAATTAATCACTAACTGGTATCAAAAACCAACATGCTCTAGTAGATTGTTAAATTTCAATTCAAACCATACAATACAACAAAAACGTAACATCATTTCCAATTTAATAGATAGATCAGTTTTACTTTCAGATAAAAAATTCCATGATGACAATATTAATAAAGTTGAAAGAATATTATTGGAGAACGATTAACCACAGAAATTCATAGAATCATGTGTAAATGACTGACTTCGTTCAATTAGATTCTCTAAAAAGAAAAATAATTACGATAAAAAAAGTCCCCTTTGTACTTTGGCAATACCTTTTCAAGATACATTTTACAATAAAATATCCAGCTCTTTTAAAAATTGAACATTAGAACAGTTCCTCTAGTCAATTATAATCTTACAAACATAATAAAATTGGGCAAAAATAGAACAGATATATTAGATCAAACCGAGGTAGTTTATAAATTTGATTGCAACGACTGTTCGGCATGTTATATTGGCGAGACGAAGAAAAAATTAAAAGATAGAATCACAGAACATCAAAAAATTACTGATAAATCACTACTGATCCCTATGCATATAATAGAAAATAGTACGCACGCATTTGATTGGAATAACGTTAAAATTTTAGACCGCGAAGCGAATTATAAGAAACGACTTATTTCGGAAATGCTCCACATCAATATGTACCAACACACACTTAATAGGAAGGAAGACACACAACAACTCAGTCACACGTATAGGAAGCTTAACAAGATTTTTCAAAACAAACACACCAATGTATCTGATGGTATATAAGACCACTGACGTTAGCTTGGCAGTGGAAGCAGCCGAACGTTATATTATATTTTTATTCAAAACTGGTGAAAAAAAATATTTTATTGTTATTTCGTCGATTGTTTTGTACTTAAATTGTATTATTACGTGTTTTTTTGTGTAATAAATTTTTAGCCTGATGAGGCCAGTGAACCTTCCTGGCGAAACGTCGCATTAAATAAGCATGTGGTGGATTTTGTGAATTTTCCCTTTTTCTCTTCACTCTGGATTGGCCCTCAAAGTTCGACAATTCACACATATTTATAACTCTGTTAGGTTAAGATGTCTGATTTGCAAGTTTTATGTGTTATGTGGTTTGATGAATAGTTTAGTGTTAAGAATTTTAAATCGTCTATCGAGCTCAAGTGTCGATAACTCAGAATTATTTGAATAGAAGAAGAAGTCAGTGCTCGCGATAGATCTCTCTAATACTTATACAGTTTTCACATGGATCATAAGAATGTAGGGTTCGGTTATTCATTTAGCTTTTGGAAATTTTCATAATGAAATGAATTGGGAAGTACGTCAAAACGATTATAGTCAAGAATCGTGGAAACAATAATTGAAACATGATTTTAAAATGGATACATGTAGATTATATGTATACAAGAAAACTTTATCAATGTACGCTCTTGTGATCAAAGCTCAAACTTTTTATATGTATTGTGATATCCCCGTATGTTGGAGATATTTTAAAAGCGCGAAACCGAACACAGATTTGAATTAAGAATATTCTGGTTGTCAATATTAATATATATATATATATATATATATATATATATATATATATATATATATATATATATATATATATTGTCACGGGTACTTTGTACCGTGAGGCTCCCTATTCCAGCAGACATTATGATGTCTTATACATAGCGCCGGCGAAGCATAAGGTAAGAGTGAGAGAGACAGAGAGATCGCGACATCAACACCGCGGCGCGGCAGTTACAGGTGCCGCGCGCGGATAATTAGTGTGTGCCCAAGCGCGAGCGCGACAGCAGCAATTGGCCCTTGTCCCTTACGCGACTTCCCCGTGTCTACGTGTCAGGCAATAGCGCCGACACCACGAGCAGCCTTCCCGCGCCACGGCCGGGACGAGGCCCACGTACCCAGCGTCAGCTTCCCCGGCTCCGGAACGCCGGCATTCTCCCCGAGCGCCGACAACAGCTCCACGCCGCCGTCCTCCACGTACAGCGAGCAACACAAAGGTTGGTCTCCACGCGTTGCTCTCTCTCTCTCTCTCATTCGACCGCGCCGCGTCCCCTTATCATTTGTACCCCCAATTGCTAATAAAGCACTATTCTTTTATGTGTGCGCGTTTCTGTGGCCCCGATTCACCACCTGTATTCCTACCCACGACTCTGAGAACTCGCCCGGCATCAGCGCCGGCGAGATTGCACTCTCTCGTGTCCCCTTTTGGTTATTAATAATTACAATTATTATTAATGGGCATGAGCCAGTGACATTGGCGCCCCTAACGTGTGGTGGTAATCGGGAAAATAGAAAAGTGCAAAGAATAAATTCACGCGTTTGCGAGCGAGAAAATCAAATTTTGACCCGACCGCGTGATAGGGAATTAAGCGTAGCGAGGAAAATTCCAGAAGCCGTCAACGACACGGCCTGTGAATATTGTCCGTGCGAGGACAAGCATGTAAACAGAGCGCCGGCAAAAGTTTTCCTTGTCGGAGCGCCGGAATCATAACACGGCGCGGCAGCGAGCGGCTGTACATATATAGATATATCGCCGAATCACGCGCGCTCCGCGGAACTCGGCAAGGGCGCGCACGCGTATATACAGCGAGGCAACGAGCGGCCGTGTATATAGATATACCGTCGCGCGTGCTTCTCGCGAGTCGGTAAAGGCGTACGCTCGCACACGCGGAGCCCAGCGGTGCGCAGCGCATACGAAGGCATACGGAGCCTAAATAACATTCGTTTCCGATTATAGTAATTAATTTAGCGACCCGTAAAGACGCGGTGAATTGTTACAAGCCCCTTTTCGCCGTCATCGTTCAAATTAATTATTTATAATTCGACAAAGTTGTCGAACCGGAAATAATTTTAGGAATTATATTTTCGAATGTTATTCAATTATAGATATCGAGGCACACACTCAATACGAGTTTCGCGTGTGAGTCAAAATTTGTTTTGTACTATTTTGCAGATTTTTCGGAAGTTTCACATTTTTTTTCAAAATAAGCTTTGAAAGGGTTGTCGACACTATAGAGTGGGGAAATTATTTCAAAGGAAATTATTTCCAAACGACAACAGGGAATTGCCTTGTGATACTTTTGTAAATTAATAAAAATCAATTTAGTGACACAAATGATTCACTAGCGTGTGAAACCAGACCTTACAAGGAATTTAAAATTTTTTCAAGTAAGCTTAAGCAAGTTTTGCGACTAGTGAAATTTTTTCCGCTTGAGCCAAGGAATTTCAATCGAGTTGAGATTTCTTGTGGACGTTGAGAACTCAAGCGAGAGAATTTATTGAAAAGACTCATGCACGCAGCTCGTACATCACTGCCGAAAGGAGCGTGATAAAATATAATTAAGAATAATCGAATAAATTATAAACAATTGCGAATTTGAATATACGACTGCTTACGATTGCGCATTAGAATAAGAAGCGAATCCAAAGCGACCGCAAGCGAATTTTGCGAACCAGCGTACAATTGTCTTCCTTAAGTTCAACAAGCGTACCACCGGAAGGAAAATGGCGAGCGGCATCGATTTTGATAGCGAATACTTCGATTTAACAATATGGATCACCACGTTGAGCCAAGAAGGGTTGGACGAAGCACTCCAAAGGCTGGAGCTACAGAAAACGGAAAGCGAGCGCGAAAATATGCAACGGTTAATGCGCAGATTAATGGGAGAATATACCGCGAGCGATTTCGTAGCAAACGAGTTATGCGAGACAGCGGAGGCATTGCGTGCGCATAGAGACGACGCACTGATAGAGTTCACAGAAGAGCTCGGGAAAACACACGCTCCGAACATGTTGAGCAGAACGGTATCCAAAATAATGGAAGAACGCGAAAGCTCACGCGCGCCGGACGACGCAGGCGAAACGACAGAAACCGAGCACACAAATGCTGGACACGAAGAGAATATGATCGAGGACGATGCCTGCGGATTGGCATACTCGAGCAGACTGTCTGCAGCGGCAACAGAATTTTCGATGCGAACGACAGTGACGACACATACGACAGCCAGCGTGCCGACGATAAATAGCACGCCAGCGACAACTATGGCGTCAGGAACAACTAGGGTAACCACGTCACACAAGGGTAGCACGTATACGACGCAACCGATAACAATGACGCGGACGGCAAATGCGACGACGGATACGATAATATGCACGATAGATGGGCAGACGCAGGAGATGCCACGCGTGCTCGCCACCGAAATCGCGCGATTACAGGAAGCGCGAAGGAAAACAGAAATAGAACTCAAACGCTTGCAAGAGGAACGCAGGCGACATCAAAGAGTGGCGCACAGTACGACAATGCCCGGAGCGCAAACGTACACGCAACAGACGTTCGATATATCAAACGTACAGCGGCCAAACGAACAAATCGCGAAGGAAAACAGAGCGCCGAAACGAAACGTGAATATACAAGATACATTTGCGATAAATTATTTCAACGCGTCCGAAGAATCGCAAGCGAATGCGACAACACAAGCGGCACCGACTAACGCTGCGAGTGCGCCTGCGAATACCCCGACAGTAACACGACAACAAAACGTCAGCGATCCGACGTTACGCCCGGCCTGGGAGGGGGGAGATCCCAACGCGTACGCATACGGTTGGCCTTCAGGCTCGCGGCGGACGTTCGCAAACGGCACGGTCGTGGACGTCGGCCGGACGGTTCGCGCGTGGAAGTTGCGATTTTCAGGCGATTTGAGCGAGATGAGCATCGAGGAGTTCATCCAACGCGTCGAGGAGTGTAATGGGTCGGCAAACCTCAACGATACCGAGTTGCTCAACGGGTTAACGGAGCTGCTGTCGGGCGTAGCGCTACAGTGGGCGCGTCGTACGAGGCACAAGTGGCGTACGTGGCCAGATTTCTGCGATTCAGCGAGACTGTGCTACGGAATCGATCAACACTTCCAGCACAGACTCGTGCGCGAGGCAGAACGTCGCACGCAAGGCCCCGAAGAGCCAGCGCGCGATTACATTTTCCGGCTGCTTACGATTCTTGATAAGCTGAATCCGCAGTGGCCGCTGGCGCAGCAATTAGACCTGCTTTATCGAAACCTGCTGCCGGCGCTGCAGAGACTCATACCACGGGAAAAAGTCGTGGATGTTGACTCTCTGCTACTGGAAGCACGCCGTGCGGAGTATCTGCTGGATGCGGAACGGACGTACAGACCGCCGCCACCACCAGACCAGTGTTTGTTGCCCGAAGCCGCCTACAAGCCTGTGGCAAAGCCTGAAGTGCAAACGGATATTGAGCCGGAGCAAAAGATTGCGGCTGTCGAGATGCCGCATACGCTGTCGGCAGAAGATATCACGCGCATCGTGGCACAGACTGTGTCACAAACGCTTGGAGAATTTATAGTCGCAAGCGAAAGAAGTGCGAAAATAAAGATGGAAGACGCCGGCGTAAAGAACACTGGCAAAAGAAAACCGGACAGAAGTGACGGCGAGCGCCTAATGCTCGTTAAACCCCTGCTTGGACCCGACCAGCGGAACGCCGGAAAGGAACCGGGACCTCGGCAAAATGGTGCATGCTGGAGCTGCGCCTGGCCAGGACACTACGCTAGATCCTGCCCAGAGTGCAAACATCATTATGCGCCGGGTCCAAAAGGACAAAGAATTGAGGTCAATCACTCTTGAGTCCCTCCGCGGAGGATACGAGGCCCTGACGACTCAAGCGATGCGAACCACTACGGGACCTCTCGGTTCGCAAACCGCGACGGACACTGACGGGAAAATATTCCACAAGATGGACCAGGCGCGAGACCTGCCTCGGGCACTTCTGCCCGAATCTCTGCCCAAGTGTCACTCCTGGGTGGTGATGTCATGTAGTGCACGACATGGCAATAATCATCCTAGATTATCACGACCAGGCTTGGATTAGAGGCAGCTCTATGACGCGCAAATCGATCGGTGGAACCGCGCGCCAACCGTCGTAGGCGACCCGAACCACATCCCGCTGGAGTTCACAGCCATGAACGGCAACCCGCTGCGGTCGATAGGACTCGCTGATGCCCGGAGGTAACCGGCATAAGATAATTTTTTATATGGCGTACCCTTTGGAATGGATGGCCGCAAAAGTGAAGCAACGACGGCGTTCATAGTGCCTGGTTGCAACACTCTTCCAGCTCACCAGAATACCGTACGGCGTATCTGGTGGCCCGGCCACGCCCCAGGAACTAATCGACGGTCTCATAGGGTCGAAGTAGAGCCCTATGCGTCCGTTTAGGTAGACGACGTGATCATCGGCACGGAGATCGGCGAGGAACCCCTGGAATGGCATATCTCACAGAAAAGATTAAAAGCCGGACCAGTAATTCTATGGAGAAAGAGCCACTTCTTTAGGACAGAAGTGAAGTACTCATGTGTGCTTGCAAATCGTCAAGGATTTCACCCGGATCAAGAAGAAAATCCGGCTGACCAAGAAGCATCGCCAAGGCAAAGGAGAAGCCAAAGACTGAGCGCACACCGTTGTTCAAAGCGCACACGCGTGTGTGTAGCGCACGCGCCACCGAGGCATGTCTCGGATATTTTGTTTTTCTTCGTTCAAAATTTTTTTTTTGTAATAGTAGACATGCATGTACATGCAACGTGAACACGCAACTTTCTTCCGTAGAGGTCGCAGTGCCGAAAGTAGTTACAGTAGAAGTATACGTTGATAAGAGTGATCACGTGTGCGTGTTGATGCACCCACGAATCATTGTGATCTGATATGGATTTTAACGTTATGGCGATAACATGAGTTGAGTGGAGCGCTAACCACCATAAAAAGCTGCCAAGCTGGCAAGTCGAGATTTCCTTTTCTTGTTTAGTTAACTTAATTTTGAGATTTTGTTACTCTTTCTTGCTTAATTTTCTTTTGATGCAGATTTACATTCAGTTGATATTTTTGTATAATTTTGCGATAGCGCACACGATAGTTAGAACGCACACGAATGCGACACAGCGCAAATGTGATTGCGAAAATGTTTTGTACCGATTGCGCAGAGAGCGCCGACCGATTCGCAGGGTAAGAACCCGTGCAGGATTATTGTATACGCACGCGCCCAGTTGCTCGCAAAGAGAGAGAGAGCACCGCGAAATAAAGGTCACGAAGTAGAAAATAAAGCGTAAAATCATTTTCCCAACACATATATTGCATATTTCCAATAATTTTCTTTTTCTCTTTTGAAGTTGATCAGAGTGGATCACATTGGCCTTTATAAGGGAGCCCAACTTATCGGCGCTTTCTTTTATGATAAAGCGCGCCTGGGAGGGGGGTGTCACGGGTACTTTGTACCGTGAGGCTCCCTATTCCAGCAGACATTATGATGTCTTATACATAGCGCCGGCGAAGCATAAGGTAAGAGTGAGAGAGACAGAGAGATCGCGACATCAACACCGCGGCGCGGCAGTTACAGGTGCCGCGCGCGGATAATTAGTGTGTGCCCAAGCGCGAGCGCGACAGCAGCAATTGGCCCTTGTCCCTTACGCGACTTCCCCGTGTCTACGTGTCAGGCAATAGCGCCGACACCACGAGCAGCCTTCCCGCGCCACGGCCGGGACGAGGCCCACGTACCCAGCGTCAGCTTCCCCGGCTCCGGAACGCCGGCATTCTCCCCGAGCGCCGACAACAGCTCCACGCCGCCGTCCTCCACGTACAGCGAGCAACACAAAGGTTGGTCTCCACGCGTTGCTCTCTCTCTCTCTCTCATTCGACCGCGCCGCGTCCCCTTATCATTTGTACCCCCAATTGCTAATAAAGCACTATTCTTTTATGTGTGCGCGTTTCTGTGGCCCCGATTCACCACCTGTATTCCTACCCACGACTCTGAGAACTCGCCCGGCATCAGCGCCGGCGAGATTGCACTCTCTCGTGTCCCCTTTTGGTTATTAATAATTACAATTATTATTAATGGGCATGAGCCAGTGACAATATATATATATATATATATATATATATATATTAGTATAGGAGAGGACAAACAATTAAGAGTTTTCAGATATTGGAAAACTCAGTGTATTCCTTCTTAAGTCTAAAAATACACGTAGTACATATATGTGTCTGTAACCTTCGGTGGCTAGCGTCGATCTGGTGTTTCTCCTCGGTGATGGCTCCCTTTGCCTCGTGAGGCCCTGAGTTGGGGGTGGCTTCGCTGCATTCTGACCAATCATGAAACTCGGGAGGCTGGCCTTGAACATTTAGTTCTTTCGGTGCATTTATGGCGGGTCCGCTCGTCTATTGCACGGGGCCTTATATGCTGATGAGTACTGAGCGTCATTAGGAGCGCCAGTTTTATTGTCGGCCGGGTTTCCACAGAGCCGTCGGGATTTATCAAATATATGATCGCGATTCATTGTTGGCCGGGTTTCCCCAGCGCAGTCGGGATTTATTAAATGTACGACGATTCGCAACTGCGCCAGCCTTCGTGAATGACCAATATTTCGATTGTGAATTTGCGCGACTTAATTCCTATAAAGAATAATTGATATATACCGCGCTTTACTTGTTACTGACAGTACTGAGTTTTCAGTACGTCACAATATAGACGCGCGGAGGCAAATATGCCTCGATTTTTAAACTTGGAATTTAATTTTAACTTTTAGCAAATTTAAATTGAAAAAATAAAAGCGTGATACGTGTAACGTGGAATAATTGATAATTTTTTTTTATGTATTTTTTCCTGAAAACTCATTTCATTTATTGTTTTCATCATAGGATACATAAAATTCTGCACTCAAATCGATAATCATCATGTCATGAAAAACACGTTGATTCGATAAACTCAAAAATTTATCCTGCTTATCATTTAAATCTTCATTAATAAATAAATTTTTTTCATCAATTAGAATTTAAATCACACGTATATGAAATATTTCAGTCTGGTTTCGCTGGAGCGAGTACTACTCAGCAATACTTATGTGGGAGTTGCAGTGGGTGGTTTCCACAAACCACTTGGCTGGGAAATGAACTAACTCTGTAACTCAGTGGAAAGAGGATTTATTAATATAAAGAATCTAACAGCTCTCGCCCCTACAGTACTCCCCCCCCCAAAAGGGTTACGCAGGGAAACTTAAGAAAATTCCCTTGTACAGTTTACATGGGTGACGCTTTGAACAAATACAGCTCGCTTGCTGTTACATTATGAATAATGGAAATGCAGTTCGCATACTGCTTACAAAATACTTGGCGAGAATGAAAAATATTGATCATTGTGTAAATGGCAATGATCAATCATTATTCAATGAATTTGCAAGAAGACGCGTTCTACCATCTAGTGTCGAGTTCGGGCGCGGCAAAGTAAATATTTGCTTCGCTTTATCTAAAACATAGCGAATATTTGATCTGCTCAAAGCATCGCTCAACGCAAAGCGATCGTCTTTGATTTCACAATTGTGAAGCACAACTCCAGCGAGTCAGTATTTCGCAAAACTTCCCCGTGTCTACGTGTCAGGCAATAGCGCCGACACCACGAGCAGCCTTCCCGCGCCACGGCCGGGACGAGGCCCACGTACCCAGCGTCAGCTTCCCCGGCTCCGGAACGCCGGCATTCTCCCCGAGCGCCGACAACAGCTCCACGCCGCCGTCCTCCACGTACAGCGAGCAACACAAAGGTTGGTCTCCACGCGTTGCTCTCTCTCTCTCTCTCATTCGACCGCGCCGCGTCCCCTTATCATTTGTACCCCCAATTGCTAATAAAGCACTATTCTTTTATGTGTGCGCGTTTCTGTGGCCCCGATTCACCACCTGTATTCCTACCCACGACTCTGAGAACTCGCCCGGCATCAGCGCCGGCGAGATTGCACTCTCTCGTGTCCCCTTTTGGTTATTAATAATTACAATTATTATTAATGGGCATGAGCCAGTGACAATATATTATATATATATATATATATATATATATTAGTATAGGAGAGGACAAACAATTAAGAGTTTTCAGATATTGGAAAACTCAGTGTATTCCTTCTTAAGTCTAAAAATACACGTAGTACATATATGTGTCTGTAACCTTCGGTGGCTAGCGTCGATCTGGTGTTTCTCCTCGGTGATGGCTCCCTTTGCCTCGTGAGGCCCTGAGTTGGGGGTGGCTTCGCTGCATTCTGACCAATCATGAAACTCGGGAGGCTGGCCTTGAACATTTAGTTCTTTCGGTGCATTTATGGCGGGTCCGCTCGTCTATTGCACGGGGCCTTATATGCTGATGAGTACTGAGCGTCATTAGGAGCGCCAGTTTTATTGTCGGCCGGGTTTCCACAGAGCCGTCGGGATTTATCAAATATATGATCGCGATTCATTGTTGGCCGGGTTTCCCCAGCGCAGTCGGGATTTATTAAATGTACGACGATTCGCAACTGCGCCAGCCTTCGTGAATGACCAATATTTCGATTGTGAATTTGCGCGACTTAATTCCTATAAAGAATAATTGATATATACCGCGCTTTACTTGTTACTGACAGTACTGAGTTTTCAGTACGTCACAATATAGACGCGCGGAGGCAAATATGCCTCGATTTTTAAACTTGGAATTTAATTTTAACTTTTAGCAAATTTAAATTGAAAAAATAAAAGCGTGATACGTGTAACGTGGAATAATTGATAATTTTTTTTTATGTATTTTTTCCTGAAACTCATTTCATTTATTGTTTTCATCATAGGATACATAAAATTCTGCACTCAAATCGATAATCATCATGTCATGAAAAACACGTTGATTCGATAAACTCAAAAATTTATCCTGCTTATCATTTAAATCTTCATTAATAAATAAATTTTTTTCATCAATTAGAATTTAAATCACACGTATATGAAATATTTCAGTCTGGTTTCGCTGGAGCGAGTACTACTCAGCAATACTTATGTGGGAGTTGCAGTGGGTGGTTTCCACAAACCACTTGGCTGGGGAAATGAACTAACTCTGTAACTCAGTGGAAAGAGGATTTATTAATATAAAGAATCTAACAGCTCTCGCCCCTACAGTACTCCCCCCCCCAAAAGGGTTACGCAGGGAAACTTAAGAAAATTCCCTTGTACAGTTTACATGGGTGACGCTTTGAACAAATACAGCTCGCTTGCTGTTACATTATGAATAATGGAAATGCAGTTCGCATACTGCTTACAAAATACTTGGCGAGAATGAAAAATATTGATTCATTGTGTAAATGGCAATGATCAATCATTATTCAATGAATTTGCAAGAAGACGCGTTCTACCATTCTAGTGTCGAGTTCGGTACGCAAAGGTAAATATTTGCTTCTCTTTATCTAAAACATAGCGAATATTTGATCTGCTCAAAGCATCGCTCAACGCAAAGCGATCGTCTTTGATTTTACAATTGTGAAGCACAACGTCCAGCGAGTCAGTATTTCGCAAAATTGGTGCAAATAGATTGACCAGTACTGGCTTTTTCTTTTGTTTGCCCATCGTACAATATATCTTTATAGAAAACAATGCGAGACGCGCAAGTTGTTTTAAGAAATCATTGGTGTTTAAATTATACTGGAACACTAACTAGGAGACCACTTGGGATGTGGGTCACCAATCTTGACCAAAATTTTTTTGGTGTTTACTTGTGGCAAGAATAGAGTGTATCCAAAGTTTTAGGGTCCAACGCTCCCAAACTTCCAAGATATTAATTTATGTATTTTAGTTAAAAACGCTGGTATCGTCCCAAATGACCATATGCCATCTGAGACGTATTTCCCTCACTGCACTACACTTTCACTGCTATAACTTGAACACCCCATCACATTTTATCCTGAAAAACATATAAAAGGAGTAAATAACGTGTATACTCAACACCTCTTACTTCCATGTCTTACTCACATAGAGTGAAACATGAAATATGTGAAAAAATCAACGCTAATCGACTTTTCATGCTGTGCTTGGATACTGAAACAATAACAACATGGATATAAGCACAAAGACCACAAATGCAGTATCATAAGACAACAATTCAGTGTCAGACTTGATTTTTATTCATAGAAACTTCAATTCTGAACATTCGACCAATATCATACTATAACACACACACACATATTGTTATTGCTTCAGTATCCAAGCACAGAGTGAAAAGTCGATTAGCGTTGATTTTTTTATATATTTCATGTTTTACTCTATGTGAGTAAGACATGGAAGTAAGAGTTGTTGAGTATACACGTTATTTACTCCTTTTATATGTTTTTCAGGATAAAATGTGATGTGGTATTCAAGTTATAGCAGTGAAAGTGTAGTGCAGTGAGGGAAATACGTCTCAGATGGCATATGGTCATTTGGGACAAGACCAGCGTTTTTAAATAAAATACATAAATTAATATCTTGGAAGTTTGGGAGCGTTGGACCCTAAAACTTTGGATACACTCTATTCTTGCCACAAGTAAACACCAAAAAAATTTTGGTCAAGATTGATGACCCACATCCCAAGTGGTCTCCTAGTAAGTGCTTGAGGCACATTAAGTTTGAAAAATTTACCCCGCTGGGCAAGTCTATACCTCGTAAATTTAGGGTATGTAAATTTTGCGCTGCTGAGATCATATTACTTATGAACGCACGGGTAACATTATAATTTTCGAGACTCAGTGTCTTTAACAACCTTGTGGGATTTATGATTTGTCGAATATGATGCGACTGTCCAAAATTACATTCTTCAGAAAAATCTGAAATGTGTGTAAATTGTCGATCTTTGAGGGCCATTCCAGAGCTCAGAAATTTCAGAAAAATCTATTTGAGAAGTTTTAAGTATGTTTAAGCCAGAAAAAATTGCATTGAATATTTCTAATAGTGAATTGTCTGGAATATCAATATTTGCACAATCTTTGAGAGTTAAGCTCTCCAAATACAAGTTGTCTTTAAGAAAATCTACTAATTTCGTTATATCTAATTTTTTACAGTTAATCAGTTCAATTTGCGTTAGTTTCTTAAACTCTACAAGTTTTAAACAATTCAATCTAATATTTTGACAGTTTGTTGCTGAAAAAGCACTGAGTCCACTGATACATAATTCCGATGCAATCTCGCTTTCAAGTTCGCTTATTGACAATTGTTCTATATCGAAGTACTGTGACAGAATCTTGAGAGTTTTGATCTCTAATTCGCAGTTATTTACGTCAAGCACTCGCAGGTGAGACTTTGTCGAGATTGATTTGTTTTTTCGCTGATTAAGCAATATACGCAAAAGTACAATGTGACGCAATCTTATCGGAGAATTCAGGTACATTGAAGTAAAATTAAACATCTTTGAATCTTGTACTAACATTGCATCCCTGTATTCTGATCCATATCTCGGTAATCCAATATTTAATTGTGTCTGAGTTCTTTTAAACTTTTCCGACTGATTACACGAATCATATAGATTAAAAAAATCTGTAGGGCTTAAATGTGGCGTGATTCTTGATACAATTACATGATTATCTAAGATTGCTTTGGTCATTGGTGGCAGAATGTAACGCGGCATAAATCTTTCTGGTGGAATTGGAATTTCCACAAACGGTTTGATTTTCATGCGGTAATCTACACCATTAATAGAACAAAATAACTCTTTCTTACAAGCAAGAATTTGAATGAGCGCAGAGGATTCGATATCCAACGTGTTGATGTTAGCAGAGGTAGCATTCACAGTATGACTAATGGTAGTCAAAGTGTACTTTACAAAATATTTGTCTAAAGCCGCTTGAATTTGAGCCCGCGTGCCTCTTCTAGGCATGTGATACATGTACAACTTTAAAATTGGTTGCTCATATTCATCAATTAGTTGCGGTACTTTAATTGCTATTGCCACCTCTGGCTGACTAAACGCAAATTTAGTTTGACGGAGAATTGCATTCTCGCGCTTCTCTATCTGCACTTTCGCCCATTGTCGAAAATCTTGCATGTGAAATTCTGCCATAAAGGCCGAGTGCCTTTGCTCAAGCGGCAGAGTGTTTTTAAAAGTATTTAACAATGCCAATTGCTTGTCGATTTGCTCCATCTCCTACAAGAGAGAGAGAAGCTTGTTACGATAATATCACAATAATTCCTAGTTAAAAGTATCTTATAATAGGTACGCATTACATGATTTGTTCAAAACTTACAAACTAGACTAATCTTAATGTTAATTGCGCGCTTAATTTCTACGTAGAATATTTGGTATATGTTTTTTACGTTTTTGTACTACTTGATTGTTTGAGGTGCTTGGCACAACTGCCAGAGGCGCACTCAACTGCTCGTTCGCATCATTTATACTGATGATTTCGTCAACATCACTTTGAGCTGTAACTAATTCATTTTCAGTCGGTTGCACGTTAGTGCTGTCATTGAGTAAAGTTACAGGATTTGTATCATCAGGGGCGTGCACTATTGCCGTAGTGACAATTGTGTTCCGGTCAGTCGCATTGGTGTTTTGAGTAGGACTGTCGTTTTGAGTGCTGCCAGCAGCAAAATCTGTGGTCACATTATGTGGGGATTGCACATGCAAAGCTTGCGCTTCCAGTGACTGACTTTGATCGGATTGATTTTGAGGAATCTCTTCTGGAGCCAGATAAAAGGCTGGTTTTAATCTCGCGATTGTAACTTTTTTGTGAGTGCCATTTATGTCTATTACGTAGTCTTTTTGATTTTGTAATCGTGCAATAACTTTATGTGGGCCAGTATAAGGTTTAGCTAACGGCGGTTTAATTGCTTTATTTTCTAACCAAACATGCGTGCAATCTTGCAATTGCTTGAAAACAAAAGAAGGGAAATTATTTTTGATATTGTGTTTGAATGGCATGGGTTTGAATCTTTTCATATAATAACGGAATTCATCAAAAAACGCACCTTTATCAGGCTCCTCGTCCGCGTATGTACAGAACTGTCCAGGCAAACGCAAAGTTGTGCCATAGACCATTTCTGCAAGACTTACTCCAATGTCCGGTCGAACTCTTGTTCTTAAGCCTAGCAGGACAGTGGGAAGTACGCGAGTCCAGTCAGGACCGTCCGTATGACATTTTAGAGCTACTTTTAGGTCCCTATGGAATCTTTCAACCATACCGTTTGTTTCCGGATGATAAGCAGTGGTACGATTTCTTTTACAACCCAAGAGGTTTAGTAATTCCCCAAACACTCTGGATTCAAATTGTTGGCCCTGGTCCGAAGTAAGATAAAGAGGTGCACCAAAATCTCGGATCCAGTTGTCATAGAAGGCACGCGCGACAGTACGCGCGGTAGTATCCTGAATGGGAACTGCCATCGGCCAACGCGTGTATCTCTCAACCATTGTGAGAAGATATTTGTAACCGTCGCTCTCCGGAAGGGGACCGACGATGTCGATATGGACGTGTTCAAATCTACCGTCGAGTTTCTCAAAATGAGAAGGCACTAATTTGTTTCGTCGCGTGATTTTAGTTTGTTGACACTTGGTGCAATATCGGCACCATTTATGAATGTCTCGAGACATGTCTGGCCAGACGTATTGTTGTCGAATGAGACTAAGTGTAACTTTACCGCTGGGGTGAGCCGCGTCATGGAACGTATGGAACAGGTCTTCCCTTAAATTCTTCGGAATATATGGTCGCAAAACGCTCTCATGGGGGTTACAGAAAAACGGAGTGTGATCTTGACCCCAGGTCAATCGAGTGAGCTTCAAGGGATGAGCAGGGTCAGCAATAATTTGCTTAAGTTGCTCGTCCTCTTGTTGCTGCTCTGAAAGCTGCCGTATGGTGAACCGCGTGGGTAATCTAAAGGCATCAATACTCGCCGAGACACCGGATGAAAGCAGAATAGATTGTGAGGAAAAGGGTACTTTACACGCATTTTCTATTGGAAAAGTTATTGCATCGAGACGAGACAATGCGTCGGCCGCTACATTGTCCTTGCCTGCGATGTGTAAAATTTTTGTATTGAATTGAGAAATATACTGCAAATGTCGTACTCTGCGTGGTGACGACTTTTCCGGATTCTGCTGCATTGCATATTGCAATGGCTTGTGATCGGTATAAACGGTAAACTCACGCGCATCGAGGACGTCCGAAAAATACCGAATTGCCTCAAAGATTGCTAGAAGTTCCCGGTCATAGGTCGAGTAATTTTTCTGTAAGTTATTGAATTTTTTAGAAAAGAAGGCTAACGGTCTCCAGCCAGATTTTGATAACTGTTCTAGAGCCGCTCCCATCGCGGTGTCCTACGCATCTGTTACTAGTCGTAAATCCGCTTTTTCGTCTGGGAAAGCCATTTGAGTCACCTTTATGAGGTCTAACTTACATTGTTCGAATGCACTTTCCGCTTGTGGATTCCACGAGATTGGGGTTTTATCCTTATTTTGAATGTGATAAAAACGCATGCAACGGAGCCTGTACTTCCGCGGCATGTGGCAAAAAGGATCTGTACTGATTTACTAAGCCCAAAAATCTGCGCAATTGTTCGACATTTTCTGGTTTTTTCGCGTCTCTGATTACTGAAGTTTTTTCTTCCATTGGACTGAACCCGTGCTGGTCAACAGAATAACCCAAAAAGGTTAATTTTTCTTTACCAAAAACTGATTTCTCTAGATTGAGACGCAAATGAAATTTTTCCAAACGATCAAAAACGATTTTGAGGTGCTCCAAATGTTCCTCTTTACTGCTCGAGGCGACAAATATGTCATCTATATATGCAAAAACAAATCCTAAATCTGACAGGGCTGAATTTAAGTATCTTTGAAAAGCTTGTGAGGCATTCTTGAAACCAAAGGTCATTACTAAATATTCAAACAATCCGAAAGGTGTCCATAGGGATTTGATGAAAGGCTCTATGTAAATCAAGTGCAGAAAAAATCTTTTTGCCGTGTGCGAGGGTCGCGAAATCACGAACTCTGGGAATAGGGTAACGATCGGGTTTAGTTACAGCGTTCAGTGCTCTATAATCACCGCAAATCCTCCATTCACCGTCTTTTTTTAGTGTCATATGAATCGGAGAAGCCCAGGGACTACTTGAAACACGACAAATCCCGAGATTACACAAACGATCAAATTCTGCTTTTGCTGCTTTGAATTTTACAGGGTTCAAAGGACGGTATTTTTGGAAAACCGGAGGGCCTTTGGTATGAATATGCATACACACATTGCGATTCTGTAAGGGAACTGGATTGTTATTTTGCGTAATTCTTGGGAATTGCGCGAGCAAGCGAAGAAACGGTTGATCACTCTCGTGTGCATTTACTTGCACGTCAAGTATCGATTTGTTAAATCCTTTTATGGCTTGACCGTTGCGCTTATCTATGAGCTCGCGAGTAGTTAAATCTGGGACTAAGTGATAGTGTTCGAGCAAATCTGCACCAATAATGGGATAGGGAGTGTCCGCAATGAGAAAAGTCCATTTGATCTTTCTGCAAAACCCGAAGTCCAACTCTTGCTCTACAAAGCCGTACGTTTTGATTGGAGAATTCAATGTTTGCAAAGAAAATGAAAGTGGGGATCCACGAAAATCAGTCGGTCTGGGCATGATTGAAAAGTCCGCGCCTGAATCAATCAGCCAATCCAATTTGGAATTTTTGTCCTTGACATGGAGGCGAACCGAAGCACCCGACACATCTACCTCCGCGATAGTCGGAACTCTTAGTTTTTTGATTGAGATTTATCCGAATTATTTGCTTTGTTCGCATTCTGATTGTTGCCGTTTGACTTTTGCGAAACTGCGGGGGAAGAGCTGTCGTTACTCCAGCTGCAAGGTGGGACACATTTCTTTGCTTTTTTTCCAAAAACGAAGTGATATGGACAAAGTCCTTGTTTAGACCGAAATGATTTTGCGTGGCTTTGAGTTTCGTTGAGATTTGATTTACTGGATTTATTATTGAGATGATGTGACTGCTTGGGTTTTGAGTTTTGATTGGAATTATTATCATTTGCTTTGTTGTTATTATGCGAAGACTTGAGACGTTTGTTTACATGCGAAGTTAACGCGTCTATTTTGATTGAAATATCCTCGAGTAACGGATTTCCCAACGGAGATTGAGCTTCAACCGAATCGATTCGATGAGTTGAATTTTTCTTAAGAATTTGATACGTATAATCTGCCCTTTCTAAGATTCGATTTTCATCCTGCGAAAGCAAGGCATCACCGATTGCTAAATGAATGCTAGATGGAAGCCGTTGTTGCCAAAGTTTTAAAATAGTCCGACGTGGAATTTCATTATTGGCTAAATGAATCATTTCGTGAAAGAATTCCGACGGTTTACGGTTATCTCAGTGTACATTACTAAACAAACGTTCCAACTTTTGCTCTGCGGTTTCCGAAAAATGATCAATAAGATGTTTTTTTAATGAATCATATTTATTACCAGGGGGCAACGATTTCAATCTATCATGAATCAATAAGGTGGTTTCCGAACCAAGATTCTTGACTGTATTCCAATACTTAGCATCATCCGTTGGGATATTTTTCGCACTAAGTTGAATTTCCAACACCTCAAACCAAGATTCCGGATTAAACTGCCAAAACGTCTGAAAATTGATCTCCCGTGTAGATTCTATGTTTGATAAACGTACAAAAGGTAAATTTGTTAAATTAGGCGGTGGGGTTGAAACGGATTGAGTATTATTGGGAATAACAGTATTATTAGCTTGTGATAGTTGTTGTGGAGTGAGAGACCAAATATCCGAAGTTTCTTGTGTATTTGTTTGAGTAGGAGTCGAAACGAGGTTGATTTTTGCAAGCAGGGACTCAGCAAAGACTTTAAGGGATTGCTCCAAATCAGATTTAGTTACATACGTTGCTTGTGCAAGGGGTACTTGTTTGACTGAATTAGAGTCATCATTCAAACTCCGATCATCCGGTGTGTTTGCGGGCAGACCTCCAGACGCAGAATTCTCGTCCTCAAGAGTCTTGTCATCGATCGGCGTTTGTTCAGTTATATCGTTTTGTTTGTCTTTGTTGTTAGTCATGTTGTCAACCATACCAAGAGTATTATAAACCAAGCCAGAACGCGTCTGAGCAGTGAGAGCGCCCCTGACAGGAGTACGCTGCAGCTCACGAGTTGGGTGCATAAGTGCACTAACTTAAACTAAAACGCACGCAATACGTCAAAAATTCAAAGAAGAGTATAATATTCGTGGAAAATCGCTCGCCTAAACGAAAACAAGAAAAGAAAATAAAATTTCATTTGAAAATAGCAAACTTCCAGTCAAGGTGTTTGAGACGACCAGCACCCAAGCGCTATCTGCGCAATCACAGGGGCCGCCAAGGAAACTGAACCACTCAAGGTCACCTGTGACATAAAAAGTCGCAAAGAAAAGAAAATTTCAAACCTTTAATGAAGTGGGAAAACAGAGTTCCCAACAGGCAGAGCGTTTCCTCGAAAGTCGAATAAATAATAAATAAGTTATTAGCATCAAGATATTGCTAAATAAAACCTTCAGTATTGGCGCAACGCTGATCGCAAATAAACGCTATCGAAAAATTCAAACATCTCACAAAAAGAAATAATTTGATTTATGATTGTTCAGAAAAAAAAATTAGTTGAATTTTCATTAAAGTGATAATTTAAGAAAAAGAAAAAAATTTTTTTTTGATTTCAAAATTAAACAAAAGAGAAATTAGCAATTTGTTAAATAATATCAAAACGAAGAGAAAAAAAAATTTGGTTCTAAATTTTCAAAATTATAAACAGGAGAAAAGAAATTTAAATTAATTAAATTGTAGTTGTTGCTACGAAGCGACGAGATGAATTTGAAGTCCGCAGGAAAAATCTTAATTTTTAGGAAATTCAAATTTGATTTGAATTTCAAAAATGACTTGGCGAAATAAATTCGATGTATGTTCCAGACGTTAGAAATAACAGGAAAGTTCTCGAGCCTTGAACGTTGGCCTGTTTGTAAACATGGCGCGTAAGTCGATTCCAAGAATAACGACTATTCTAGAAGGTCACGAGAATTGTTGCGCAAATTAACGTTCAAAATTTTTTTATTCGATCGCACGCATTTTTATTCGATCGCACGCATTGAGTACCTCGCAAGTCGAGCTTGTTGCTGGAGGTTAAGGGCCGGCTGCACCGCTGCTGCGTCCAAAGCACCGGAGACGACGTCGCTGGCTGGAAATAGCACGGCGACTTTGGCGGGCAAGATGTCGGCCCAGGCAGCCGAGACGGTGACAGCAACAGACGCCTCACGCGCGTGCCTGCCGAGCAGCGCCGACGAGCGAGCTGGGGATCGCCGATGGTCTGGCAGTCCTCCAGGACCGCTGCGTGCTGCTGATGGAAAAGGCGGCGGCCAGAAACGGCCAGCCACGTGCGCCGACAAAGGCGCGCGCGCGCGACAAAAATGCCGCGGCTCGAGCTGTGGAGAATTGCGTCGCGAATGGACGCTGGCGATGCGGATAATCCGCTGAAGGTGGAGAGAGCGAGCCTGCTCAGCTCCGTAAACGAGGGCGGTCAGGTCCCCGCGCCGAAGGCTCGTGACGCACCAAGCGTCGTTTCGAAGAGCAGCTTCGACGGCCACGTGTTGTGCCGGCGGCGGTAATGGCGGCTCGCGCTGTTCCGCCGCTGCTTGGGCTGCAGAGCTATGTGCTGGCTGCAGAAGTCGGCGAGGTCGGCAGTAGTAGGCCTCTCCGTCGGGGTCACCAATGTGGGAGTTGCAGTGGGTGGTTTCCACAAACCACTTGGCTGGGGAAATGAACTAACTCTGTAACTCAGTGGAAAGAGGATTTATACAGAGTCTAACAGCTCTCGCCTGTTGTACAGGCTGACCGCTCGCTCGGTGAGCTCGAGCGTAACTCCCGCTGCACGCTGCCTTCGCTGGCTCGGAAGCCTCGACCGCTTGTCACGCATGCGCCGCGAGGGGCAAGCAGGAGTGTGCCCCTACACTTACACTGCATTTATATACATCTTTCAAATATATCTGAAATGGTCTCATGCATGAGATATAATGATATCTCACGCTGGAATGTGAAATATTTCTGAAAGATTCCTGAAATAGTTTTTGCTAACAGAAAAATCTGATATTAATCTAGAATGATTCTCATTCAAAATCTTTTTATGGATTTAATTCAATAATATTTTTCTCCAAGAAATTAGTTCGAAAACACATTTCAAAAATAAATACAGTTTATTTCTAATTTTATTTATTTGAAAGTCACTCATAATAGGTTAAAGTATCATGCATTTTGATACTACAATAACAATTATCATTAATTTTCTATAATTTTCATTTACTTATAAAGTCAAAACATTTCCAAATAGAAACATCCATGGAACATCTTTGTAAATAATTTTCGTAATATTCAATAAACGAGTAACTTTATTTTTAATCAATCTCTTTGCAATTTTTTTTACCGAGTCCGAACCATATTAAAATCACAAGCGCTTAACCACATGTTGGCAGTAGCGTTTTATTATCTCTCACTTGCAATGCATCTAACCTCACGTAGGAAGTGATGCTGCATTTGAGTGCACAAAACATGAACTTTAACCTGCTGGTCTAACCACACGTTGGAAGGGGCCAAGCTAGGTGACACGGCTGTTAAACCAAGCGTTGTGGTTCATTGCCCAATGCCGGTGTTTTCATGCCAAACACACTCTTTTTACATTTACAAATCTTAATAGACACACACAATCTATATAAGTGAGTGTCCTGTACGAAATCCTGCAACTTCGTTTTGATGAATATGATATATGGCAATTTATTCAAAAGATAACGTTTCATGATAAAGTAAATTAAAATATTTGATATACCACGTGTATATCTGGCGACCGTGAAAAAAAATGCCCAAACGTACCTAAAACCGATAGGTACGTTACAATGGGCAAATGGTGATTTAGAATGCCGATGTCAGCGTGTCGACTGAAGTTTTATTTGAATAAGTAAGGATATACCCTAATACCCGATAATGTCCAGGTGGCAAAGGTCACCGATGGCCGTGTCCTGAGGGTGCGCTTCACGTATTTTAACTTGGAAAAGCCGACCCTGGACCCGAGCGATGTCCAGGTAGTCAGGTTACCCGATGACGGTGTTTCAAGGGTGCGCTCTTGGTATTTTTGATTGGAGTACCTTACCCTGGATCCGAACGATGTCCAGGTGGCCAGAGTACCCGATGACGATGTTCCAAAGGTGCGCTCCTGGTATTTTTCGATGAAGTAGCAGACCCTGAACCTATACGATGTTCAGGTAGTCAGGGTACCTAATGAGGGTGCACACCTGGAATTTTTGTTTGGGGAAGCTCACTCTGGTCCCAAACGATGTTCAGGTAGTCAAGGTAGTCAGCATCCTCAAACAAAAATACTAGGAGCGCACCCTCGGAACACCATCGTCGAGTACCCTGACATCGTTCGGGTCCAGGGCCGGTTTCCCCAAGCAAAAATACCAGGAGAGGACCCTTGAAACATCGTCATCGGTAACCCTGATTTCCTGGACATCGTTCGGGTCCAGGGTCAGCTTTTCCAAGTTAAAATACCAGAATCGCACCCTCAGGACACTTCATCAGCGATCCTAGGTACCTAGACAGCATTGGGGATTAGGATATATCCTTATTCAAATAAAACTTCCAGTCGACACGCCGACATCGACATCCTCAACCACCATTTGCCTATGTAAAATTAATTAAAAAAAGCATGGGATGAATTTTGATATGTCTTATCTTACGTTAAGATAATAAATTAATTAATTTCTCCTGATTATTTATATTTTTTGTATGTAACGCTGTAAGGGCAACTCAAGCCCTTAGCATGAAAATATGCAGTGATGCTCAATAATTATTGGTTGAACGGAGCATGAAAGTATTAGTCATAAGATTGCGTACGTATATGCGCCTGCACGCGCGCGACGCGGCATACATGAATCGTCGCGCAGATTCAAAATATATGTATATAGATATATCTAACCATATGCAGAAAATATGAAAATCGGAATAATAATGAAATGATGCGTGAAACTATGAAAAATCAAATTATGCGGACATACGGCTCGAGACGCCATTGTTACGGGACCAGTAGAAAAAGAGCGAACTATCCAGACATACTTGATACTCTGTAATACGAGTCAACAAATTACGCGATCTGTTGACTGCATTTGTGGCGTAGTTTATTATGAAAGAATATGATTCAAGCTAAATTCGAGTCTGCCTAAGTAGTACTAAGATCCTTATGTGGAGATATACGAACGAATCGTAACACATCACGTAATAATGCTATTTGTTTATTGTTAATTATTTTTACATTATATTTTCCGATAAAACGTTACATTAGGCATTCGTACGTGATCTCTAAAATGGAATACAAGTTGAAATATGAAAATCAAATTATTACATCGCGAATAAACAATGTCAACAGCTTATTGATTAATTATGTTGACACGGATTGGGACGTTGATTTTTTAT
The DNA here is from genome assembly GCA_020882685.1 of Aphelinus atriplicis. Taxonomy (NCBI): domain Eukaryota; kingdom Metazoa; phylum Arthropoda; class Insecta; order Hymenoptera; family Aphelinidae; genus Aphelinus; species Aphelinus atriplicis. Next base: position 41,896 of record JAJGQD010000030.1, read on the forward strand.
GAAAGTTAAAACTGTTTGCGGATAAGTTTCGAGAACTAATGCCTCGATCGTCTAATGTTGAGTTTTTGGCAAATATAGATGAAAACATACAAAAGTTATAAACAATTAGTTGAATGTTATAAAATATTGAACTTAACAAAAATATCTCGACATTAGGCAATTGGTATTATTCTCGGGCTTTGATAGACGGTGAATACGCGTATGTAGCGACGATAGTTATTGCATAATTAGAGTCAACAAATTATCAAAATTAATGAACTTCGTAAAAAACGAACTATGAAAGCAGCTGTAAATATCTCGATTATAGACCCTTAAGGAACTAGTGTGCGACTTCACACTGTGACGTTTATCGGCATTTATCAAATGAGTAAGCTAAAAAACGAGTCAACACGATAACCTGCGATGGTGCGTTAGACTATATAAAGGGCCGCCCGTCCGCTAACGGGGCATTCTTTCGCGAGCATCGGTAGAGCACATGTCGGAATACGATCGTCTCCGCGCATATACACCATGTATTGCGAGCGACCGCGAATCTTGTACACGCGCGATAATTGTAACATCTCTGTAAATAATTTTAGTAACTTTCAATAAACGAGTAACTTTATTTTTAATCAATCTCTTTGGAATTTTGTTACCGAGTCCGAACCATATTAAAGTCACAAGCGCTTAACCACATGTTGGCAGTAGCGTTTTAACATCTCTCATTTGCAATGCATCTAACCTCACGTAGGAAGTGATGCTGCATTTGAGTGCATTACACACACATATTAGCCGGCTGGCCTAACCACACGTTGGAAGGGGCCAAGTTAGGTGACACGGCTGTTAAACCAAGCGTTGTGGTTCATTGCCCAATGCCAGTGTTTTCATGCCAAATACACTATTTTTACACTTACAAATCTTAACACACACACGCGCATAATCTACGTAAGTGGGTGTCCTGTACGAAATCCTGCAACTTCAATTCGGTGAATCCGATACATGGCAATTTCTTTAAAATATGATGTTTCATGAGAAGTATAATAAAATATTGATATACCGTGAGTATATCTGGCGACCGTGAAAAAAATGCCAAAACGCACCTAAAACCGATGAACGTTACAACGCTCATGCATACAAATATTTTTGGAAAATATCTACTGAATCTTATTACTGACGCTAATGTGTGAGTCCTTAGTGCATATACATTTTATTAATTATTATTTTTATAATATATAATAGTCCGCAAAAAGAATTGAAATCCTCAAAAAAACCTTTTTCAAAAAAAAGTAAAAATGTTGCGTCAAGCATGTGGCAGAATTAGTTTATCTCTTATATTGCCTGGAAAGAAAGAAATCCATAATAGACACAGGAGTCAATTTATTATTTTTCGTCCCAGCTGCAGTAAAGTGTCTACTTTGCGTCCTGGCGTTTGCAAAGAATGGCACTTTTCTGCCGCGGGGTACGAAAAATAGTATATGCACCTCGCTCATCTAGGCTATTTCGGCACGCGCAAACTTGCAATCCTCGCTGCGCTCGGATCGCAAACGTTTTTCGTGCCGAAATCGCCTAACCTCGCTCGGGTGCATAATATACTATTATCAGTATCCATTCTGATTAATTCTCATATTGTTGGAGTATCACGTATTCTCATTACAGTTTACATACTATAAGAGACGTTGTCAACTCTAACTTAGCAATTATGAAATAACTTACCGAAATCCTTGTTAGGTACCTCATCAATTATTTGAAGAACTAATGACGAACCAAATTGACGCCACTTCGTAGGATCGAATATCTCCGAATACATTTTTAAACTGAGATATAATATTCTTCACCACCTAATTACTTTTAGTTCACACGGTTTCACAACTTCTCCTCGATCGTTTGATTTATCCCAAATATATTGTTGTATTGCAATTGCAGGTTCAGTTAACCCTATAATTCAGATAGACTTTATATATTCTTCTATTATCAAATGCAAATCTAAGGTTTCATCATAAAGATAATTCATGTGTATATTTTGTCGGACTTACGGACAAATTTCACGTTCTCAAATCAGTAAGATTAACAAAATTGTAAAGTTAATTTTGAAATTGGAATATTGTGATTTTTAAGACGTTGAAAATGCCTACCAAGTGGCGTCAATTTGGTTCGTCATTAGTTCTTCAAATAATTGATGAGGTACCTAACAAGCATTTCGGTAAGTTTTCTCGTAATTGGTTAGTTAGAGTTGACAACGTCTCTTATAGTATGTAAACTGTAATAAAAATACGTTAAGCAATATAAGAGATAAACTAATTCTGCCACATGTTTGACGCAACATTTTTACTTTTTTTTTAAAAAGGTTTTTTGAGGATATATACTATAATGAAATCCCTAGGGAAATATTTGGTACTACCTGGTCATAGTATTTTGCATAATAAACTGATTCACTTATGATTGTGCTAAGATATTCGGTCATGCATTGATGTACATACACAGCAGAGACTATTTTTCATTGAAACGGGCTTTCAAGATATATACTCGACTTTGAGCTGTTATACCTTCAAAAATGAGCATAAAATAAATGTTTTCAAGTATTAATATTTGAGTAACTGAAACTCTAGTAATCTTTTTAAACCTCTAATGTTGTTCTGAAAACAAAATAATGAAGGAAAAAAAACTGTTCATTATTTTCATATCATGAAAAGTTACGTATTATAGTCTTATTATATCTAATTACTTTTAAAATTCGGATATATTCAATTGAATTAAATCGAAAATGAAGCAACAGAACACCTTGTGGCGTGGAAAGGTTCCATTGAACTATCCACGGTAAAGTTTTACCACGAAAATATTGATTACCGAGACCATCACGTATTCGAAAGCGAATCGACGTATCGCTCTTCCCACGAATAGCCCTTGCACTTTCTGTGTTGATCAGGGATCCGATTCCACACCTGCTTGCCTTCGTATTCACATCATTTGAATAAGTTACTTCTTTTACAACCCAATCGCAAGGTTGTTCACATTTCCAAGCCTTTGTACGATATTTATCATGATAAAAACATCAATGATGCTGATCTTCACTATCATGATCGCTTTTCTGTTTAACATTAGAATTACTATGATCGCGTGATTTAGACCGTTTTCTTTCATGATCTCTCTCCTTAGACCGAGAACGCGATCGTTTCGTCAAAGAATTTACAATATTCTCAAGTTTCTCAATTAACTCCTTTTGACTATTATCAATAACTTCAATTCTTGGACTATGATCCAATAACTCATGGCACCTGTCTGCCTTTTCCAATAATAATGCTTCATTACTCATATCGATACCATCTAGATATAATTTATAATCTTTGGGAAGCCTAGCTTTCATTAAAGCCATTAAAATAGTTCCTCTGGATATAAAATTACCAGCTCTGTAAACATATCATTAAAACATACCGATGGACTTTTGTCATGCATATAACATGAAGCAAACAGGGCCTCGAGTTTATGATCATCTGATCTAGTGAATTTTCTCAAAAGAAACTGGTTTAATTGTGAATACTCATTAAAAGGACCAACAGTCTTCAAAATGTCTGAGATTTCATGCAACGTATCCATTTCTAAATTATTAACAAGATTAAAATATTTTGAACTGTCATCAATTGCATTGTGATGTACAGACTGAGATCCAAATAAATCAAACCACTGGGCTGGATCATGTTTCAAAAAAACTTGAAATTGAATATTTTTAGGTGTCAAATTATTATTCACAGTATGAGGAAATCTATAATTTATTACTTTGTATTATTTTGTATTACTATGTATTTTAAGCACAAAGCAAATACACATGTAATTGCCTTGTTAACAATTCATTATCTTTGCAAGCGGTAGTATAATTTATCTCAATAGTCTTTAATCGCATATTCAAATCATTAATTAATGCTTCCAATTGTTTAATTTGAATTGTAGAAATTTGTACATTAATTCTATGAACAATCTCACTATTATTTTTCTGAGAGCTACTAGCACTCTCGTCAACCTCATTAACTTTATGTTGTTGAGAATTGTTGTCCAAAGGAAATTCAAAATTATCATTTAAACTATTCAACGCAGAACCGAGTGGACTTTTAGCTTCAGTTAAGGTGGCTTGGGCGAATTTTTCTAAATGGACAGAATCATGAATAACTGCAGAATAACATAGTTCGTTTGCTTAACTTTTGATAACATCTACAAAATAATAAGCTTGCCGACCATTTGAACGAGAAAAACTCGTTCAGAAAAACGTTATTATTACACACGCTCTTATGGGCCTTGGCCAAGAAATGACTCTTATTTGAACATAAATGGACAGAAAATTATCAAAAAATAGGAAATTATAGCTTTTTTGACAGGGTATACGTCATTATCATAAAAAACATGGGTTGCGGGCCAAATAAGAGATAAAATGTACGTGGAATGAATGGAAACGAAGTTTATCATAATAAATAGTGAGTCCTGCGCATGCCCGGAACAAATGTGGCAACATCGCGTCGGCGGCAATTTCGAATGCAGTGTTCAAAACCAAATGAAGTGATGGAATGAATGATGCATATCATTTGAATAAGATTCATATCAATTTAGGTTGTTCAAATTTTTTTTTATGTTATAAATAAGTCTATAAACATTCAAAAGGGAATTAAACCGATTACCGACCGGAGCACTGTATGGCTTACAGTGTTGTCAGTTTCATCAGATCAGGGCCGTCTCAATGTGTATAGTTTCAAGGGTAGAGTTCCAAGTTTCATGAATAATAACTATTATTCTATAGTTTTTTAGTTTAATTGCTCTTCAATGCGATGAAATTAATAAAGATAAAATTCATGCTCAATATATATCAATATACCATGGTGTTATCTGGGGCCCACTCGGAACCAAGCATATGATTCGGCACTGAGCGCCCAAGCCACCTTAAATATAATTTTCTTCTATTATTGATATTCCCAAATGAAAAAAGTGATTTGTTAATTGTATTTGTCACATCGGTAGAGACAGTATTTCCACTAGAAGTCTGTGCAGGTAAAGCGCTAGCACCAAATTCAAACAATCCGTCAGTGTGAGCAGCATTCGAATGAGGAATGATATTTTGATCAGAACAAATTGAGAAAAGACCATCTGAAGTCGAAGTCTGTATAGTGTTCAAAAAAGCTTGAGATGCCACATCAGACTCATTGCCTGTTTTCCCAACGGGTGAATGTACAACAGTCGAAAACATGATACAAAGGATAATCCAACCTCTGTTCCAAAATCAACAACCCAATACGGCTCTACCTCACTTCAAGACAATAGCAAAGGTCTTGTGATACCAAAATGTAAACAAGATTTAGCACTAACACCTCAATCAAAACAACTACCCTGTCGACAACAGCTTTGATTGACTTTCAATCACCTTCATACGCTTATGAGTATAGGAAAAAGCCTTAACTTCGTACACTTAAATCAAAACTTCTAGAATCTGCTTGTCGACAAAAGCACTTGTATGATTTTCACACATTCAATGCATACACATACTCATATTATTTCGTCACCTGGGGAGAAAAAGCAACGATCTCAGAAAAGCGCTGAAGAAAGATCTATTTCGAATCAAGCGGAATAAAAAAATTTATTTCGAATCGAGCGGTATAGAAAGATCGTTCTCAAATCGACTTTCAAAGAAAGATCTAACTCAGATTTTACTTTATAGGAAGATCTATTCCAGGTTTAATTTTATTTTGCCGCGTTTTCTTGATTCCGGAGTTGATGCGGTACGCGCGCACTTGAGTGCGATTGCTTATGCGCATGTGTGTGTGTGTGTGTGTGTGTGTGTGTGTGTGTGTGCAGTTCTTGCCTCGATGGTTTCTTGTAGAAATTGGTATACATGGGTTTTCGAGGTCGCTCATTACGAATCCGGTCACAAATTTTGAAAATTAAAATTAGAGCCTCTAAGATCACTTATCAAAAATTTGGAAAAAAATTGAATTTTGTTGAAAATTGGTATACATGGGTTTTTGAAGTCGCTGATCACAAATCCGGTCTCAAATTTTTAAAATTCCAAATTAAAGCCACTAACATCACCTGACAAAAATTTGGAAAAAAATTTAATTTTTTTGAAAATTGGTATACATGCGTTTTCGAGGTCACTGATTACGAATCCGGCCTCAAATTTCAAAAATTCAAATTAGAGCCTCTAAGATTGCAGGCCAAAAATTTGAAAATATACTGGATTTTTATGAAAATTGGTGTACATGGGTTTTTGAGGTTGCTCATTACGGATCCGGTCTCAGATTTGAAAAATTCGAATTAGACCCTCTAAGATTGGCGACCGTAAATTTGAAAAGATACTGGATTTTGATGACCAGCCTCGGATTTGAAAAATTCGAGTTAGAGCTTCAAAGATTGGTGACCGAAAATTTGAAAAGATAATGGAACCTGATGAAACTTGGTATATGGGTTTTTTAGGGCGCTGGTTACACATAAAGCTTCAGATTGAAATAAGCCTAAATCTTCAACATCGTCGATGGTAACAAAGAAGCATTCATTTAGATGGTTTACCGAATAAAGAGTCATTAACTCTACTCTGGTGTCAGTCAAAGTCGGAAGATTTCAATCAAAATAAACTTACGTTGGAAAAGTAATAAGCCTCGATCAAAATATGCAAAAATGTTTGTGACAAGTATAATCTTCAATACTTGTACCAGAGGTTATGCTGTTACGCAAATAGCGTTTCACGGTATTTCACTCAAACCACTGTATATGAATTTTCTAGTTCTCATTTTTCCGTTCTGCAAAAGGAACTTGTAGAACAAATATATGAATATAATTATAAGGTAACTGCAGGCAATTTGGCACTGCAGTCAATTTGGCACGTTTGTCATATTTCCTATTTCCGGTGCTCTCCGAGCATCAGTCGCCCTCTGGTTCTGTTTGGGAGTATTGAGAGAAAATTTTCGGTACCTTCCCCATCCATTTAGGTCTTAAAACCACTTCCCTACAACACTGAAGTTTTACTTACTGATTTATTCACCTTTTTCTTATTTCACTTTTCACACTTAACCTAAAAAGTCAGGTGTAAATAAATTTTATCTCTTAAAGTATCATTGCTCTTTTTTATGTAAAAATATTTCAGCTTTCGGTTGGTTACATCAGTTTTCCCAAAACTATTTTTTATCCTACTCGAATTACTCCGTTTCGTAAAGAAAAAAAGTGAAGCTAATTTGGCCCCTTATGCGTTTATAAACGGAATAACTGACAATGAGTGAAATCGTTGAATTTTTTTAGAGACATGTTACGATGATATCGATTCGTATTTTTGAGTTGAATGTCAAAAGTTTTGTGTAAATATCACTAGAAACATGATTGAGATTTTATTCCTATACCAATTTGATCATCGCTGTAGGCCTACGGATGCTGTAACAAATGATTAAGAAATCGTGCCAAATTGACTGCACGTTTAGTGCATTTAGTCTTTTTGCGTTTTTTCATTAAATTGCAATTTTTAATAGGTGAAAGTGGTCGGATGACAACTATAAAGATGACTTCTGATAGATATTGAGCTGAGCTTTGAGATACTTTCCGCAGAATTCCGAAATTCCAAGTCTATCATAGTCAAATTCGCAAAAAATCCCTTAGTGGGTAGCGCATTGGCTGCAATTACCTTAATTGGGAATACACACACAAATTCATGCATTAACTTCAAACGCGAAAAAACTAGAAGAAATGTTATAACACTTTAAACGGTTTTTCCTATAAAGTTAAATATGAGATGGCTCTTTATTTGGGTGACCTTCTAGAAGAATGTTTCCTTGTTATGATCGACGATGTTGAAGGTTTAGGCTTATTTCAGTCTGAAGCTTTATGTGTAACCGGCGCTTTAAAAACCCCATATACCAAGTTTTATCAGGTTCCATTATCTTTTCAAATTTTCGATCACCAATCTTTTAAGCTCTAACTCGAATTTTTCAAATCCGAGGCCGGTCATCAAAGTCCAGAATCTTTTCAAATTTACTGTCGCCAATCTTAGAGGTTCTAATTCGAATTTTTCAATTCTGAGGCCGGATTCGTAATCAGTGGTATCGAAGACACCACTGATTCAGGTACACCAATTTTCATAAAAATCCAGTATATTTTCAAATTTTTGGCCTGCAATCTTAGAGGCTCTAATTTGAATTTGTGAAATTTGAGGCCGGATTCGTAATCAGTGTCCTCGAAAATGCATGTATACCAATTTTCAACAAAATTCAGTATCTTTTCAAATTTTCGGTCGCCAATCTTTGAGGCTCTAATTCGAATTTTTCAAATCCGAGGCCAGATCCGTAATGAGCAACCTCAAAAACCCATGTACACCAATTTTCATAAAAATCCAGTATATTTTCAAATTTTTGGCCTGCAATCTTAGAGGCTCTAATTTGAATTCTTCAAATTTGAGGCCGGATTGTAGCTTTGTAATGGGGTAGAAATCGACTCATCGAATCGGACTTCGGGACCTCGATTCTCGTAATCTACGGGTCGAAAAACATGGAAATCCGAAAATGCCTGTATGTATGTACGTTCGTGCACTTTTTTTTCGTACGATAACTTTCGAAGGAATTGTCCGATCTTACTGAAATTTTTCAGACAGGTTAGTCGCCGCAAAATCTCAACCGAGTTCAATTTTCAGCCAAATCCGTTGTTTATTTCTTTAGCAACCGTTGCTAACGTGTTAAAAATCCATGAATACCAATTTTCATGAAAATTCAATTTTCCCAAATATTTTTCAGGTAAACTTAGAGGCTTGATCAAATTCGAATTTTTGAAATTCTAGGTCGGATTCTTAATAAGTGATCTCGAAAACGCATGTATACCAATTTTCAATAAAATTCAATTTTTTTCCAAATTTCTGACAAGTGATCGTAGAGGCTTTAATTTGGAATTTTAAAAATTTGAGGCCGGATTTGTGATCAACGACCTCAAAAACCCATGTATACCAATTTCTACAAGAAACCATCGAGGCAAAAACCCATTAACGCCGAAGCGTACCGTTTTTTTAGTGCATTTTCAACGCGATTATTTTCTATGTTATCGGAGCTGGAGTCTTTTCATTTGTACATATTACGACGTAGAATTTTATCTTCTTTCAAAATCTAGGCTCAAAATTTTGATTGGACATCAAGAAAAAAAATATGGCCGATTTAAACATAAACCATGCAAAAATTTTCGGAAAAAAAAATTTTCTCGTTTTTTTCGCAATGTTACCGCTATAGATCCATGCTCTAATGGTGATCAGAGGTGATCACGATAGTTGAAGTTTTTCGGAGAATTTTTTTTGTTATCATTAAACCACTTCTCTCTACAATATGGCAGCAAGAATGTAAATATTTTACAAAAACCTAAGCTAATTTTTTTCTCGGAAACTATCGAGTTGAGCACAAAATAGCTTTACTATGTACCCTGAAGTGTCATAGGCTATTAAGATTATTCATTAATTAATTAGGAACATTTCTATGCAAAATGTAGAAATAACATGCGAATCAGCTCCGGCTTCTCTCTTTGGCCACACGGTGGCGAGATGCTGTTTTAGCCGTTCACGCGGCCGAAATGGCGCGGTCTGGCCTATAAGTTCAAGGAAATGATTGTTGAAGTCCTGGATTTTCTTATCGAAAACTTTAAATTGGTCGTCCTCTTGTGACTCCCGATACTATAGCGGTGTAATCGATTGTCCAAATAATCGAACTCGCATATATTTTTGTAAGGAATTATTTTCAACGGCTGAAATATGCCTTTATTGAAAACTCCGGCTTCTCTCTTTGGCCACCAAGTGCCGAACTGTTGTACGAGCCGTTCACGCCGTTTCTTTTGCTGTTACAATAAACAAGGTTCAAGGTTCAAGGTTCAGACATTCAAATATGTTGGAGTTGATTTACGCTGAGATTGTTTTTCACACGGGTATAGTAGTTGTATCTTGGGCTTTCTAGGACGGGAAAAGCGGAAAATCAATCCCGATTCCAATTCTAAAATCAAAAATTTTGTTTATTCTGAAGTACTTTAGGGATTTGAAACTTTAAACACTTGAATGTTACCTTTTTATTCTTATGCACAATTAATAATTAGTAGTCTACCACGAAAAACAAAAGCGCCTGAATAAGGTGCTTTCTGAGCGCAAGGATGGTGTACATAAGCGAGTTGGCTTTTCTTCAGACGGAGAGAACATGCAACTTCTAATCCAGCTTAGCGTCAAGCACCACACCAAGGCTGCTTACAGAAGATTCAATTGGAACCGGGGTGCCATTTATCACTATAGAGTGGTTTTATGCCGATTTAGATAATAGATTGATGAAGAACTTAGTGCAAAAAACAATTGCTTTGGTTTTTTCAACATTGAGTTTGAGATTATTAAGAGCGGCCCACTCAGCGATGCGAGAACTAACGCTGCTTGAAACAGCAAGCTCCACGTCATGGTTAGATAGGGCGCACTGGAGATACACCTGAAGATCATTAGCATAGAGCCGTACCAATGCGGGGCCCTACTGGGGGTGCCTGAATTATTTTTCAAAATTCTCCGAATTATATCGTTTTAAAGTAGATCAGTCTCATCCTAGACTACTTATGGATGCTTGAACAGCAGGGGGCCAAGAACTGAGCCTTGAGAGATGCCACAATTGACGTCGCGAAAACTAGAGAGGTCATCGTTCCGGCCCCTCACTGCCTGCCTCCTAGCGCCAAGGTAGGACCCAAGCCACCTTAGAGCGCCAGACGAAAAACCCATATCGGAAAGTTTGCGTAAGAGCGTGACGTGACAGACCGTATCGAAGGCCTTGCTGAAATCAAACAGGAGCATCGCAGTCACCATCCTTCTGTCCATGCCGCAGCGGATGTCATCAGTAAGTTTGAGTAAAGCTGTCTGTGTACTATGCCCGGTTTGAAAGCCAGACTGGAACTCATCAAGGAGATTATTTGATTCAACGTAAGCAGTGATTTGATCTGAGACAATTCTTTCTAGTGTTTTTGACAGGAAGCTAAGCAAAGAGATGGGGCGGAAGTTGCCCAGGCATGTGGGAGAGAGCACTTTGTTGAGAGCAAGTACAAGAGATTGTTTCCAGCTGCAGGGAAAACAGACTGGGATAGCGAAAGATTAAAAATTTTGACAAGATACGGCCCGAGGGTAGGGAGAGCCGCATGGACAAACCTCTGGGGAATCTCGTCAATGCCCACCGCCTGCGACCTCTGTCTGACGATAGCCCTCTCTAGCGACTGAAGCTTAATTTCAGTAAAGTTGAAACCAGCCGAGTGCTCAGGAAGCTTCGACAAGTAATGAGCAAGCGAGGGTGCTTAAGCGTTGTAAGAAGTCGAGACAAAGTGAGCATTGAGATAATCCACAGGCATGCGACATGTTGCTCTCGTGATCCGGGCAGATTTCCAAATGCCTGAGTTCCTTCCAGACTTCCTTGGGGTCAGATAGGCCTCTGATCCGGTCATAGTAGTAGTCGAGTCGAGCAGATTCTAAAAGTCGATGAGTCTCGTCACGTACACATCTGTAGTGAAGCAAGTCTAAGTAGAGCTTGGTACAATTGTAGCGTCTGTAGAGTCGGTTGCGTTCCTTAATAAGCTAGGAGTGCACGTTGGTAAACCAAGGATACCTGCGTTTCTTTCTATGTTTGGCTGTTTTTAAGGGCGCAAAAGTGTCAAGTGCAGTATGGATGTGAGTATAGAGGCAGTCAAAATCGTTTGAAATTGAGCAGTCGGAGTCATCGAGGGCTGACCAATCGCAGCCAGCAAGATATTCATCAAGGGCTTTTGGATCAATTGATTTAAAATCACGATACGAGTAGTCAGACTAGATAACCTTGGGAATAGAGATTGAGAGTGGCACTGATCCTGTCATGCCCTGCAATGAAGGGGGTGTCGGATTTGTGGAAGTCGAGGACTGTGTCAAGTTCGTCGATGATGCAGAGATACACCACACCAGTAAAGATCGGATTGTCTCCCCTGGAAGTGATTTCACAGAGGATGTATTCGGGAAATGTTTCAAGTGTCGTCCAGATTACTGTCGAGGTGGAGAGTATAGTAACGGAAAGCGAATTATGGATGAAAAAAGCGACGCCTCCTCCAGTGGTTCTGCGATCTCGCCTGAACAGGGTATAGTAATCAAGAGCAATGATGTGATCCTCAATGTGGGGGGCCAGTTTGGTTTCAGTTACAGCAATTACGTGGAAATGAGGGCGAGAGGCGACGAAGCGTCTAATCGCTCCAATGTGAACACTAATAGATTTCGCATTAAAGTGACAGACACGGAGTCCCTCCCTCACGGCATGACTGAATTATTCCGGAGAGGATAAAAAACATTCAAGATTGAACGTCGATGTGATCCGTGTGGCTAGAGGTCGACACCTCACCTTTCCTGATTTTGGCTCGAATGATGTTAGTGACATGTGCGGGGGAGGTAAGGGTGACCACCAGCAAAGGCCTGCGGTACGGTGGTGGCGCCGATGTGGACTGCTGCATTGCCGAAGTTGTTGCAGTAGGAGGATCGCTTGAAGCGACGTGACGAGGACGGATGTAACGATCAGTTACCACGTCCGAAGTCATCAGACCACAGTGAATAGTGACAAGAGCGGCAAAGGCAAGTTTCCTAAAATCAGCCCGGTCTCCACGTCGAGCCCAGTGACAACGACGTCCGCAGAAAGCTCTCTGTGCTGGCTGGTAATTTCATTCAGCTTGTTGCAGAGCGAGTTATTAATGCGCTCAAGGTTGCGGATTCTGGTGTCAGTCTCCGAAGCAGCAAGTTCTCCGGATTCAAAAGTAGCACCGCCTGAAGTGATGAAGGAACAAGCACGCTCCTGTCCCTTCAGCCATTTTGGACTCAATGGCACGCAAACGGGACTCCTGGAACTCCACCTTGGTCTCCGTCGCCTCGACGCGGCTGACAAGATCAGGGAGGGACTGGATGTCGCACTGGATTTTAGCAGTTGAAGCCTCCATGGAGTCGATCTTGTCCATTTTGTCCATCTTGGCGAGAATGCGGCGAAGGATGTCGTCTTGCTGGTAATTTCTGCAAGATGAGAAGGATCTAGACCTTGAACGACCGCCAGCGGAGCCAGCAAAGGACACGTTGTCAAGCGGAGAGGCAGTGGTAGACGGTGTGGGGTGTCCAGAATTGGGAGCGTCAAGCTGAATACCACCAGGGAGTTGACCAGCTGAAGATGAGGCAACTGCATGAGCAGAAGTACAGTAAGTGCAGCAGCAAACAGGCTTGTCACCAGACTGCACTGTAATAAATGCCATGCAGCATTTATGCCAGTACTTGGCACAAAAAGCGTACGGGTTAACGAGCATATTACTGCGCGATGGCTTGCTGCACTTAGCACAGAGCAACAGGTCCTCCTGTCTCACCTTACACCTAGTACCATTAGCAGATGGAGTCGCCTTATCGTCTGGTTTACCAGTCGATTACAGTGTAGGAGCCATATCCGGTGCAGCAAGAGGTCTAACAAGGGGACACCACAGTCTCCGGGTCCTGTATTTTTACCAAACCTGTTTTAATGTGCTCTATACCACATTCGTATAGACCCATTTCAGGGATTTTGCCTAATGAGGCCTCTTGTTGGAGTTCTGGATACATCAAGTTTCAGGAAATACTGATATCTCTAGGTTTTTCCACATTTATGAAATTGCTCGCTGACTCATCGAGTGAGCTTATCTAAGCTTCTTTACACATTGTTCACACTAGAATCATGAATTCTACATACTCCCCCACTATCGATGGCATTTTCACTCTTCATCATCATTTAATTTGTCACTAGTTCACATGTTATCTGAAATTCAGTAACATTCGATAAATAGATTATTCAGCTACAGCTGTCCAAAACTCATCATCAACATGTCTCACTCATTGTACAGTACGCTCAATTGATATGTTTCATCAGGGCACACTTCTCAACATTACAAATAATGGTGTTTGATCACAGCTGGTAAGGAAGGCTGGAGACCACGTGTTGCTGTGAATATAAATAAATATAAACACGCACTGACACACGGCTGCTAGCAACAAATTGTGCAAAAATGCAAATTTGTTGACACAAAAAGCACAAGAACTGGTCACCAACACTCCACTTACAGCAATCAAAGAGTCAAGAGTTCAACCACAAAAATTGCTGCAATAACAATGCAATGCATACACACGGCACAACAACAAAGTCATCGTCAACAATAGGCAGGCAGCTGATGTCGTGCTGTTGTGCTGTCTCTCTCGCGCTCTCTCTTACCTCAGCTCGTCGGCCACTCAGCTCTGCTGCCGATGTCTCGCCGGCGCTAGAGATATAATAATAATTATTATTTCTCTAGCGCCTGTAACAAAGTAACCCGTGACATATATATATATATATATATATATATATATATATATATATATATATATATCACCAGCTACATATATACAATCCAAGTGTATTAGAAAATAAAGGTGAGATACATTCATCAAAGTACAATAATACAAGTAGTAGTATTATGTATCTTTTGGGGTTTCCTGTGATTTATTATTTCATTTTATTTTATTCAAAAGGTTGTAACTGGATCACCATTCTGAGACATACATATTTGAAAGCTTATGAGCCAAGGATTGAAATAAAATTTGTTCGGTCCAAATTGAAGGTGGCGATGAGGTCTATTTTCATGTGTACGTGTAGGTACATGATCAAATGATTAGAAAAAATAAGTTTTGAGGTTAGGAAATTACTTTTTTATAAAATATAAGTAATTTATAACAACTTTTATTCCTGTAAATTTTTTGATTTGATGAATATTTCATGAGTTAATCAGGTCATGAAGTTGATTAAAATGTGAAAAAAACCTGAATTATCAAAATTGAGCGGTGAGAGAATTTTGCTATGTATAGGCATGAAAAATCTAAAAAAATTAAATAGTGGTAACGTGACCATTTACGATAAATTGGCTGAAAAAAAATTGAAAAAAAATTTTTTCCATGCTGAGTTGGTGTGAAATGACCCATATATATATATATATATATATATATATATATAGCTCCAGTTTATCATTCAATCGTGATAGCTTACCTTATGAGTTTCCTTAATATTGAATGGAGATGCATTTCCGTACATCCAAGCACTCACAAAGCTGCAGTGAGCCATGTTGGCTGCTCTTATTTCAGTACAGGCTAGATGATGGACATTCTTGAAATCCATATCGTTTTGACAATTGTCAAACATGTGAATCATTTCATGTGTCAATACACCTTGGATAGTACTTCGTCTGCGGGCAACATTTTGACAGATAATAACCTGGAATATAAGAATAATTCATGTTGATTTTGTTTTGTATAGCATGTTCCAGACAACCATTTATATAACCTTGGGCGCTATAATGAACCATTTCTTGGAGAAGAAACCTGCTTTACATAAGTCAATATTATAATTATGAGAAAATTTTTCCAGTGATTTCAGAATATTGAAACTGAAGGTGTTTATTGGGAGAGTTCACAGTTCGATTAGATTGTTCCTACCCAATTAGATGATTGAATGGAGGATGGGATTCAAGATAGACCCTTAGATAGATAAATACTTATACATGTGTCGAGCACTAGCATCGAATTGGGGCGTAAATCATTCGCATTCCAAACTTCTGAAGCTGCGAAAAGTGTTGTGCAAAATATCTCTCAGTCGCTCCCACTTCGCTGCGGAAGCAAACAGGTCAGCTCGTGGCAAATGAGACCACCACGCGGTTAACAAGCTTTAGCAGTAGCAAACGTGCACAGGAGAGCATCCAGTACACTGGCACGCATGGCGTTTACTAAATCCATCGTCTCTATGCAGCAGTATCAGCAACATGTAGTACCTAGTGCTGAGAATAGCTAACAGTCCAACGGATAGATTGACGCAGAGAGATCAGCAGCATTAGTGGCCACTTACCTAGGTAGCGCATATTCACGGTGATTCACCAACAATTGTGCTCAAAGCCGTCAATGTGCGTTGTACCGACGAACATTAGGAGTATGTTGAGATGAACTCCAGTAAAATACAAAACTAAGGTTTCATCATGGAGATGATTTATGTGAATATCATGTCGACACTATGGACAAATTTCAAGTTCTCAAATGAGTAAGATTAACAAAATTTTAAAATAAATTTTGGAATTTGAAAATTACGATTGTTGAAACGTTGAAAATGCCTACCAAGGGGCGTCAATTTGGTTCGTCATTAGTTCTTCAAATAATTGATGAGGTACCCAAAAAAAGTTTATCCGCAACAAAAGGTATACGAATGCGATCAAACAAAAATTTCGTTTGTATTTGATTCCTTGGGTTTGGTGAAGGGTTTAATTTGTCAACATTATACATAATCATACATAAAAATGCGATTCACTTGGGAAACTATTTGCACTTTGGATTCTAGGATCATCAGTAGGTCATATTTTTCAACATAAAACGACATCAGCTATAGGTATGCGATCCATTTGTGGATCCATTGATTCTACAAGTTTTGTATTGGTAGTAAGTTGTATTTTATAGCATTAAACGGAATCACAAATGGAATTTTGATGAATTCGGTTAATGTGCCGTTCTCGCTCCGCTCGCCAATCCCCTACTTATGATTCAATATTTTGATGTCTACAACAGATAATGAGTTACATGAAAGAATAAAATCAAGGTGGTATTTACCATGCTCGCCTTGCTCGCTAATCACCGCGCTGGTTACCATCGAATTTCATACACTGCAATTAAGTTATGTTAAAATATGCACGTAAATACTTCAAATACTTCAAAATTAATCAATTCTGATTTATTCTCTACCAACATTCGATTTGAGAATATAGTGCTGTACTCATAAGTTTTTTTTTTTTTATTAACCCGTCTCGGCCCAGAATGCCACTCGAAGCATGTCGCTCTTCGGTACCTAAGAACTTTTCCTATTCGCGACAGAAAAATTTTTCAAGGTCATATTTTGAAAGGTAAACACTTGCCCTTATACAAAGCTGACGAACTTTTCGAAAAATTGACAGAGATGAAAAGTTCTTAAAATCACTCAAAGAATACGCTGGAATTTTTTCAGGATTTTTTGAGCGGTTTCTTTTTCAACTTTGCACTTACGAAAAATCGCAAAATACTTGCAATTTGCAATTTGACATTTGCAAAAATTTTTAATTTGCAAAATTAATTTGTAATTTGCAAAAATTTGTAATACGAAAAATCGCTCAAAAAATTCTGAAAAAAATCCAGCGTATTCTTTGAGTGATTTCAAGAACTTTTTACTCTTGATGCTTCATTTTCGTATAAACAGGCCTCAAAGTTTTTTGCAAAAATTTTGCAGTTGAGGGGCTATTTTGGATGCACAGGGGAGAGAAGTCGATATTCAAAACCTCTTGAAAATTTGTTTTTAAAAAAAAGCTGTTTCGAGGAAATCGTGTTTTTTTTTGTAAAAATACTGTATTTTTGCCTATTTAACAATTCTTTAGAGAAATTTGATTGATAACATTGGAAAGGGCAAGTCTTTAACTTTCGAAATATGTCCTTGAAAATTTTTTCTGTCGCGAATAAGAAAAGTTCTGAGGTACCGAAGAGCGACATGCTTCGAGTGGCATTCTGGGCGGAAACGGGTTAATCAACTTTAATCCATTCTGACATGATTTTCTCCACGTTCATTTACTCTTCACGAGTAATCTGTGTTCGTTTCGGCTGTACAACCGAAATATTGAATCCACGAATATCTACAGATCTTGATACTAACCACGTAACAAATGAATAAATTTTTTCCATTATCAACTTCCATTTCATATGCATAAATATTCTTTCATGGAATTTGAGCTAAATTATATTAGAAACGCTTCATTATAAACATATGGAATGAACAGAGATTACATCATATTAACGGAGTTTACAGAACCATGGAGAAAAAGGAAAAATCATAAAATAATCATGAATTTCTTGTGAAATAGCAAAGAATTATTACGGACGATTAATTAAAGTGATCAAAAAGGCCTGTGATTTCTCTCTATCCCATAAGTATGACATTCTGATCGTTGTCTCGAATCTCCGGCTGCTGCAGTACCTATATATATATATATATATATATATATTATATATGTCTGAGTATCGTCTCCGCCTGTTGGCAGGAGACCCGCGAAAATTCTCCCGGCTCCGCTCCGCTGTCCGCTGCAACCTTTGGAACGGGATATGCGCGGGGGGCGAGAGGGGAGGGGAGATCAATCCAAAACTATTCGCTTTCAAATATTAACTTATATAATTTATTATTTGACTGCGTTACACGCATTCATTATATAGCCGTTGCGGCTGTGTTTTACTGAACTTAATTACACTCCGGCTGCACAAGTAGCCGAGCGTATCGGGAGCCAAGCCGCGTGTTCGCGCAACTAATCAATTCAACTGTAACGTTTGCGCAAGGTCGTGCGATTCCATATTTCGGCTATACGTTGCGCACGCGAGAGGAAACCATCTTCGCATGCGTGCGAGAGAGAGAGGAGAGAGTCTCTGTGGCCGCGGAGAGAAACTGGCCGTACTCACTCATACTGGATGCGCGGCCCCTCGGCCGGGCGCTCGTTGACTCTCCGCCGTCGCTGCCCGTTGGCGCTCGCCTCTCGTCCCCGCAGCGGGTTGTTCCTCGGCGTCGTCGGCTAGGCGGCGGGTCGGCTCCGGGCGGTGTTTTTGCCCTTTGCCGTAGCACCGTCACTGCCGCGGCGATCCCGGGTGCGGGGATCGCATTTCGTTTCGGCTCGCCTGACCTCGGCGCACGGGTGCGGGAATCGCGTCCGACGCCTATCGTGGCTGTCGCGAGAGAGAGCAAGTGACCCTTCGCCTTTCGGTAATGAGCCGGGCCGCTCTCATTTTTTCGGCGCTGATTGCCCGCTGCCGCTGCTTAGCTGCGTGCAGTTATCTCTCTCTCCTGTGCTGCGCGCAGGAGAGAGTTGGCCGCTGGGCTCAAGATTTGATGAGCTACGACTTCGAAGTCGTACACAGGAGCAGAAAAACCAACGTTGTCCCCGACGCCTTATCACGCATTTTCGACTGTAGTGGGAAATGCTTTTTAATTCCGGCTATTTCAATTACAGGGTTTATTTCACAGTCCACGCTCTCTAAATTCCCATTGGCCATTTGGGCATGAAGATACAGTGAAGGTTGTACTTTTATCCTGTTATCTCGAGCGATATCCCGATATTCCTTACCGATGACGGAGCGAACGGCTCCTTTATCCACGAGCGCTGTGAGCTCTTTTGCTCCGATTTTAATTCGAAGCCAGTAGGACATATTCGACCGGATTTTCGACATCTGGGATTTTTATTACTTGGGCTGCTGATAAATTTAACGGATTTCTTTCTTGCGGCTTTACGAAGTCTCCGGAGACCTGCTGACTTTCCGGAGGCGCACCGGCCTCTCTTACGCTCCGTTGTTGCAGTTTCTCGTATTATTTACATTTTGGGGTTGGTTAAATCTTGGGGTCCCGAAATCGCGTAATTGTTTGACTCGTTCGCCTTATTATTCGACTGGATAACCTTGGGAATAGAGATATCAACAACAGCACTGATCCAGTCATGCCCTGCGATGAAGGGGGTGTCAGATTTGTGGAAGTCAAGGACAGTGTCGAGTTCATCGATGATGCAGAGATCAAGCTAGGTGTCAGAGACCGGGGTATGATGAGTGGCATCGTAGGGAATGAGTGCAAGGGAGTTCTCGTCCAAGAACCCACGTATGATATTTGCATCAGTGCTAGACGATAATTGATCTGCATTGAAATCTCCAAGTATGACCTTGGAGCTGTAGTCGTGCATATACATCGCGAGGTCCTGGAAGAGATTAGTTCCCTGCACAAGTGGGGCATGAGGTGGACGATATACCACACCAGTGTAAAAATTGGATTGCCTCCCCTGGGAGTGATCTCGCAGAAGATGAATTCGGGGAATGTTTCGAGTGGTGTCCAGAATTCAGTCGAGGTGCAGAGTATAGTAGCGGAAAGCGAATTATGGATGAACAATGCGACACCTCCTCCAGTGGTTCTGCGATCCCGCCTGAACAGGGTAAAGTCATCAAGAGCAATGATGTGATCCTCAGTGGGGGGCCAGTTTGGTTTCAGTCACAGCTATTACGTAGAAATGAGGGCGAGAGGCAACGAAGCGCCTGATCTCTCCAATGTGAGCACTAATAAAGTTCGCATTGAAGTGCCAGACGCGGAGTCCCTCACTCACGGCCGTCGTGGAGTTGAGCAGGGATTGATGATGCGAGTTAGTAAATGAGCTGTTAGAGCGTTGTTAGAATGTTGTTTGGCGGAGCGATGGGCTGTGATGTGTGCGAAAGATCGGTGAGGTGAGAGTGAGCTAATGAGTTGATGGGACATGAGTAAATTATTCCGGAGAGGATAAAAAACGTCCAAGATCAGAGATCAATGTGATGCGTGTGGCAGTGTCCCCTCTCCTCCTTCTGGCAAAGATGGCTCCTTGATGGATGAAGGAAGTGCATTCACCGCCCTGATCATTGTGCTCCCTTAGCTTGGCACGAACGACCCTCGAGCAGATCATTGCTGATGCTAGAGGTCAACACCTTACCTTTCCTGATTTTGGCTCGAATGATGTTAGTGACATGTGCGGGGGAGGTAAGGGTGACCACCAGCAAAGGCCTGCGGTACGGTGGTGGCGCCGATGTGGACAGCTGCATTGCCGAAGTTGTTGAAGTAGGAGGATCGCTAGAAGCGACCTGACGAGGACGGATGTAACGAGCAGTTACCACGTCCGATGGCAGCAGACCACTGTGAATAGTGGCAAGAGCGGCAAAAGCAAGTTTCCGAAGATCAGTCCCGGTCTCCACGTCGAGTGAATTTTGTCACTTTGACATCGGAATCCTGATCAGCGACCCTGAAAACTCTGAATTCTCAAAGTATTCCCAAAATTCTTCTTCTGTGTCCACTATCCCAAAACTCATTGAGAAACGAAATATTCTACTGGTATAAATCAGGCATATTTAGTCGTTCTAACCTCAAAAATGACAAAATTAAGTTATTCTCATCGCGTTTCTTTCGAGTCCAAGTTTTGAGTGCACGTTTGTTATGATTGTTGAGTACTGTATGAGACGGTTACATAACTCAAAAGATGATTACAAAAAAAATTGAAAAAAAACTGCATTTTCTCATGTTTTTTTCTTTAAAGAAAGGTTTAGATGAATCTTGTAAATTTTCATCTCGCCATTCGAAAGATCGCCTTTGGAATCATAAGAATGAACTATTCCAGATTATTTTTACCATTTTTTCTGTCAGTCACATGAGCCTTAAAGTTCATGTCTTTTTGCTGTGCACTTGGGCGTGAAAGGGTTAAGAGAGAATCAATGTGAACTTGACAGACAATGAATTGATCTCGATACTTCCTTAGCTTGGATTATGAGCCAATATCTCTATAGAACCATTCTTCTTTTCTTTCTCTCTCCCTCTCCTTCTTTCTCTCTCTTATTGCGTGAAGCTGGCGACGGGTGATTGGTTGATTACACCTGCGTGCATCAAGACTTAAGACATCGAGCGCTGATGAATACATTAGCCTTTCGGTTCAATCTCTCTCCACAAAATCAAACTTACCAATCTCTTACTCTCACAAAGAGAAGTAAGACCGACCAAGGAACAAGCAATTGTTATGCCATCTATTAAAGGTACGCCGATCATCAAATATGCAGAAGAGATCGCAAACATAATTGGATCTACCAACATTAAGTATATGTCAAGAATCTCCAAAGACAGAGTATGTATGTTTCTGACCAACTCCAAATTCGTGGAAAAAATTACTGACACTCCCCACATTGTAAAAATTGAAAGCTCCAAACTTCCGATTACACCTCTTGTCACGAAAGCTAAGAAGATAATAATATCCAAGTTAAGCCAGTTATACCTAATAGTGCTATCAAGAATTCATTTGCTGAGCTTGGAATCACGATTCTCTCAGATATTACAGAACTTAAAGCTGGTGGTAAAGACGAACGCTTCAAACACATTCTCAGTTTTAGAAGTCAGGTATACATAGACCCAGCCGACTTGAGTAAAATTCCAGGCAGTTTTAACGTCGCAACCAATGGAACCAAATACAATATCTTCATTACGGCAGAGATTCAGACTTATAGACTAGACATATAGACATTATAGACTTACAGACATATAGACAAAAACTGTACTAAAACAACTAAAAGTCTCGAACTTAATAATGATTACCAAGCGTCACAAGAAAAGAAATACGAAGACATAGCTACTAACAGTGCAAATCCTGTAAACGTTGAGCACGAGCCATTTCTGCCCCAACCAACATCGAATTCTCTGAATATGAAACAAACAACAACGTCTGAATTTGACTCATCGTATACGACATTAGAAAATAAGTTTACCTTACTGGCTCTCTCCATGCCTACGGAGACTGACAGTAGGAAAATGCTTCCTCCGAATATAACCACAAGGGCTTCTTCCATCACGAGTAACCCATCTACAAATGAAACTGATACAATAAATTTCGAAGGCTTAGTAGCTGTCAAGAGCAAATCAAACATAGGAGAAAAATTGAAACTCCGCTAAAAGATCCAGTCGGCAGACAAAAAATTATAGAAAAATTGATTCCGGCTCAAGATATTATTGAGAGTACAAAGTTAATATCCCAAAGTGATATTGCGAGAAAAAAATTCCACGCTCTCCGGGTTGGATTCGAACCAGCGTCCTCCTAATCTCCGGTCAGTTGTGCTACCATCTGCACCATCAGAAGACAGCAGCTCGTCACATCCCTGGAGCATGATGAAATACGCTGCACATGCGGCATATAGCGCACCAGGCCTATACCTGGCCCGCCCGACCCTTGCTCGCTCTCCCCATAATATGGGGACTAGATTAAGTGAATTAAGTTAGGATTAAAAAGTGCAATAAAGCCATTAGGCTAGGGAAACCCGACATCGTTTCCCCAGATGTGGTTTATTGCACTCACATCCTCTCCCGCAACGCGATGTGTGTGCCACGCTCGGCGCGCCTCCCGTATAAAAGCTGCAAGTCATGAGGACTCGGGGCTCGGAGTGTCGCTGGGAGTCGAATTCATTGCTCACCCCAGATCTCCCTAGCTCCGTCGCCTCCCGACGCTCGAACTCCTGACGATAGCCCCCAGGACTGCGCTTACCCCTTGCACGCTCTTTCATCCAACGCTACGAGGCTCCGCTCTTCCAGCGTTACGTGACAGAAGCACGCAGGGCGCCCTCAGCCTGCGTGGACTCGTCGGACTTCGGCGCGGCACCGGCATCTCTGCACCTTCCCTTCGTTCTCCCCCCTTAGCCGTCGTACAGCCGTGCTACTTGCTCCTCCGGAGCATACAGCCGACTAAACGCGGCCGCCCCACTTCCCCTCCACCGTTGTACAATCGCGCTACGTGGCCCTCCGAGTCACCCAGCCGGCTACGCGCGGTCGCCCGCAATTCCTCAACCGTACCCGTTGCACGGTCGAGCTACGCGGTCTCTCGGGATCGCACAGCCAGCTCCGCACGCTCCCCCCCCCCGCCCTCGCTCGGTTGAACGGCCGTGTCTCGCGCTCCCTCTGGGGCGCCGAACCGGCTCCTCGCCGCCGCGCCTGGCTCTAATATAAGTTAGTTCGTAAAGTATAGTTAGAGTGAATAGTGGAAATCGGGGACCCCCAGTCCCTAACAGTGGTAGCCGGAGCGTGGTTTCGGTGCCGCACGTTATATATGTGCTAAATTCAAACAAAATCAATTACAAAAGAAGTCTCAAACTAGAAAAATCAGTTACCCTGGCAAAGTAAATTTTTTTTTTAGAACCCTGAACCCTTGCAAAGGAAAATTCCTCCCAAAGACATTATCACTCGATTTTTTATTTCATATTTTACATTTCTCTTATATTTTTTTACACTTATCATCACACATATATATATATATATATATATATACATCATCTTACTGTATTGTACATTGAGACATTCACATACACATCAATTTCCATAATAATACACGCATAATTTACAAACACTTTTAAACAAATACACAATATTACAGTACTGGTACACACATTCAAATTTTATCAACGCACCAGTTGAAAGAGGGCCACATTATTCAGAGCCCACGATCTCCAACCAGAACATTCCCAAAAAGGAGTGCACTTGCGCCAAAGCTGATTCGCTTGAAGCTCACAGCCCAAAATAAAAACTTTAGACACATAGACAATCACTGGCAAAGTTACACACAATTCCGGTTAGATCACCATACACACACTGTCCCTATTGAAGTAATCCTCGGTGTGACCAGTTGACTCGATACATCTATAGAGCCATTCTTTTTTCTTTTCATTTATTTTAATTGCTTGATTAAAATTGAAAACATGCTCAAGTTTAAAGGCAAAATTGACAAAAAAAATTAACTAAAGAAAATAGTCTGGAACAGTTTTACATTTTTCACTCTTGAATTGTCAAACTTTAAGCATAGAACATCTGTATGTTTTTTTTTTGGTACCGGATAAAATTGATTGAAAATAGAAATAATCCTGAGTCTTGTAAAGTGCTACTTAACCGTGAAGCAATCAGAGCAAAGCTGTGTCAGTGAAAACCACAGCTGAACGCGAGTACAGACTCTGACATATTCAGTGTGCACGCGTACACATCCTGCATGCTCAGCTGCAGTAACGCAATAATTATAAACTTAGAGAGGAAATTACAACACTGACTAGAATAACAAGAGCATACTTGTGAGTGCGGTACTTCACACTCAGACACCGAGAGCATTTTGAGTTATCGTCACTCCACACACGCAGGAGCATTCACTTGAGGGTGTTCATAACGACACACACATACTCATACTGTATCACTCTCTGAAGCACCTTTCCAAATTTGATTCCTGCATAACAAACAGGTTGCATTCTTTCGTATAGCATAAACTAGCCCCCTCAACTGAACCCACTAACAAGGAAAAAATAACAACTGGCACAGTGCTACCTTCATACTTGTATGACTGACGCGTAGTCTGAAGGGAAATCTCAATTTGATTCACGTGAACTAAGACACTACCTACAAACCTCATTGTTTTTTTTTCTTTCCTTCCTAGTGCCTGGACGCACACGAGCAGACATTACATACTCACTGGACGAAACACTTCCACTACACTTTCATGTTGGTCACATACACACATGGTTGGGCCTTGCAGTAATAACAAATAGTGCTTGATGCCTAGGCACTAGCACCTGGCGGCACTTGACTCCCTTTCATGTTGGTCGAGTAATTTTCTCTCACTGCCAGTGAGATATATGCCTCAGAGCTGAGAGAGAGTTTGCGCTGTTGTGTCCAGAGCATGTCAACCCTCTATTTCTAAAGCTGGCTAGAGGCGATACAGCTCGAAGTGGTATCCTTGCGACTCCTGCACCAGTTCTGAAATAATAAAGCCAAACATTAGTTACCACACTAAAATCAATGCTCCAAGAACAACATAGAGACTTGGCGTTTATTAGATTTTCCCCCTTGAAACAGTGCATGGAGATAAATTTAAAAAGAAGCTCAATAGTAGCAGCGCCATTCTAGTGAGATTAAGTAGTGATGCGAGTCGCATCGATCTGTGTGTCATAGCACACACTTTAAAAAAAACAATCACTTGGATCGCTTGCAACTCAATACAAGCTCCCAAGGAGAACGAGCATCCCAAATATCCCAAGGATTGAAGGTTTAACGTAAGCGAAGAATACACACCTGTTGTTTTCTTCTCTTACTACCACTCCTTGATCACTGCCTCCAATTTGAAATCTGACTGTGAGAGCATTTGTAAGAATATAAAAAACTTCTCACAAAGTGTCGAGCTCTCACTTGGACCTTTCAACAAAAACCAAATACTTATCTGAGTGCAGCGGTGAAGCAGCACCGTTGGATAGAGGAAAACCCAGACTTCCTCCCAAATACGCGCGCGACACGTGAAAACGTATTTTTTTTAATAAAAGCCCGCACTGAGAAAACAAAATATTAACAGCTAAGATGCTACCTTAGCTGTTAATGCCTCTCGCATTAACAGTTAATGCCGAAACATTAACCACCGACGAATGCCGCACCCCAGTAACATTCAATGATTCGGCATTAACTGTTGATGCGAGAGGCTTAATCTGCTCGAGTATTCATGAAGCATCTATATATCGCGTTTTAGAGGTTATGTTTGGTGTGTACTTTGTAAGCATAGTCAACCTGACCAGTTAACGACTCCCGCATTAACAGTTAATGCGAAAGTGTTGCAGCATTTGCCGATGGTTAACGTTTCAGCATTAACAGTTAATGCGGCGCATTAACAGCTAAGATAGCATCTTAGCTGTTAATATTTTATTTTCTCAGTGCGTGATCCGCCCCGAGTAAAACTTCCAAACCTGCAGTGCGTCTGCAGGTTAGGAAAAGGCACGGATGTAGTATATAGGGATGGAGCGTAACGCTCTCGGGGTAGCGGCTGAGACAGGAGGGAGCCCCCACCACATTTCCTCGTGTTTGCGTCAAGAACGCAGACATTTACACCGCTGCGCGTGTCCGTGTGCCTTCGCGGCAAGAGTCATTAACGAAAGCTTGGGCGCGCGGCGCTGCATCAGTTTTGAGGAACGGCGAGGCAATTTCTTCGGACGACGGCCTTCCAACCCCGTTGGTGTGCCACTCCTCAAAAATTGGGCTCGCTGCGAGCCCAATTTTTCGACCATGGCAGTCGAACGGAGCCCTGTTCAGTTAGTCCCCAGCAGGTATATGACTGTCGCCCGCTACTCAAACCGTTGGTGCGCTGCGCATAAACAGCATTTGCTAGCGGCAGTCGAATTTTGGGCTCGCTGCGAGCCCAATTTTGGAGTGCGGCCACTCAACGCCGTTCGACGGCGGCAAGCTTACGTTTTCGACCGCCGTGTTCGTCGTTTGGCGCGCCGCGCGCCCAACATTTTTTCCGTGTATATACTAAGTCCGTGGGAAAAGGCTAAAAAAATAAGGCTGCGCGCACACTACCCGGTCCACAGTCCACAGTCCCACCACAGAACATGTAGTAGAGCGGGGACTTGCTCCACACGCCCGAGCGCGCAGTACCAATTTCAGCCGCCAGAGGCGCACACACACCCCACTGACCCCAAGTCCAGTCCGCACCACAGCATACGCTGCGCACAGTGCCCGACGCATGCGCAGAATATCAAACTGCGTTCACGCCCTACCCAAGCGGGTTTTCAGATATCATACTCATGGAATATTGCTATCGTGAGCAGAACATTAGTATTTAGCCTGTTTTAATCATTTTAAATTATTTCTTGGCCCCACTGTATTGTAATTAGCCATAAGTGAGTACATACATAGGCGTAATTATAGACTGCAAACTTTGGAGAATAACAACTGTCCAATAGCCGATAAATTTTCACTAGCATCAAATTCTGGTGATTTTCCAAGGCCAATCAACAGGTCATCATTGTAATAATTTTTCCATTATTTAATAAGTAAAAGATAGTAATATAATCACGTGTGAACAATTGTTTCTCGCAAAACTGCCAATGCTAATTAAATTCGTTTTTCAAAACAAAAGAGCAATTATAAATTTAACACATGCACATTTTCTCTTTTTGGCAATTGAGTAATTTTAAATTTTTTTTTCTTGAACAACGAATTATTACTGCCTATGAATGAGCATAAAATTACCGAATTGTCGCGAGTAGCTTTTGATGAGAGGAAACTGTAGAGCGGACCCTTAACCTGAATAGCGACTAATAAATAATCATAATAATAAACTTAAACATTTACTATTATATTGTGCATCCTCCATAATTCCAAATGTGTGTAATTGTCGATCTTTGAGGGCCAACCCCGAGTGAAGTGGAAAAAGGAAAATTCACAAAATCCACCACATATTTATTTTATGCGACGTTTCGCCAGTTAGGTTCACTGGCCTCATCAGGCAGTTTTGAATGGAAAAATAATATAACGTTCGGCAGTGGAAGCGGCTGCTATTTCTGAAATTGCCAGGCGGACACGTTTGCGCGCCCACTTTTCATGGGTGGCCCTTGATTTACCAGGCAAATCTGAATACCTTTGCATTCGCCGTGCGTGAAGCGTTGAACGAGCAAAGAATATATCTTCTATACAACGCAAATTGTCTTAAGTACGTCTTTTTCGTCGAAACAACCAGTCGAAAGATAAGGTGGTTCAACAAAACAACCCAATATCCTGATGCAAAAACGTTTTTATACCGCCGAACGGTTGAATCTCAAAATACGAAACTACTACCTGCGAGACTTAGAGAAACTGATTACTTTATATCTGGTACCGAGAATCACCAAGCAGCCGAAAACGTGTTCAACCTGAATCCAGACACCCCAGAGTGGTGCAGAGAACGTTGTCCGAAGGGCTCCGAAAGGCTTCACTACCAGCACGATAAACGCTGAAACCTGGAGTGGAAGCTAGCGACCTTTATTAAAGTTAGTTGATAATATGTAGAAGCAGATTAATTAATGAAAAAGGCAAGTTGCTTAAAGATTGAAATGTGCTCTATTAGAGCTCGCCCACTCAGTTTGAATGCCGATCAATGACTGACTAATTGAAGCCAGACCAACAGGACCGAGCCTGCCATCTTCCTTCCCATACTCCCTACATGTTTACATGCGACACTTCTTAGAAAACTTATGTGATATCGATATTCAAAACTCTAGCGCACCAGAGTAATTTACTCAACGCACAACAATGAAACCGCTGTTTTTGTCCATTCCAACACTCCCACTCAAAAACTGATAGGGTTCATTTGAGAATGTGCTAATGTCGCAAAAGAGAGTATGAAATAAGTACAAAAGTCAATTAAATATCAGTATAAATTAAAAATTTTTTTTTTTTCTTAAATACATTTCATTTTATATTGAACTTTAAGACATTTTAATTTCGATCAGGCCAATCTTTTCGCGGATTGTCTTGAACTGCATTGCAGGTAATGATTTTGTAAAGCCAGCCACCAGTTGTTCACCTGTGGGAATAAATTTAAGAATTATTTCCTTTTGTTCTATCGTTTCTCTAGAAAAATGATATTTTATATCTATGTGCTTTGTTCTTTTATGGTCAGTTGGGTCATTAGCTATGGCTATACATCCATTATTGTCTTCATAGATGACAACTGGAAGGTTTATTTGAATTTTGATTTGAGTGATCAATTGCTTTAGCTAACAAGCTTCTCTGACTCCTTCATACAAAGCCATGTATTCGGCCTCTGTTGATGAAGTTGCAACGGAGTTTTGCCTTTTACTATTCCAGCTAATAGTACAATTATCGAATAATTGGAATAGATATCCACTTGTACTTTTTCTGTCAAGCTCGTTATTTGCCCAATCAGAGTCCACATAACCAATTAGCACATTTTCAAAAGCATGTTTTGTATAAATTAGTTTGATATTCAACGAATATAAAAAAATATATATCCAAAGTTCTTTATTATTTTTAATTTGATATCTACTTAGCAAATTTATAGATATGCATAAGTCAGGTCGAGTGCAAAGCATAGCATACATCAAACATCCAATAAGATTTTTACACGGAGCTTCATAGTATTCATCTGAACTTAAAGCAGTATAATCCAATTTCAAAGGCAATGGAGTACTAATACTATTACAATTGCTCATATTAAATTTTCCAAGTATTCTCTGTAAATAAGCAGTTTGGCTTAACATAATTTGATCTTTGGTTCTTTCAACATTGATACCTAAGAAAAATCTTAATTCATTCATATCAGTCATAGAAAATTGATTCTTCAAATAATTTTTCAATTTAGTCATGGTATCTTTATCATAAGTTATAATAATCACATCATCAACGTACAGTAATACATAAATATTTTTAGTTATGAACTTTCTGTCTAAAATGTACAAACAACGATCCACTGAAGCATTTTTGAAACCATGTCCTTTTAATATATTATCAAAACGTTCAAACCAAAGTCTAGCAGACTGTTTCAAACCATATATAGCCTTTTTTAATTTACAAACAGAATTTCCTTTTGTTTGGAAACCTTCTGGTACTCGCATATAAATTTTATCTTTCAATTCACCATTAAGAAGAGCTGTTTTTACATCCATTTGATGGATTAACAGTTCATATTGATTTGCAAAACCCACTATTAATCTAAATGTACTTATTCTGGCAACAGGTGCAAAAGTTTCGTCATAATCAGGTAAATAAACTTGACTGAAACCTCTTGCCACTAATCGCGCCTTATATTTCGACGGATTTCCATGAACGTCATATTTGATTGTAAAAATCCATTTGCAATCAACAATGTTTTTATTTTCTGGACAAGGCACAATCTCCCATGTTCCATTTTGTTGTGAAGAGTCAATTTCAATTTGAATTGCATGCTCCCACTCAAGTCTATCGTCACGTTCTTTTATTTCATTATATGATTTTGGAATTTCACTAACTACAGTTTGCGCATAAGTGTGATAACAGTACTCTTCATTATAAGAAATAGAAGGTCTGCCTTTTATTCTATCACTACGCCGTAGTTTGTGTTCATTTGGTATGGCATTTTCAGATTCCATTTCTAGAATAGATTCTTTATCAACTTCTTCTGTTTCAATTACAGGTTCGTCGATTTTCTCATGACTTTGACTGATTTCTAATGTTTTATCATTTTTTACGAATTTTGTTTATAGCATTCTCATTTGATTCAATGTGTACAGAGGGTCTTGATTTTTTTATAATCAATTTCATCAAAAATAACATCACGCGCTATGAAAAATTTATTCACCTCCGTATTCAATATCTTATAACCATTTTGTTTGTAACCAACCAGTATACCTTTGAATGACTTTTTATCGAATTTAGCTTTTTGATTCTTGTCATGAACGTATACTGTGCAACCAAAAACTTTTAAATTATCTAATCTCGGCCTTTTATTATGCCAAAGTTCGTATGGTGTAGTGTTACTCGATATGGCTTTAGTTGGAGAAATATTCAATAAATACGTTGAAGTTAAGATGGCCTCTCTCCACAATTCTTTTCTGAGATCGGCGCCGTGAATCATAGCACGGGCTTTTTCTAACAAGGACCGATTCATGCGTTCAGCTACGCCGTTTTGTTCTGGAGTATGCGGCACGGTTAGATGATATTGGATTCCCTTCTGTACACAAAATGCTTTAAATACGTTTGAAAAATATTCTTTTGCATTATCACTATATAAATATGCAATTTTCAAATTAAAGTGTGCTTCACTTTTAGCGACAAAATCCTGAAAAACTCTGAATACTTTGGATTTATAGCTAAGCAAATACACGACCGTGTAATGAGTGAATTCATCGATAAATGTGACAAAATAATTTTTGTCATCGATTGTTGTTGGAGTAATAGGCCCACAAACATCAGTATGAATAATATATAATGGCCTTCTCACGTGACTTTTATCTTTCACTTTTGAAAATGGGAGACGAGCTTGTTTTCCATAAATACAAGATTCACATAATTCATCTGTAGGATTTATCATGTCTATTAAATCATTATTTATTGATAAATTATTTCTTTTAATTTCCAGAAACTTAGATTTACTAATGTGCCCTAGACGTTCATGCCAGATTTTATAAGTACTGCAACGGGGTGGAATCTGCACTTATCGTGGTGCAGGAACTGCACCCCGCGCTACTCGAATATGCCCCGCTCCTCGCCCAGCGGCCGGGTCAGTCGCCCAGCTCCCACGAGCAGACGCCGCGCCAGGGGTCTTGGTAGTGACCCCCAGCCGCCCGTACCGGGGTACGGGCCGTCGCTGCTCGCGTAGAGGACGCTTTCCTGGGGCTGGGAAGAGCGGGGGGGAAGGGGGGTTGCGGGATTTCGTGCGGCGCTCGCGGTTCCTCGGTGCGGCTCACGCCGATTGCTGGGGCTCCGTGGTAATCACCACGTGCAATGAGCCCTGGATATCACGCACTTAAAGCTAACGGGCACTCGCGAACGCGGCTACTCAGTAAGCCGAGAAACTGAGGGTTTCTCGGCTGCGGAGAGTGGGGGATTCGGTCGAAGGTGCGGGAGGTTTACTAATGAAACGCGTGACTCTCGAATTTGAATTGAAATAAGAAAAGCCTCTTTTGAGGTGTAAAACAGCGCAAAATGATACACTTGCGTTGGTGGGCCGGTGCCCGCCAACGACTTAAAACGCGCGCACGCGCAGAGGGCCGCTCGGCCACGGGGCCGAATATTCGCTCGCTCGCGGAATACAAAAATACGCGCGACTTACAATCTGCCGCTCGGCGCTCGTTCTCGCCCGCAGGATGGTCGGCGGGCTCGTGGCTGCTCTCGTTGCCGCTGTCGCTGGTCGCTGGTCCTGGCGCACGCGCTCGCGCTTGGCTCGGGTGTGCGCGGTCGCGCCTACACCTTTCGCGGGGCGAGGATTGAGTTGCCCCGCGCGCCCAGAGAAAACGTTGTTTCCTCCGGGCAGGTGCAGCGCTCGGAGTGTCGTCGGGATGTCGTGGGGACACTCACGCACACACGCACTATCTCGGAGCTGCACGTCGCGTCGCGGACAAGGCGGGTTAACGGCGCGTGCTAATTAGCACGCGGGTCGGCACGAGAGTGAGAGTCCTTCCGTCCTCGCGGGGCTCGCGTGCCGCGCGAGGCGGGAGGTCCTCCCCTCTCTATCTTCTCTCTCGCTCTCTCTCGCAAGACGCGCACCCCCCGAAGGGCCGCGGCGCGTGCCCGCGTCGATCGCGCGTTTCGCGCGCTCGCGCCCGAGCTTCCGGCTCGCCACGTGGCGATCGCGCGATAACGAGTGCTCGCGAAGCACTCGTTACAGTACATAAAAGTGCAGTTTTATTGTTGTCATGTATTTTGTTACATACATTTTTATTTAGACTAAAAACCACACTTATCAAGTTATTCAATGACTTACTAGTTATAATGGTTTTATCATTTTTCTTTACGATGACTTTGCCTGTTTTGTTGAATATCACTCGCAGTCCAGCTTGTTGAATTCGACGCACAGAGAGTAGGTTGTAAGGGAGGTCCGGTGCGTACAAAACATTTTCCAATAATCCAGCGATGCCAAAATTGGTTATAATAGGTATTGAGCTTATTTTCGTCGCGATGATTGTTTCACCTTTCTTTGCGATGTTTATTTTAACTGGCACTTCCAAGTCTTTGATCTTTGAGAAGACATTCAAATTATTAGTCAGATGATCAGTTGCACCTGAATCTATGAAGAATATCAATTCATCTCCTTTCTGTGCCTTTTTATTTTTGATATGGCTGTTTATTATTGATGAACTTTTGCTTTGATTCAAAGTTTGATTTTCGATTTTTGAATTTCTTTGTTGAATCAGGATTCTGTTTAAAAGATTGATCATTTGTTTTTACTTCGGCATTCAAAACTTTACTGCTAGTTTCAATTTTCTCATTTTGTAACTTCATTTTATAGTCAAGTAATCTTGTTTTAACAAAAGCTAGACTCAAATTTTCATCAGAAAGTGTTTGTATAGCAGTCACCACATTGTCATATGAACTTGGCAAGGATAATAATAATCTTGCTACTTTATTCATTTCATTCAATGTTGATCCTGCGGCTTGTAATTCTACAAACATCTCATTAAGGATAATAAAATGGGCTGCAAGAGGCATATCTTCTTTGAATTTTAAACTAAACATTCTTTTTTCAGTAGATAACTGCGTAGCCAAACTCGCTTGTTGATAAATTGCGTCAAGCTTTGCAATTATTTCTTTGGCGGTATCTTCTTCTTTTGCAAATCCAACCATTGTATCAGTTAAATGTTTAACGATCAGACCCTTAGCCACACGTTCATGTTTTTTCCACTCATCAGTCAAGGTTGTTGGAGGATCTTTATCAAGAACACAAAGTGCATCCTCTTCAGCTATCAATGCTCGCATCCGAAACTTCCAAATACTATATTTTTCGCCATTGAATGGCTTAATCAAATGTCTTGGACCCTTTGTTTCGTCACTCATTTTGAACTTTGTTTTTCTATTTCAATTTCACTGAAAACTAACGAGTTCTCGAAACACGGCCACTTAAAGAACGATTTTATTTAAAACACAGTTTAAACCACCTTTATAAAAAAATTAACACTGGGCGCCATAACCTATTAAAGTTAGTTGATAATATGTAGAAGCAGGTTAATTAATGAAAAAGGCAAGTTGCTTAAAGATTGAAATGTGCTTTATTAGAGCTCGTCCACTCAGTTCGAATGCCGATCAATGACTGACTAATCGAAGCCAGACCAACAGGAACGAGCCTGCCAGCTTCCTTCCCATAGTCTCTACATGTTTACATGCGACACTTCTTAGAAAACTTATGTGATATCGATATTCAAAACTCTAGCGCACCAGAATAATTTACTCAACGCACAACAATGAAACCGCTATTTTTGTCCAATCCAACAACCTTTGCCACATATTTTGAAAACATGGCGGCAGAAGAGGCAACACAAGCTCTTTTGAGCTCAATTACGCTCAACAATGCTATTGTAAGCATACTACCCTTTAACGGATACAATCTCCCGTTAAAAAACATAATCCAGGACATAAGAAATGCGAAAACTTATGTGCCTGATGAAATAGAGCTAGTAAAGCTAATCATCAGTAAGTTTAGAGGAAGAGCAAGAGACACTATAAGTGGCGGAACAGTAAATACTACTGAGGACTTGATTAGGGTACTCAAGGAACGTTTTGCACCTGGACGTAATTATTCCTACTTCAATGGAAAAATCCAATATGCACGGATGGAACAGAACGAGACAGTTGGAGACTTCTATGATCGCCTAAAAATATTGCTAAGCTCAGCCGAGACCGCTCTTAAGGAAGAAAAGGGCCGAAAATATGCACCCGCTATGATTACACCAATGAAGGATGCGGCGGTTGACATATTTATCGAAGGTTTGCCCATGGAGATGAGTTGTTTCGTGGACGCCACGAAGCCCGAAAGTCTAGCCGCAGCATATGCTGAAGCATCGAGACTAGAGGCTCGCATGGAAGCAAGAATTATTCCTAACGTAAGACCAAAGTATCAACCACCAGGTCATCCGGAGCGCCAAGCAAGAAACAATTATCAGGACGGGAATAAAAACTATCAGCCCAGAAACAACTGGAGAAACAGAGACGACAATAATCAATAACAAGATCAGCAAAATGACTATGACAATCAAGGACGAGGACCACCTCAGGTGAATTACATTGAAAGGAACAATAGAAACTATCCTGGATATCGGCAGAATAATTCTCAAGGACAAGGGAATAACAGGCAGAATTATCAAGAAAATGATAATTACAGAGGATAGAACAGAAATAGCAACTATGGAAACAATGGACCACAGGGCAATCAACGCCAATACAATGGAAACCAAAATTCAAACTATGGTTCGAATGGGAATCGATCAAACAATTATCAGCAGAATAATGATCGTCGGAATGATTACCAGCGAAATAATCAAGGTCAAAATCACTACAATGGATACCAGAATAGGTCGAATCAAAATAATCAAGGCCAGAATTACAATAACGGACGAAACAATGGATATAATAGTGGAAATAGTGGATACAATAATGGACAGAACAATGGATATAACAATGGGTATCAGAACCAAGCGAACAATTAAAATAATCCAGATTACCAGCAGAACAATGGCTATAACAGTAATCGCAATAATGATTACAACAATGGTAATCAAAATCGTCCAAATAATTGGTATAACTCTGGAAACAATCTGGAAGAACAATGGAAATTTTCAATCATCAAGTCAGCCTTTAAACGGATCAGCGGCTCGTCCCAACAATCAGGAGGCGAACCCATGTCAGAACCAAGACAATCAGAATCAAGGCCCGCAACAGGACAGAATGAACCAGATGCAAGGCCAACCACAAGTACTTCAGATAGCGTCAGCCCCACAATATAGCCACGAATTGGTCAGTGTACAGGAGATGGCTGGGAAACTCAGGATGACAAGCCCACATTAGTAAGCCTATTAGTACCGGAGAGTAAGAGAGGATATCTATATTGCAACATTGACAATGGTGCGGATATCTCTCTCATCAAATTGGGAACGTTGAAACCAGAAGTAATAATTGACACCACTGAAGCGAAACCTTTCTTTGGTATACATGATGAACCAGTCAGGTCATTGGGAACTGTGACCATGACACTTAAAAGCAAGCCTCACAAGTTACACGTAGTAGAGGATGATTTTCCAATTTTGGAAGACGTACTGTTGGGACGAAGTTACCTCAAGAGCGAAGGAGCAGTCATTTCTTACGTAAATAACTTCTTTATGATAAAGACAGATATGACGAATCCACTACCCTTTCTGGAACCCAAATTTGTGAAATCCATGGAAGGAAATCATGGTGATCCAAGTCGAGTACCTAGTGAACCTAGAACAATACCTAAGAGAAGGAAACTTTCTGGGAATATTAAACCTGAAGAAATGGATGCTATGATTGAAGAGCTAGCTCAAGAGAGTCAAGAGTCACAGCAACCAGGAGTAGCAACTGTTAATAGCATTACTGTACCTGAACCTACACCTGAAAATGGAGAAGGATCTCAGCAACATCGAGGAACAGCTGAACCAATACAAGAAGAAGAACCTATAGAAACAAATGATCCTGTTGAGGATCTGGAGTTAGCCAAGGTAATGGAAGACATTGGCACTGTGACATGGCCTATCAAAGCCAGAACCAAACAGGTAATATGAATCAACCTAATCAGAACCGACATGGTTGAAGGATACCTGCCAAGAATAGACGTTGGTAAGGAGGAAATATATGTCGGAGAAGCGGTTGTGAGGAATGAGCACAAGAGTTGCAACGTCATGGTGATAAACACCTTGGACGAGGACCAAGAAATTCATATGAGACCGCAAGAACTCTTACAGTTCGAGTACGTCACTCCAGATTTGGAGACCGATACTGAAGTCTCGGTGGAGGAAGGCGTGGCTCCTCAGACTGAACAAGAAAGAATAGAGCAGTTAAGAAGCTTAATAAAAATGAATGGACTAAATGAAGAAGAACGACAGGCGGTCATGGACCTTGTAAGCGAGTTTGATGATGTATTTTTGCTGCCAGGAGACACTCTACCCTGCACGAACCAAATAGAATTTGAAATACCCATGGAAAATGAACGACCTATAAATACCAAGCAGTACAGATTGCCTGGAATTCATAAAGAAGTAATAAATGAAGAAATAGAGAAAAAGCTGAGGAATAATGTGATAGAGCCATCGAACTTACCTTTTAACTCACCAATATGGATAGTACCAAAGAAGCCGGATAGTCAAGGTCGGCCAAGATGGCGTATGGTCATCGACTTCCGTGAGTTGAACAAGAAAACTATTGGAGACTCTTACCCGTTACCCAACATAAGAGATATCATGGACCAATTAGGCGGAAGCTTCTATTTTTCAGTCTTTGACATGGCAAGTGGGTTCCAGCAGATACCCTTAAAGCCAGAAGACAGGCCAAAAACGGCGCTTTTAGTACCAGGAGGCCATTATCACTATGTAAGGATGCCTGAAAGAACCGCAGAAGCAACAGCGTGTTTCCAGAGGTTAATGGATCTTGTACTCAGAGGACTCTGTGGCACTGAACTGTTAGTATACATAGATGACATTATCGCGCATGCTCGAAGCTTAAGAGAACACCAAGAAAGAGTTAGGAGGTTGTTCGAAAGGCTAAGAGACGCTAATCTAGTTTTGCAACCAGACAAAGTTGACTTTCTGTGCAAAGAAGTCGCCTTTCTAGGACACACAATCAGCGAATGAGGTATAGAACCCAATGATCGGCTGATTTCTGCAGCCAAGAACTTTGCAGTACCCAAAAATCAGACGAATGTGAGAGGCTTCTTAAGACTCACTGGGTTCTACAGAAGGTTCATTCAGAACTTCTCAAAATTAGCATTGCCACTCTCAAAATTGTTGAGGAAAGAGGCAATTTTTGAATGGGGAGAAGCCGAGGAACAAAGTTTCAATACCCCAAAGGAAAAGCTTATCTCGAAGCCTATCCTGCAATTCCCCAATTTTGACCAAAAATTCAAGGTCACCACAGATGCCTAAAACCAAGCAATAGATGCTATTCTGAGCCAAGAATATGATGGCATGGACTTACCAGTCGCATATTTGTCTCGAACATTGAACAATGCCGAGAAGAATTATGGTGTCACAGAAAGGGAGTGTTTAGCCGCACTCTACGCTCTGCATCATTGGAGACCGTATTTGTTAGGAAAGCCCTTTATTCTTGAATCTGACCATGAACCTCTCCATTACATGCATTCAAGAAAAGATGCAGGAGGAAAAATGATGAGATGGATGTTTAAGTTCACTGACTATGAGTATACGTTTAAGTATAAGCCCGGAAAGTTGAATAAAAATGCTGACGCATTATATCGCAACTCCGAGGAAGAACCAAGCGAGGATGTCATAAATGAAAAACTACCCCGAATCAGAGTTTTTGTAATCAGACAGCGAGCTGCAAAAGCCTCTACGAGTACCCCGAAAAATAGTGCTACCAGCACTCCACCAGTTAGACCAAGGTCAAGTTTGCTTGGAAGCAATACAAGGCCGAAAGGCAGACCTACAGGAGCCAAAAACAAGAAAGAAGCACCCAACTTGGACCACAGTGTGATCGTTCAGAAAACACGATCCAAGGTCACGTCAGCGAATTCTCCAGCCTATGACCCATTAACAGGCAGACGCGTAAGTCTAGACAAGAAAAACAAGAAAACCCTGAAACTACCCGGCCCAGCTAAGCAAAATGAACCTGAAGCTGAGAGTGCAAAGAGAAAGGTGAAAATCTAGGTACACAACCTGAACCTCAGACAGTTCAAGAAATTGCCGACAGAAATCCTGTACCAGGTACAAGTAAGATACCTGAACCATCTGAACCCAAACAAAAACCAGTTTCTGAACAAGATGAAACATTGGATGATTTCAGGAGACAAATGAATCCCGCAAATTTGCAGGATAACCTCAGTGAACCTGAAGGACCACCATTGATAGACCCTAGAAGGAGCGGATTAAGAGTACCAAACTTGACGAAGAGATAGAAAGAGAACAAGAGCATCTAGAGTCAGAAACTGATGAACTACAAGAGATACCGTGCTCACCAGTTGATACCACTGATAGTGAGTACTCTGATAATGTGTTTGGAGATGAACTCGCTGACAATGTCCGGAGAAGAAATACAGAGAGCCATAGACAAGTTTGGAGAAAGTCTAAGAATACATCGTGAAAGAGGAGAAGTACCTGAAGATAACGAGAGTCTGGAACAGAATACCTCCAGAAGACCATACATGTCTGAGAGCGAAATACTTGAATCAAGTAGGCAGAATGAAAACGTGGAGCAGCGCATTGACGAATTGATACAGAGTTTCGAAACGATCAAAAGAGACATTACAGAATGTATACTTCCGGAGCAAATGGAAGAAATTTCATCAGCAGAACCCTCACCTGAAGGACCTAAAACTAATAGAGCAATCTCGCTTACCCCAACGGTAAAACCCAGAGAACCTAGGTTTCGTAGCACACCTCTAGTTGGTACCGAGGAACCTAGGAGAAGAGTGAGATTGAACAAAATGGAAGAAATATCTGAGCAAAGTGAGAACTCTTCAGTAAAATTAAACTTCTCACGAGAACCCGCAACTGAGTTGTCATGTTGTATCTCACTGAAACC
The DNA here is from genome assembly GCA_020882685.1 of Aphelinus atriplicis. Classification (NCBI taxonomy): domain Eukaryota; kingdom Metazoa; phylum Arthropoda; class Insecta; order Hymenoptera; family Aphelinidae; genus Aphelinus; species Aphelinus atriplicis. The sequence continues at coordinate 81,471 of JAJGQD010000030.1, forward strand.
ACAAGTTGACCCAATAAATCAGTACCTTGACCCAGAGAAACAAAGAGAATTATAGGTGAAACTATGAAACTTTTACTTGGAATAGGTGCCATTTCTATCCAAACCTTGAAGGGAAAGAAACATAAAATAGGTCAAGTACTAGTGACTCTATAAGAACCATGACGTGTTCTCAATAGTAGTGAAGGAGAAACATTTTGACCCACTCACCGTGAAAAACGTTCGCGACAGACTGAAAAATCTGAAAAACTTTCTGATCAGCAAGAACTTAAACAGTTTCCGAATCACCCGGAAAGGTGACATGACTGATAGTCTAGAACCTGGATTGCTAACCGGAATGGTTAGAGAAAGATTTGAAAACAGCAGCATCAAAGTAACAATCTGCTATGGGAAGGTAAGCCTACCATCAGAACACGAGCGCAAGGAAATCATTGAAACCTTGCACTGTAGTATGATGGGTGGACATAAAGGAGTAAATGGAACCTATAAGAAGGTTCGGAAAAGATTTTACTGACCAGGAATGCGCAATGATATTTTGAATTTCATATGTAAATGTCCTAATTGACAAGAAAGAAAAATCGATCGAATAAAGACCCGAGACCCCATGATACTAACTGATACCCCAATAGAAGCCTTTGATAAAGTCTCAATAGACACGGTCGGAAAACTGCGAATGACCCCAAGAGGAAATTGTCACCTACTCACTATTCAATGTAATTTAACCAAGTCCCTGATTGCGATACCCATACCCAATATAAAAGCAACAACTATAGCTGATGCCCTTGTGAGACATCTAATATGTCAATTTGGCGCCCCGCGCGCAATACTGTCCGATAATGACAATAGTTTTCTCTCAGATTTAGTGGAGACGATACTCCGAATTTTTAAAGTACACCATCTCACAACATCACCCTACCACCCTCAAACAAACGGATCCCTTGACCGTAGTCACGCACCCTTAATGGATTTTGTAAGGACCTATTCAGAAGAATATGATGATTGGGATTTACTGGCATCATTCGCGACCTTTTCTTACAACACAACCGTACACAATTCCACAAATTTCACACCTTATGAATTAGTTTTCGGTAGAGTAGCTAAGTTGCCAATTAAAGTACCTCGTGACGAAAAGTTACGAACCTACAATGTTTATCTAAGGGACCTAATCGAGAGACTAAGCGAAATGAAGTTAATAGCCGCGGAAAATCAGATTCGAAGTAAAGAAAAATCAAAAGAGAGGTACGACCTCAAGGCAAAGGAACTCAAAGGCAAAGTGAATGATTATGCACGCGTTTTAAAGGAACCACGTAACAGCAAATTTGACAGCTACTACAATAAGCCCCTAAAAATAGTAGAGTTATTGGGCAAGAACAATGTGGTCCTTGAATTGCCAAATGGCAAACTCATAAGAAAACACACGGACAAGCTAAAACTTGCCTATAATGATTAATCATTTTGCATGTTTTTCAGGAATTTTACACTTTCATACAAAATGTACCGCATCATTCCTCTATCCCTAAAGATCCTAATGACTATGACACTAACTGACACAACGAGACGATATGAAGTAAGCTATCTAAGGCACAACCCCGGACTATACTTTGAGAAGAGAGAGACCATGCGTCTCAGACGAGCAGAATGGCAGGTGGTAATTCACATAGAAATTGACCAGTTCATCAAGGAAAATTCACTAACGGTCAGCAAGCAGGATTATATGAAGAACTGCAAGAAATTAACCAAGGAGCAATGTAAGCAAATAGCTCAAGCCAACCAATTTTTAGAAAGGAACCACACCTCAATGGCGAGTAAAACGAAACTTGACCATGTAGCACGAAGTCTTACACCTCAATTATCACAGATGAATGGACACAGCGAAGACCACAGAAACAAGAGACTAACACCTTTTGGATTTGTTGGATCTATCAGTCACTCTCTTTTTGGACTAGTAACCAATGATGAAGTCGAGGAAATAAATGAAAAGGTACAAAGTACACTTATGCAACAAAAGGAGATAGCTAGACTCATGGGCGACCGTACACACATCGTAGCTTCATCACTAGACGAATTACACACCATTTCCAGAATTCACACCACAGAAATCAAGGATTTCGAAAAACGTATCGAGAATGAAGTAGACAAGGAAATGCAATATATCTGAGTAGTGGATTATGCATACCGAGTCGTATCAATGATGGACCACCTTGCGAGAGGATACAAAGAAATGATAGGAATTCTAGAGGATCTCAGAGGAAACAAAATACATAAGGGTTTCCTAACTGATGAGATTCTGGTGAGAATAAACACGGACATTCTCCAGATAAAAGGAGAATGGGATTTGCCAATTCCCACGGAACATTTGAGACCTGAAGAAGTGATAAACATCGCAAAAATGGACGTAACTTACCACGATGGACGAGTATTAGTGATATTGAATTTACCTTTAGTGGACAGAACCCTGTACGAACTATACGAAATACATGAATTATTTGTACCGCAAATTCATGAAGGAATCGCCAAGGGCATGGCTTATGTTCGCGCCAGCCACAAATACATAGCAATGGACAGCAATTATCAGACATACATGAAAATGAGTAATTCGGAACTGAATGACTGCATTTTCACAAGAGGCGTATATATCTGCTCAACAGCAGGACCTCTGAGGGATACATGAATGCGAGATTTTGATGCTGATAAGGCCCAAACCGGAAACTTTGAATTTGTGTGATGTAAGATATCGCAAAATCAACCGGACCCAATGGCAGTACATTCGATCAAAAGGACTGTGGCTGTTTCCTACGAGCCAAAAGGAAAAATCACTGCACGAGATCATGAATCGCTTAAAGATCATCAAAGATAATGACTTGAATCATTTCATTACTCTCAAGCTAATTTTCGGGAACTATTTCCTCTACCTTGCTCCCATCATAATCACCATCATAGTATACTCATTGAAACACGAAAAGAGCAAGAGGTGTTGGGAACTAATTGGTACTAGGAATCAAACTTCATGCACAAATAACATAGAACTAACATCACAGACGATAAAATCTGAATCTAATGACGGAATCCGAGAGAATCGAAGGCAAGACAAAACAGAAACAATGACCAGACAAAATACGGAAAGACTGGGACATCCGACTGAGACAACTAAGGGAACTTTGAGACTAACATATGAGACTGAAGAAGCCCAAAGTGCCATGGAATTAGACGAGGCCATCATACCATGCAGAGTTCCCAGAGCCACATTTTCACCGCCAATTAAAAGTGCTGATACACCAAAGGGACCTGAGGAACCACGAGTACCAAGAGACCCAAGAAGAATCTTTTGCATCTTACCATGGAGCGTACAAGAGGACCAGCGGGAGGATTTATTCTTCCAACAATTCACGCAGTTTGGGGAAATGGAATACTTGAACACTCTCAGGGATAAAAATGGACAACTTTCCTTTGGATACATTTGCTATTTTGATGCCGAAGACGCAAATAAAGCAATGGGACACAGCAATCCACTGTACCGAACTCAACCGGCGAAACCAAGGAGATCATCAGGCCAATTGATGGGACACCAGACAAACGCTAAAAGGTATCATGTTCCATGTGGAAGACAAGTGGATGCAAGTACCTATACCCTGCATGAAGTAACCTGTCGAAGACAGCTGCTGTGGAAATGTAAAGAAGACTTACTAAAACGTTTGACAGGGAATAAAAGGAAAAATGATTTACCGAACCAAGAAGAATCCACTGAAAAACCCAACCAGAGCATCACGTTAGAAAGATTTGGGTTCTACAAAGGAACGCCCACATACGAGGTCACGACGATACCACCGAAGACAAGACAGGCGGAACTTGAGGATGAGACAGTACAACCCAAACAAAGGAAAATGTATGAAGCATCAACCGAAAGGGAACCAGAGAGAAACAATCCTGTAACGAGAAAACAACAACAAAGAAGGCATATGAACAAATAGACCTTGACGAGTCTGATTCTGACATGGATATTAGTGAGGACCAGGACATTGAAGAGGAACTGCTACTCAAAGAAACCTTGATCTAAAATCAAAAGGCACTCATAACAGAACCAATGTACCGACGTAAGAACTACTAACACACATCACCTTTCCTTAATCCCACCCAATCTAGTACCCAAATGCACACAACCCAACAAAACATAAGCACGTTATTGAGACCATTTTAAGCACCATGTGATAAAACATTTGTTTTTCCTTTTCCTTTCAGAAGCACCAGTACCCAAGAGAACAGAAGACAGAATGGAACCATCAAGAAGGGCAATAATGGAAGTGAGAAGAATAAGCCAGAATGCAGTGAGATTAATGGCAGCCAAAGAAATCAATCCCTCCAGAATAATGAGCATAATAGAAGCTTGCGGAGAAATAGTGAATCTGAAGTTCCGCAATAGTAGAGAATTTGAGAGAGAATATATATTCAAGTATAGAGTGGAAGAAGAGGCAGAACAGGCTTTCAGAGTGCTGAGCCGAGAGGAGGAAAAGCAAGACGAAGAGCCGGAGATTGGAGCTACACCATGCGGAGAGAACGGCCTGATCCTGAGATTGAGGGATCAGAACTTAGTTAAGAGCGATGAGATTCTCGACGCAATGCTGAGCTATGGACTGGTGGTGCAAATGAAGAAGTCAAGATTTGATGAAACAGGATCATGGTGGTGCATACAATACAACACCTTTGCTGAAGCGAAATGGGCCGTGAATGCCATTAATGATGCGGAAGAGGAAAATGCCAATGAACCAGAGCTAACAGCATTGGAACAGCCAAACAACAAGGAAGATGGCTCCACGTTACACACTGCCCCTTACGAATTTGTAAGAAGCAGTGGTAACACTTTAGAAATATCCCACAGCGAGACCCTGACCACTACCGAGGTCCTACAGATGGTGGAAAGCTTGGTGCAAGCAAAGCATTTGGTTGTGGACGGCACCAGAGCCGAATGGAAAGAAGTTTCACTTAGAGTGGAGGAATATAAGAACTTGGCGCAAGATAGCGGACCTCCTGGAATACGCTGAACCACACGGTGAGGTGCCAGAAGTAAGCATAGAAACAGAACCAAAGGGTTTGAGGGTTGAGATGACATACAAGAATGACCAATTAGCCGTTGTGACCAAAGAAGGCTGGAGTTAGGAAAGCATCACCGCCGCGAGAACATGGACTAACTGAGTGCAGAAATGGAAACAACAGAACTTCTGCAGTGGATTCAGGCGACCACGGCCAGCGCCAAATGCCGAGAAATTGATCCTAGCGAACAGGATGAAACCGAAAGCCAATCGGACCAGAGCCTTCCGTCAGCGGCTTCTGAGGAGACAGTTATCCATAGACCTAGCAAAGAAGATGAGAAACTCAAGTGCCTATGCGCAAGAATTCCCTATGGTATGGAACCCGCGACAACAATAGAGGAGTTTGCCACTTACGGCCCCTTAGACCACTCAAAACCTTGGATCACATAGTAAGCACCAGACAGTTCCATTTGCTCATTGTGATGTACATAAAAATAGAATCAGCCGATCTGGCTAGAGAACAGTTAACAGAAAAATACAGCATCAGACCCACGTGCCCACGAGCACAACAAGCATACGCCACTCACAAGCCATGCGGATGGAAGGTTTCCCAAAAAGGATGGCGCCAGCATGCTGAGACCTGCAAGATGCAGAAAACTTACATCAGACATTCAGTTTGTGATCAAGAGATAAAGATGTACGAGTACCAGAACCACCGGCTTGTCTGCAAGGAAGAAGAAGACTGGTGACTTCATACTTAAGGAACCCAATAATGTACCTCGGCACCTAATAAACATATTTTCTTGATTCTTCATGGAGATTTTTTAATTGTGTTACTTGATGAAATTGTAATGATATGAGCATATAGCAGCACCCGCAGAGTAACAACATGTACCGTAAGTACCCAATGACCCGCAAGAGAACTAATAGCACCAAATACGTGAGCATCAACATGAACGCGAGTTCCAAACAGAATCAACAGTCCAAGCTGTACGTGCACCACGTTTAATGTAAGTACCCCATTGTGGAACCTCTGAAACTTCTAGAAACCCATGCGCTGATGTGCTAATCCAAGACATTTAGGCATAGAGGAACCGAACACTTGCAATGAGGGAATACAAAGGGTATAATTCGAACTTAGAATCACCCTATTTTTCTCCTCTAGTAAAGCGCATTTAAAGCACCACACCATTTATTATTGCCGTTGAGGACGACGGCCGCACAGTGGAGGAAGGTGTTACGTTACACGTTTTCATTAAAATTTTTTTTTTGACAAATACATACATGCAAGCGATGCGAATCATGGCAATCGAAGCTTATGATTCGCAAAGCATTCAAAATCATACTCAATCACAGCAAAGCCATGTACTTTTCTGGAGCGAGAGAGACAGAACTCTCAAGGCCAGAAAAGTATCAGGTGGCTGCTGTAGACGCTGACGAGGCTGTCGCCAGTGGAGGAGAGGCCGGCCCCGTTCTCATGTACTGACGCACCGTCAAAACGCATGATGGGGCGGTTGCTAACTGCACTTAATGCCGTGCGACATGACTTACCTCTCCGCGAAGCGAAGGGGAAGTAAGGCCCTTTCTTCCTCACCCACGCGAAGCCATAGGGAAGCAAGCTTCCGACGGCCTTTGCCGACGGCGTGGCTTCAGTGCTCTCCCGACTAGCTAATTGAGCGATCAAGTTTTTCTTTTATATATTTTGAACAGTCGTTTTTCTTCTTGGTTTTACGCTATTGAGCAGTCGTTTTCGTTGTTACTTTGGAGCCTATAATTTACTATTTGGCGGGCGATCGACCTCCTTCCTATCCTCGGGAACACAGAATTTGTTGGAGCAATTTTTGTCTATTTTCTTCTTGGATATTTGTTTGGATCCGGTGAAAGTAGCTACTAAGAGTAAGTGGAACATCGAACGAATTTTGATATCAAATTGACTGAAACTTCATGTGCCCCCTTGCAAGTGTTAGGTTTTGCATATTTTTTTTCATGATTTGAACTGAAATTGAAATTAAACAATTCTTACGCAGATAAAAGTGCAAATCGTCGCGAACGAGATTCGAGCATCGCGCCGCGTGACGTCAGCCGAAGACGGCCGAAGTAAGCTCGGCCGGCCCAGCGCGCGGCGAAAGATTATTAGTTTATTGACAGCCCTCGCGCGCGATAGCACGTGCCCTCGAAGTACGAGACCGCCGGAGGTGCTATCGCGACCCCAGAGGACGACAGCCGACATCCCTCACGTGACCTTGCTTGCCACCTGTACGCCCGCGACCGGTCCGAGAACGAACGACGACACAAGCCGGAGCATCCCCGCATCGCCGAGTAAGTGCCGCCTTCGATCGTCATCTCTCTCTCTCTCTCTCTCTCCCGACCAACACGCGTTCACGCTCTTTCTCGCTCCGGCCCGCGAGACGCGACCCGAGGCCCGTGGCCTCTTGTATAGTATCTTCTTTCTTGATTTGTTTGTGTTTGTCAGAACCGACCTGTTCTATTCTTCGTCACCTTCTCCCAGCCAAAGATCCCATTCCCGCGCACACGAGCTTCACCACCTCATGCGCGCATATAAATTTGTTATCATGCTTTCATTTTAGAAAGATTTTCCCAATAAACAATTCTTGATTACTAATCCAAATAATTCTCTGTTTACCCCATGTAAATGTAATGACACATTTTTTTTCTTCAAATATGCGAGATCCTGATTTGGCGGATTCACCTTTACCTCGGTTTTATGTTACCGAAGTCGGGTACTACGGACAGTCTGGAGCAATAACACTAGCGTCATACTTGAGCCAACCTTGACCGTATAGTATGTCAAGGCATTGATATAAGACGCTAGGTCATTGCTCCTGTCTTGCCATAGTTCCCACATATTCTTCTGTCCTTTAGGCATAATCATGAGACACTGTCAACATTCGAATGCTCTGGATAACACTTTACGTGATTTAAAATCTAACAGCAAATCTATGAGAGTTTGGTTACATCTCTTTGAGAGGATGGCTCCTGGCAGAAAAAAAATCTATGAGTAAGAATAACTTTCGTTTTTTCTAGAGACTTTCGGGAATAACAGCATTTCAAACCCGATATTTGCGGCCGAATCGCGACAGGGGACGCTAGTACTCTATATCCACTAGTGTCAGTAATATGCGCTAAACTGATAGTGTAGAAGCCGCATACATTTGTCCCAAAATGAATTTGTACATTATCAAAATTATCGAATCAAGTGCTATCGTTTTTACTGCAGAATATGCTGCGATTAACGACGCCTGGGTTACCGGGTGATCGTTTAAATTTCAGGAGCTCTGTAAGATCCCGACTCATAAAACCAGTAAAAGCAAGGTACCCCCATTGCATTCCATTAATATATTAATACATACCTGATTGAGATCTGGATCATATCCACCACTAACATTAGCATGACAAATTTCACATGAAACATGCCGTCGAAAATCGAAATCACTGAAAAGAACAGAATTTGCATTGAGTGGCGTTTAATACGCAAAAAGCTGTTGAAAATCATAGGAGAAAACATCATCGGATAGTAGAATAGAATAATTTAGTTCATTGATTACAATAAAGGATAGTGTGACAACAATTCCCTAATCTATCGGAAAATTTCTTGACTAGCTCATAATCTCATCGGGGGAAGCTTCAAATAGATGGTCTGGGAAGGAAGTTTACCTAAATTGGTATCTTACCATTTCTTACTCCACAAAAAATGTCAAGTCTCTCTACTTGAAAATGAGTGGAGATGACAGTTTCAATTGTTGAGAGTGAGCTAAAACTGTTTTGTGTATCAAATTCTAAAAGTCATAAAGGATGGAATTATAAGAATAGAAAAGTTTTGAGGGGTAATAAACCTTTGTGACCACCGAATTCGAGGTCATTTGGGAAGACTTACCAGAAAAGCAGGAAAATTCTCAAAAATATGAAGTTTGATACACATAAAAAAACTAATCTTCAACAACAAGAACACACTTTATTGATTCCAATAAACACGAAATGGCGACATACCAGCGAATCATGAAAAAATAAATTTCTTCAGTTGTTCCCGTCGGCCGCCCTGTCATATCCGTACAGAAATCCGTATGGGAATCCGTACTGAAATCCGTGCGGAGACCATTACGGAAATCTGTCCAAAAACGCCGTACGGTTTTCCGTACAGATTATGTTACGGGATTCTGCACAGATATCTTTAAGGATTTCTATATGATATACCGTATGAATTTCTGTGGGGGATTTTTCCCCCTGGGGTAGGAAATAAAATTTCATAGATTTCAAATATTAGATCAAACGGGTTCAGTATTTGAATTTGACTGTAACGGCTGTTCGGCATGTTACATTGGAGAAACGAAAAGAAAATTAGAAGACAGAATCGCAGAACATCAAAAAATTACTGATAAACCACTACCTGTCCCTTTGCATATCATAGAAAACAATACACATATTTGATTGAAATAACGTTAAAATTCCAGACCGCGAAACGAATTATGAGAAACGACTTATTTCGGAAACGCTCCGCATTTATATGTACCAACACACACTTAATAGGGAGGAAGACATACTTCAGTTACACATATAGGAAGGTCAACAAAATTTTCCAAAACTAACATACTAACGTATCGAAGCTTCCACTGCTGAATTTTATGATATAAATTCATTCAATTCTGGTGAGAATGAATAATTCTTTGTTATTTCGTCGATGGTTTTATACACAGATTGTATCATTTATTACGTTTTTTTTAAGGTTTACGGCATTTTTGAACGGATTTATGTACGGATTCCCATACGGATTTCTGAATGGGTATTTACGATAGGGCAAACTGCCGCAGGTCACAATTATGAACCCTGAACAAAAAATCGAACAGTGTTTCTAAGTAAAATGGGGTACTCCGGAAACATCGTAGGATTTTTTCGGAATTCGTATTCGAATCTAAACTAATAACACTGAACAAATATATTAACAAAATTTTTTCAACTATTTTGACACTCACTGCAAGCATATTGTTTTCTCCCTCGAACGCATCTTAAATGTGCTCATTTTGCATACAATAAAGATTGGATCCACGATTCTCTAAAATTTCAGAGAAAATTTCTTCACAAACTGAGCAAGCTGATTCGTTTCTTTTCAATTCAACTATTGTGTCTTTAACACATTTTTCGTCGAACCTTTCTTCTGGTTTGGGGTCTGGTTTTAAAAAATTAATGCTTACTGGAGAATCAGTCACAAATCAGTCAGAATCAGCCAGGAAGCATAAGTGTAAGTCAATCTTCTCACTTTAATCGTTGATAAACCAAAATAAATATCTGAAGCTTTCTTGATGTAGTCTATAAAGTATTGTTCTCGCTCGTCCCTTAATACCTCATAGAGAAATTCAGTGATATTATCCATGGATAAATATTGAATTAATATATTAAATTTTATCTATATTAGATGATTACCGAAATAAAAATTCTAATAAAGAATCTGACGTAACTTTTATTCTTTCAAGCTCTTAACAGCTGACTTTACTGCAATACCTTCGCAAAGATCTTAAAAAAATTTCAGACTCTTTAGACATCTCACGTATTGATATCCTTTCATAATATTTTTTTCGTATTGCTTATAAAATCACTTCTTTACGTATTTTGTATCTTTCCGTCTTGGGAATATACGTGCAAACCGTCTTTATTGAAGAATTTTGCTAAAATTAGTTTTCATTGTAAACGCCAATGTGCCCCCGAAAAAAACCGCCAACTAACCCTGAGGGTTCATCAAAGTTTAACATATCATTATTTATTATTAATATGCATTGTTTGGATTTTTTTTTACTGATTATGAAGATGGGAGGTTTTACTACAGAATACTATATGGATCATAATGTTCACGGATATTATGTATCATGAAAGCTATTATTCCCTTCAATTATGAAAAATTACTTCGAGTATACGGAAACTTCAAATCTCACCTGCTGTCGTGACAAAGCCAGCTATCGGGCTGAGATTCACAGCATATACATAAAACAAAGAGTTGATTACAATATATATCCATTGCGACAACTTGCTCCTGTAGCCAACTAGCCCCGGTCTCCCCTACCTTGTAGAATTATATCCCCAAGGTAATGTTAGAATTTAAAGTCAATCGGTCGAAAATTGACGGAGCTATCAGTACGGTCGGATTAACAAAGATGTTTTCGGGAATATCGCATTCAAAGTTTCGTGTACAATAACTTCGATAAAATTTCCATTACCTCTAATCTGCGATGTCAGCTCAATATAATTGGTCTTTCAATGAATGATTCTCTTGCTGCTCATCTGTTCTTGACAAAATTGCGTCTTTGCGGGAAGTTTTATAAAGAGAAGAATAGAATCTCTCACTGCATAGCTGTTCTCGCGCTTCAAATACCGCTCATTTGGCTCTGCGACGTTGTTAAGAAAATCGATTTTTCGAGGCAGTCAAAACTTTTCCCCCTTGTGATTGACTTTTCATATCATTTTTAGATAGTTTATGGTGTATTCCAAGTCAATAAAAAAAATTGGGAGAAAAAATCACAGACGTATTGCAACGATCAAGCGCACGTAAACACACACACACACACACACACACACACACACACACACACGGGCGAGCCACCTATATCAAGCTGACTTATAAACGCAAGCGTTCACGAGCCTGCAGCTGCGTACTGCGGTGTGCGCAGTCCTTTATCACTCTCTCGTCTCGCCCGCCGCACAGCAAGGAAGCTCCAGCGGAAACTCAGCCAGAACACGTAACCAGATCTCGTGGTGGCGACAGGAACGGCTCCAGCGAGTACGCAGCCCTTCAGGAACACACAGGTAGTACCAAAGCGGCGGAAATAGCCAACAAGCGAATCCGTACGCATCTTGGTCAGCTCTGAGGTTCCGGCCTTATCCTCTCCTGCGTGTCCTTTAGTAATTCCGGGGTAAATCTGTGAATAGCCGTGCAAACTAAATGAGTACTCTCTCCCTTCATTAGATTACAAGTATAGATACTTGATCGGACTTGCCCCATAGTGAAAATGTATGTATATGATTTTGTTGTACTCGCGACTAAAAGCGAATATATAATCAACATCCCCGAATTGTGGATGAGGTTAATACCTTTCGTCCGTTTTCGAAATCTATGCAATGATATATCGCCGAACTTGTAGTAACTGATCCCTCAGTTCCCGAGTAGGGATTTCCGAATCCATGGAATAAATAAACATACTTAACACGTGCTGGTTGTAACGCACGATATGCAAAAACCGGAGTGGAATAAGATTTGCGAAAAGGATAAATAACGGTCGGGGAAGCAGAGAGGCGCCCGAGTCGGATATAGACATGACCGGGCACATATACGTTAGGCGCGCTCGGGAAGGGGACAGGCCGCGCGCACTTATCTACCTGAGCCGCATCGGCTGCGCGTCATCTGTCCGGTCATATAACGATTAACCGCGTCGCGGATGGCGCTCGACCTCGTCTCAACTGCCGCAACGTTCAATCGGCAGTGGTAATAAACACCGGGAGCAGAAGAAGTTTGAGCTCCGAGCCAAGAATTCATAATCCGCTAATCCGCTTACTCACCGCGTCTCTGAAAAAGTCCATCCACGGCCTAACCGACCGAAGACAAAAATAGGCGCCCTGGGACGCTTCCCCATGACTCCGGGCGTATATTGGCCAACAGTTTCGTCCATCAAGTGTGTCGATCACACGTACCAGTGTGAGAGGAACCTAGGTTTAAAGGGTAATATCTACCAAATGCTAAAAAAAAATAAGGCGTTTTTCATGATTTCTTCAAGGGGTAACACCACTCTAGAGCCCAAAAGAAAGGTGTAATTTTGCGAATTTTTTATGGGATTATGGGAAGAGGGATTGTGATAAAATTCACAGGGTTTATTGAACATCTATCGAAGTATGAAAAAAAAATTTTTTATCATTGATTCCATACAAAATGGCGGCACCACAGCGGATCTCCGGTACAAGCTTTTTTTTTAAGCGCCCCACGGGCGAACCCATATCTCGACAACCATAAGAGATAAAATTAAAATTCAAGATTTTTTTGAAACTACATAAGATTATCTATCGAAGTACATAGGATTATTTTTTGGTCGGTTTTTGTAGAAACTGTGCATGTTTGAAAAAAAGTGAAAATTTTCGACTAAAAAAAGAGCAGTCAATTGTCGGTAGAAGTGGTAATTTTCAAAATTTCGAAAAACGGCTATGTACTTCGGGGGAGAATATGTACTTGAAGCTACTGTCAAAATTTGAAGTCGATCCATCTGATAGCCTCGGAGCTACGAGTTCGCCCGATTTGAAAAAAGCAGTTTCGAGAAAAACGCGTTCAAAGTTTTTGTTTACATCAAAACCGTTGAATCTTTTGTTCACCTCAAGTCTGCGATGCCTGCGCCGTATATCTGGCCGTCTCTGTCATGTCGGACTCTTCCTTTTCCTTCCTTGCAGATTTTATGGACATCCGGGCCTCTCTGGCATAATTAGTCAACGATCGTTTGGAAAATTTGATGCGACGAGCGTCCGCCTCCACGCAAAAATTGTAGCAATTCGGTCCGATCGTTAAGCCCAGGTGTTCCATCAGCTTCAATACACTGGATAATCTATCGGTGTAGATACTTGCAGCAATATATACTGCAGTATAAATCTCTTGAGAAAGAGCCGGTTTATGCGTAAAGTCCTGCCCAGTCGCTTAAGCCTTTTGCCAAGCACACCATGAATTCTCTCCGGGCGGGCATCTTTCGTGCCTCGGTTGTTCATCGGTCGATAATTTATGGTCCAGTGTTGCATAAATTTCATTCCGCATTTTTTCTACAGAATCGTGATTCCTACGAATTGCTAATCCGTAGTAAATTGCCAACTCGTCTATGAGTTTACCAGTAAGTTTGGCTTTACCTCCAAGTCCTTTTGTTTGCTTCTTCAAATTACGGAGACGAGAGCCCATCCACTTCTGCACATGATCGATGCATTCTTTCTTCTGTACGATAAACTCTTTGTAGGGTTCAGAATCTAAAATTCCTTTGAAGGTTTTTGAATCTCCGTCGCCGACGTTATTTGAATACTTCAAATTGTGCAAAGATTCAGCGACTTCTATACTTCAAATTCAAAACACGATATCGATCATAGATAACTTCTACCAATTTACAAAGCCGCGAAATTGGAAAAAAAAACGAGCATCGCTAAAATAAGCGAAAAGTGTGATTTTGGAGCATAAAAGTTGTTCGGTGAAAATTGATTTAAACAAACTTTGAGTTAAGATCAGTACTTGGTAGTTTTGAATTTCGATTCTAGGATAGTTTTAGCATAATTTAAGCCAATAAAAAAAAATACAAAAATAAATTTGCCGGATATTACCCCTGTTACGTGGCGTGATCCTTTAACGCTGGGTTCAGATCTCGGCTGAGGTATTGACCGTTTTACTCGGTAAGGTTCTGTTATGTGTCAAATCAGGTTATCAATAACTCAATACTCAAGGATTGGATTATATGTGCCTTTATTCCCTATTCACTTCACTAAGAGAGCTCGTGTAATTATTCCAAATACTAGTATACAATATGAGCGTTGGACTGTCTATCGTCTCCGCGTAACTCCCGTAACTTCCGTGTGTCTGCCGTGTGACTAACTGCCACAAGCGCCTTGAGGTGGTCGTATTTAATCCCTCGTGGGAGTGCCGTTGCAACCCCTTGGTGGTGCGCTCGGTGGGAGGCGGTCAGTCGCCTCCCGCTGTCTCGAGTTAGGCTCCGTGCGTCACGATTTCAACATCGTCCTTCTAGAACGTTCCGATATTCGTGACGTGGCCCCGCACAATGCAATTCTAATAATCGCGGGGCCAGCCACGTGACACGTTAGGGCCGCCATCCCGTCGTCCCCGACGGATCATCCGTCAAAAGTTGAAAAAAAACCCCAAGATTATAGGCCTTTGAAATTCTACCGATACCCTTTTAAAACAAAATCTCGTGGTTCATTTGAATTTCATCGATGCCTTTATAAAACCTTATTCTGTATTATATCCTCAAAAAAACCTTTTTTAGAAAAAGTAAAAATGTTGCGTCAAGCATGTGGCAGAACTAGTTTATCTCTTATATTGCTTAAAAAAAATGAAATCCATAATAGACACATGAGTCAATTTATTATTTCATCATTATTCATTCAGATTAATTCTCATATAGTTGGAGTATTACATATTCTTATTACAGTTTACATACTATAGAAGACGTTGTCAACTTTAACTAACCAATTACGAAAAAACTTACCAGAATGTTCTTAGGTACCTCATCAATTATTTGAAGAACTAATGACGAACCAAATTGACGCCACTTGGTAGGATCGAATATCTTTGAATGCCTTATTAAACTGACATATAATATTCTTCATTACCTATTTATTTCATTACCTATTTATTTCTAGTTAAACGGTTTCACAACCTCTCCTCAATCGTTTGATTCATTTCAAATATATTTTTGTATCGTAATTGCAATGCAGTTAATCCTATAATTCAGATAGACTTTATATATTCTTCTATTATCAATACTTTTATTGTCTTTCAAAGAGACAAATATTAATAATTCAAACTATTGATCATATGTCTCAGTAAATTATAAATATTTCTATAATATTTCTATGATAATTTTTACATCCAGTGATTTAGTGAAATATTATTATTCTTAAGACGTTAAAAATGCCTACCAAGTGGCGTCAATTTGGTTCGTCATTAGTTCTTCAAATAATTGATGAGGTACCTAAGAACATTCTGATAAGTTTTTTTGTAATTGGTTAGTTAAAGTTGACAACGTCTTCTATAGTATGTAAACTGTAATAAGAATATGTAATACTCCAACTATATGAGAATTAATCTGAATGAATAATGATGAAATAATAAATTGACTCATGTGTCTATTATGGATTTCATTTTTTTTTAAGCAATATAAGAGATAAACTAGTTCTGCCACATGCTTGACGCAACATTTTTACTTTTTCTAAAAGAGGTTTTTTTGAGGATTTCAATTCTTTTTGCGGAGTATAATATATTATAAAAATAATAATCAATAAAATGTATATGCATTAGCGTCAGTAATAAAATTAAATAGATATTTTTCCAAAATGCAAATATTTATATGGATGAGCGATACACAAAAAAAATATATGTAATCAGTAGAAAATAATTAATCTATTATCTGAATTTAAGACAAGGCATCAAAATTTATCACATGTTTTTTTATAACTATTTTTACATAGGCAAATGGTGGTTTAGGATGACGATGTCGGCGTGTCGACTGAATATTTGAATAAGGATATAACCTGATACCCGATAATGTCCAGGTGGCTAGGGTCGCTGATGACAGTGTCCTGAGGGTGCGCTTCTGGTATTTTTGTTTGAGGAAGCTGACTACTTTGACTACCTGGACATCATTAAGGTCCAGAGTCAGCTACTTGGAACACCGTCATCGGGTACCCTGGCTACCTGGACATCGTTCGGGTCCAGGGTCAGGCACTCCAACCAAAAATTCCAGGAGATGAACCTCGTTTGAGCCCAGGGTAAGCTACTTCAATCAAAAATACCAGGAGCGCACCCTTGGAACACCGTCAACGGGTACCCTGACTACCTGGACATCGTTCGAGTCCAGGGTCAGCTGCTTTAAGCGGAAATTCCAGGAGCGCACCCTTGGAACACCGTCAACGGGTACCCTGACTACCTGGAAGTCGTTCGTGTCCAGGGTCAGCTGCTTCAAGCGAAAATTCAAGGAGCGCACCCTTGGAACACCGTCATCGGGAACCCTGACTATCTGGACTTCGTTCGGGTCCAGGGTCAGGCACTCCAATCAAAAATACCAGGAGCGCACCCTTGGAACACCGTCATCGGGTACCCTGGCTACCTGGACATCGTTCGGGTCCAGGGTCAGGCACTCCAACTAAAAATACCAGGAGCGCACCCTTGGAACACCGTCATCGGGTACCCTGGCTACCTGGACATCGTTCGGGTCCAGGGTCAGGCACTCCAACTAAAAATACCAGGAGCGCACCCTTGGAACACCGTCAACGGGTACCCTGACTACCTGGACATCGTTCGGGTCCAGGGTCAGCTGCTTTAAGCGAAAATTCCAGGAGCGCACCCTTGGAACACCGTCATCGGGTACCCTCACTACCTGGACATCGTTCGGGTCCAGGGTCAGCTGCTTGAAGCGAAAATTCCAGGAGCGCACCCTTGGAACACCGTCATCGGGTACCCTGACTACCTGGACCTCGTTTGAGCCCAGGGTAAGCTACTTCAACCAAAAATACCAGGAGCGCACCCTTGGAACACCGTCATCGGGAACCCTGACTATCTGGACTTCGTTCGGGTCCAGGGTCAGGCACTCCAATCAAAAATACCAGGAGCGCACCCTTGGAACACCGTCATCGGGTACCCTGGCTACCTGGACATCGTTCGGGTCCAGGGTCAGGCACTCCAACTAGAAATACCAGGAGCGCACCCTTGGAACACCGTCATCGGGTACCCTGACTACCTGGACATCGTTCGGGTCCAGGGTCAGCTTTTCCAAGTCAGAATACGAGGAGCGCACCCTCGGGACGCTGCCATCGGCGACACTAGCTACCTTGACATTATCGGGTATTAGGGTATATGCTTATTCAAATAAAACTCAAGTCGACACGCTGACATCGGCATCCTAAACTACCATTTGCCCGTGTAAAATCAATTATAAAAAAAAACATGGAATGAATTTTGATATGTCTTGTCTTATCTTCTGTAAATTTGAAAAAATCTGCAGTACTTTTCGTTGAATCTATGGGACACGGCCAATAGTTTTGCCATATTCTTTCTAACTATAATACATTAATAATTTACTTTCAATCCCATGGTTTCAAATCTACGCGGGAAGCAAGAGCATGTAAACGTGTTATGTACTATGCGTGAACATAGCTGCTTTATCAGGCTACCGCGGCTAACTTCAGGGTCGTAACATGAAGAAAAATTTCTGGTCGAAAAAAGAGTAGTAGATCGCTTGACACGGTACTCCAAACTCATTATTGCGAACGAGTTTTTGAGTATTTCTTTTTGTCGATCGCTCAATTGGGATGGTAGATGAGCATTAAATCCTGTTTCGCACCCAAAAAAAGTTGTTTTGACAAAATTAATGCCAATGTAAAAATCGAGCGTGCGATCTCAAACATTATATAGTTGCGGTGTCTTCTGCTTGACGCATGGAACACTACCGCGTTCCGTGATTACTAATGCCGTCAACTATATTCTTGGTCACCGTTTATCTATCATGTATGTCCCAGTTGTTGAGTATCTTTCTGTCACTGTCTGATTTCACTGATACGAACGTTAGTCTTAATTGTTTATCACAATATGATACATTAACGGTATGTGTATGCAAAATCGATTATCCTTTAAAACAAAAAGAATGACAGCGGGGTCTAATACTCCTATTTTTCTACAGTTGTTGTGCTACATGTTAGTGTAACAATCATGTATGTATGTAAGATTGATGATGGGTTGTGTATATATCACCCTGATACATCAATCTTACCTAAGGTGGCTCTCTCAGTATACTAAATTGCAAATGAATATATTTCCATCAATCATTTACCATTTGGTTTTATTTAATTTTTCTCTCTGTTGAATTGATGTTCGAGGTCTTCGAATGATTGGTTGTCTCGCAGGCCCTTCCTTAGTAATAGGGCGACCACATTCTCGGTTAGGTCTGATAGGCTCACAGCTGGTCACAGCGTTCCGGTATAATGTGGCTGTGGCTGCATTGTGACCCTTCCTTGGTCGTGGTCCCACCGCATCCCGATGTCTTCACGTGACGTCTGTCAAAGAAAAACATTCTCTTTGATTTTCCTGTTGACAGTCTTTGAGCATATATTGGAGGGGCTCCCCGACGACTGGAATTTCCCAAATACAAACATAATTATGACTATCATAATAATGCAAGTGATTAGTATTATATAGGCATTTTATTGTAGAAAAATAAGAATAATAGACTAAAACGTGGAACGTGAATCTGATATCGGGAGCATAATCTTGGTAGTCTAGAGGTTAAATCTACATTATAATATAAAGTTAATCCTCCGGTAATTTTCATGTAGAAAAACATCAATGGAGGAGTCGATTTGCATAAAAACGGATGAGATGGATCGAAAGGAAATTGCCTGCGTTTTAATGTTCCGTATTGAAATTTTTGAAAAAATCGATGCGTGGTCGTTGAAAATGGAAAAATGCATCTTAAGTTTTTTTCTTAGCCGATAAACCATGAAAAAAGCTATAAAATAATTGTACGATGCAATTTTGAGTCTGACTGATCGATAGATCTTTGGAAGGGCTTTAGTGTTTCATGTTTAGAAAAAATCGATCAATCTGCGTCACGATGTAAATTTAAATCAGACAGATCAATAGAGCTGCTCGAGCGCTTTCATTTTTCATCGTTAAGATTAAAATATGTCGATGCGTGGGCGAGCAGTACGTACTCAAAAATTGGTGTTTTAATTTGTTATGTCTATGCGTCGAGAAAAATACTTATAATTTACTTTTTGGATTAATCCTTTTATCGAGTGAATGGTATTCAAGACACATGTACTTTATTAATAGTTTCTAATATATTTTAGCGCAATAGATACAATATATTGACCATCAATACATGTAACTACTGAAAATTAGGTGGCGTCAAGCATTAGTAATGCTTGATCTATATGAATATGAGAACTCAGGATATGTATTAGCATGATAGAATGTGAGTTTTTACAGTGGATAATTGTGATAATACCACAGACAAGTGTTTGCAAAATTTGGAAGTGTTGGCGGTACAAGGCTCCCCTTGAATAGTCATTTTAGCCTATTTTTACCCCTATTTAAGTTAATATATTAATTTTTTGGGAGCTTCCAGAGCCCAGGCCCATTTTTTCACCATATAGGCTGTATGTGGTATAAGTTGGGACAACTTTCAGTACCCATGGGGTGGGGCTCTTGACGAGCGAACTCCCAGGGTTCAAAGATAGAGGCTCCAATTGGTATGTGAAAGTACTCAATGTGCTCCGTCCAATGTGAAGTACTCAATGTGCTCCAATGACCTTGGAGATAATTTTTCTATAAAATTCAGGAAATTTGCAGACAAAAGTGTCCCATACATTTTTTGCCTCAGAGGTTATTTTCAAGGTGTAAATTAAGGTTGAAAATGCCTCTGAAAATGCAAAAACAGCAAAATCAGCAACTTTGCCTATTTATTAAACAGGGAATCCTGGAATTCGGTATGATGCTTTAGAACTTGAAAAAAATTTTGAGCCAAATCAAATTTTTTCATGTTCGATCCCACAGAGAATTGCCCATACATATATGGGGCGTTTTTCGTCAACTCTCCAGAGCCGGCGCGCGGACGCTAAAACCTCACGTTTTCGACGCTTGTTTTCGACTCGATATGACCCATATCTAAATAATGTTGGATATGCTATCAATCTAGTTTTTTCTCAGCTTTCCCATGGTGAATTTAGTTTTCCAAATTTTTCACATTTTCATAGAAAAAAAAACATAAAACAGGCCATATCTCAAAAACCTATTTTTTTTTAATTTTTTCAAGTAGTCGAAAGCTGAGATTTTTTTACGTTGATATAGACCTTAAAAAAAACAAGCTTTTTCTCTGTACTCGAGTAATTGAGTAGCAAACATGAGAAAATGCGCCGCGTCGGTCCGGGCCGCATCGTGCCTCCACGCGATGCCTCCACGCGCTCGATTCAATATCCATACTAAGTAATTTGTGTCTGTTGAATAAAGGACTATCTCTCAATGTGTCCGCCAGAGGGATACTATTTTTTTCATGCCCGCTATGAATTCGTCCGGTGAAAGCTATAAAGTCATCCGCTACAAACGCCAAATTCATATCTTTATAACTAAAAAATTCTTATTTGATTCTGCTTAACAATATATCGAGATTCAATAAGAGATTGTCCAAAATGAACATTCTCTATTCATCAATCTGTCCCTATTGAACGTTTAACGTTTCAATATTGAAACAAGATGGTTGGAGTTCAATGTTTGAAATGTGTCAATCTCTTTCAGAAACCGAATCATATAAAAAATACTTTAGTCAAGTTTCCCCTATCATTTGCAGACACATATCCATCAATACCTGCAGATGCGAAAATTTGCTTGAAATGTAGGTTAGAATTATCCTCATCTTTATGGGAAGCAAGAAAAGCTCAAAAACTAATGGCTGGAAATGGTATCCTAACATCACCTATAGCAAAGGAAGGCAAAGTAATACCTGATGAAACAGTATCTTTAGTTAAAAGTTTCTATGAACGCGACGATAATAGTCGATTGATGCCTGGGATGGAAGATTTCTTATCGGTCAAAAATTATAATGATGAGCGAGTTCATGTACAGAAGCGATTGTTGCTATGTAACTGATTAGAGCTCTATGCTCAGTTCAAGAAAGAGTATGAGAATGTTATAATAGGGTACAGTAAATTCACACAGCTCAAACCTCCCCATTGTATTCTAGCTGGTAGTAGTGGAACGCATAACGTTTGTGTAAGCGTTCATCATGAAAACGTAAAACTTATGTTGAGTGGTGTTGAATTGGAACACTTGACAAAAAACACACGCTTTCCACTAAAAAACTATCATGACTGCATTAATGCAATTGTATGTGCCAAACCATTGGACGCGTGTTTCTTAGGGGACTGTTTGGATTGTCCGAATACAGCTGTGCTTAAAGAGATCTCACTCCAAAGTTTTAATGATGATAATATTCACAATGTGAAATTTGAAACGTGGATGCAAACTGATCGTTGCTCAATTGTCACACAGACAGACTTTTTTGCCAGAAAACAGTCTGTATTCATTCATGATTTGAAAAAAAATTGTTAGAAGGAGAATTCTTAGTTTGTTTTGATTTTCTTGAAAATTATGCTTTTGTTGTACAGAATTCAGCTCAATCTTTCCACTTGAATAATAATCAGGCAACAATTTTCACAGTAGTCATCTACTTTCAGAGGAATAATCAACTTCAACACAAAAGTTTGGCTATTATTTTGGATAATTTATCTCATGACACTATTGCAGTTCATGTATACCAAGAAATAATCATGAATTATCTGAAGAAGGAATACAAACCAAAGGAAATTTATTATATTACCGATGGAGCGGGTCAACACTTCAAAAATCAGAAAAGTTTCTCTAAGCTCAACTGAAATTGAAAGAAATATTTGATAAGTGTTTTGCTATACAAGGTACTCTGCAATTTCATGCGTTCATAACTAACTTCCGATGACAGACTGATGGTTAAAAAAATGTCATCTGCTGAGGAATATAAAATTTTTCCTAGATCAAAACGAACTGAAAAAGTAGTTCATTTCAAACATAGTATAGCAAAGTCTGCAATATCAAAGCCAAAACGGAGGTTAAAGAATGTGAAATGAAATAATGTCCATATCTCAGTCCATAACCCAAATGAGTACATGATCTACGCTAGATAGTAGTTTATCCAACAGATAGAGACTTGTATGGATATTAAATATATTCCAATTCCGGCACTCTTGTAAGCAGAAGACTTGAGCTGGAGCGCGTGGAGTCAGCGTGGCGCGGCATGGCACGGCCCGGTCCGACGCGGCGAATTTTCTCATGTTCGCTACTCAATTACTCGAATAAAAAAAAGCTTGTTTTTTTTAAGGTCTATATCAACGTAAAAAGACCTCAGCTTTCGATCTAGACTACTTAAAAAAATTAAAAAAAATAGGTTTTTGAGATATGGCCTGTTTTATGTTTTTTTTTCTGTGAAAATGTGAAAAATTTGGGAAACTAAATTCACCATCGGAAAGCTGAGAAAAAACTAGATTGATAGCATATCCAACATTATTTAGATATGGGTCATATAGAGTCGAAAACAAGCGTCGAAAACGTGAGGTTTTAGCGTCCGCGCGCCGGCTCTGGAGAGTTGACGAAAAACGCCCCATGTATATATATATATATTTATTTATTTATATATACATGTGTTATAGTGTGTATGTGTACATTGTCAAGAGAGACATTCGAGAGGGACACCAACCCGTAAATACAAAGGGAATTACCGCTTAATAACTGCAGTTTGAATCAGAGAGAAATGAGAAATTGTGAATGTTGAAAGAGGTAAAATCAAAGTTCCCACGGCCCACAAACGCCGAACGCTCTCAAAACATGCGAGGACACCACAGGTGTACCGTGGTCTATAAAAGCCGCTAGACTGGACGATCATTAGATACCGTCTGGAAACCATTGACACATGTTCCAACATCACATTGCCTCTATCCGTTCATCAAGATGTATTTATTGTTTCACTTCTTTTTTGTTATTTTCAATCAATGGAATAATCAAATACGTACTTGCAACGGTGGAACGCCTAACTTAGATTTAACCGAATGATTCCGTAAACTAACGGCAAATTCTTATTCTAACAACGTTGCCAAGTGCCCATGTACAATGGCGTCAGGTCTGGAACCTCATCAGCTGTGGACTTTTCATAAATTTATCGAAGTCGAAGTGGTGATCGCATATGAGTAGGGCTATATGGAAATAAATCAACTCAAATCAGTCAAACTATAATTCTCACTCAGTCGTGATTTATTGCTTATAAGATACATGTTACTGATTCGAAACTCCATTATGTTTTCGTGACAGAACGCATTCCGAAAAATAATAACTCCAATCGAATAATCGATAGTTTGATTTAATATTGACGGAATCCTCAAAGATTACTGGGATAGGTTCGAGAGGTCCATCACCAGAATATGGATATTATTAAAAGAGAAGAAAACATAGAACATATCACCAACTAACAATAAGTCGTCAACAAACATTCATCTCACTCACGAAAAATCACTCCATGAAAAATGAATTATTTCAATACAACTACTCATCAGATCTCACAAGGAGAGTATCAAATCTTCGGAGCACCAATCTGGACCAAATTTAATACGTATATTCTCTGGACGATATTCTCACTTACTAGGAGACACTTGAGAACTGGGTCACCAATCAGTTTCGTTAAATTGAACTTAACTGATCAGTTAGATGAGTTAGATCAATTGAAAGTAAAGTTTTCGTATTAATCTCAACAGTGTTCTCCAGAGTAGGAACAGATTAACAAGTCCACCATGTGTGGCTGCTGAAATTCTGGAGTGATGGAGCGGTAATCAAAACGCGTTCCATCATCTGCAAGGGATGATTGCATCACCCTCCGCCGTGCATCTCGGGAGTGAATCATGGCCTAGGCGTGGCATATTTTTCAATCTAGACTATTAAAGAAAAAGCTCTCTGAGATATGGCCTGTTTTATGTTTTTTTTTTATGAATTTATTAAACTAAATTCACCATCGGAATGCTGAGAAAAAACTAGATACATTCGAAAACAAGCGTCGAAAAGACGAGGTTTTGGCATCCGCGCGCTGGTTCTGAAGATAGTTGACGAGAAAAGCCTCATATTCGATTTTCCAGAGGAAATATGAAGGATAGAAGACTTTATTGGATAGTAGAAGATTATTTTCTATGATTAAATCGATCATATAGCTGACGGGTCATTCACATAACTAAATATCCCACTCACCACTTTGATGCTTGAAGAGCTCCAATTAGAGTTTTCACTAGAGGACCTGTAATTAAAATGTTGTTTCACACGCAGAACAAGAATGTTACACTCTATTCAGTTAGGAAAAATATAGTTAATTGTGAGATAACTGTGAAGAGGGAAATAAGTTTCCTTCTCTATCATGAATTTTGGGAGAGAACGTTCAATCCCATAAGTTTGCAACATATACATGATTTTCAAGCGCACACATGCTGTAGGCAAAAGCCAAGTATGCTAGAGAATGATGCCGGGAAAACCGCATCCAAGAAGATCTCCTGGAAAAGCTCTGTTATCCCTGTTTAAAATAATCGACCGAAAAACAAACTTCGTTTCCCACTGGTCAAACAGCGGGGTTTTATCGGGAAAATAAAGTGCGGGTGTTATTTTTCCGGGCGGGCGTGAAAAGGAAGAGTTGGGCGGTGGGTGAGGGGGTGGCCCACCCACGGAGAAATTCAAAGTGTAAATATCTAGGCTTCTAATGACTGTATTGGGATGGAATTTTTTTCTGTATTCATGGCTTGAAGATCGCTAACGTATAAAGATTAAAATTATTCAAAAGTAGATATTTTGAGTAGAAACTTTCTTCATTTCACACAGTTATATAGGATACATATAGTACTTACATATAACATATACTTCTTAATACTACAGATACCTTGGAGGTGAAAACGATTACATCTATGTTTTTCTGGGTTTACAATATTGCTTACAACTACTACAAACAGACTTTTTTCCCTTCAATGTTTCTTATGCCTCATGATATTTTTATAAAGAGATACACTAGAATAATCATTAGCCTTGGTATTCTTCATAAATATTGTGCAAAAACCAGACCAGTAGACATGCAATACAGAGAAGCAATGCAATAGTGACTGCAGACATCCGAATCGATACTCTGCATGCGCTGGATCGAGAAAAATTCCTTTGCCATCTGAGTCAGCAAAAATTGCAACCCAATGCGAGCCAGGTTGAAAACTCTTATCCACATTAACAACAGATGCACACAGCTTTGTCCACTGCTAAGGTATTTAGTTCGCGGGAAACCCCTGCCACTGTTTGAGCCGGTATGCTTTGGAGAGCTTGTAATATTTGTTTTGAATCCATGAGAATCTTCTACGGAAATCGGGGTAGATGTCTTCTCGTCTATACTTGAAACGAGCTCTTCTATTTCTTCATCAACATCAATTAAACACTCTGCTTGATGTTTTATACACTCAATCCTCTGTTTTCGAGATCAATAACGTCTTGAGAGCCGACGACTTTTATTTTCTGAATCGGGCCTGCTTCATTTTTTAACCAATTGCGTAGTTTGTATGCAAAAAACAAAGCACATACCATGAATTCTTTTACGCAAGTATGATGAAATCAGCTATGGCTATTCGTATATGAAAAATTTTTGTATGACGGACAGTGTAAATCTTGAAGGTTTATAACACGCCTCGAGAGCACTTGTTGAAGTAACTTCTGGTTCGTTGACCCCCAAGCGTAAACTTGTAATGCGCGTCGGGCGACATCTCGTAAGGACAGCTTCTACAATTATATCCTTGTAGTCTGGGAATAAAAGTCTCATTTTGACCAAATTGTGATCGTCAACAACTTTTATTATTTCGCAAACCGCGAAGAATAGCGAGATACGGGGAATAGGCCATTCAGGTGAAACATTTCACTTTACGGAAGCTGCTACAAATCAACTGGACTAGCCAAAAGTTTAGGAGCAAGACCGGACATTCTCCAGAAAAACTCTCTCCAGTTTTCGCCTGGTCTATCTCCATATCCTCGAAGGCTCAAGACGTAGCCAATAACGAAGAGGGGGGCTTTCATGATATGTCTCACTTATCAATATTTAGATATGTAACTCAGATTTTGAAGGGTGAGTGTCGTACCTTCGATGTCTTACAGACTCGTTCATTTACTCGGTGATACCCTAAAACATCCACACGTATCTTCGTGAGAGTATGCGCGAGATATGTATTCCAGAAAATATAGGCCTATAACCAAAATCTTATCTCTCTCACGGTGAGCCGTTTAGATGTTCATTACCAAAGAGAATTTTCGCTGTAACTGTATTTACAGAACGTCTTATGAGCCGGAGTTTTACCTGTCTCCCACGGCTAGGGTGTTGTACGCAATCGCACCACTAATCCGGGCGGCGCTTGAACAGCCACCTCGCTCTTACCTACACCTGCGACCGGTCAGTTGAGACTCAAGAGCCACCAGTAAACGTATTTCACTCGAGCTGTTGAAACGATACAGCTGCATAAGGACAACAGTGTCAAGGATATATGCGAAGGCTTCATTTCTCACATGTGCCATTTAGTGTCTCAAGATATGGCTAAGACTATGTTCTTAGAACGGGCGATGTCTAACATGGATAGAAGAAAAATCAGTTCTCACGATAATAAGAAAATCACGTCAGCATTTGTGGGATCTAACAACCGAAAAGATCCACACGTAGCTTTACTTAATTCTGTGTACTCGCTAAATAAATCCAGTTCAAAAAGAATTATAGTTATTCTATCGTACAACGCAACTCTCAAATGTTTTGAGCCATCCTCTTACCCACCTCCCAACTCTCACATATTCAACCGCCATGGGGGAAACAGGCCGCCCGGAAATACCCCCTCTTCACAAACAGAGAGAGTCACGGAAAAATACAGACCCAGGCCTCGTGATTTAACGACAGTGAGTATGAGTTACCATCTGTAGAGAGCAGTAACGACATTACCGACTCAACTCTCCCTGATGCCACGGAGTCGTTCAACAACACGTGGTCATATATCTTACACACGAAAAAGAAAAATTTCCCACCAAAAGGAATTTTCCAATGAGTGTATAGTATTACACACACACACTCATACTACGCACTCGCTACTCTATCGCGCCACAAGCTCGCTACTCTGTCACGCATCATATACGTTACGTGTAGTAAGGTGGGTAAGGGGTCGCCCCCTTACCCACCGCCTAACTCCCCCTTTTCACGCCCACCCGGAAAAATACCGCCCGGGGGTACCCTCTCTCCGATCCGCAAAGAGCGGCAGGTAAGATAGAGCCCGGAGTACCCCCTCTCCGCACCACCGAGGGCGACAGGAAAAATAGCGCCCAGGAGCACAACCTCTCTCCGTACCGTCGAAAGCAGAAGGAAAAATAGCACCCCGGAGTACCCCTCCCCAACACCCAGAGAGGCACATGACGTCACAGGCCACATGGAGGGTCTGGAGAAAAGGTACCTGGCCAGCAAGAAAGATAACGGACGCGGAGTGAGGCTAAACAAATAGTTTAAAATAAAGGGGCTCCTTTCACTAACGAGGTCAATTTGACCTTTCTTTTTGGTTGATTGACAGTATTTCCCGGTCGATTAACCGTATTTTCTGATCGATTGAAAGTGTTTTTCGGTCGACTAAACGTGTTTAACGAACAAGCTGAGAAAGTGAAGAAACAAAACCGAGTTCGTTTCTCGGTCCATTGCCAGTTGTCCATTGTTCCGTTCGATTGATTGTAAACACTGTCAATCGACCGGGAAATCATCTCATGTCTATTTCCTCACTTTTTTCGCACGTCTAGGATACCTGTTCAGTCGACCAGGAAACACTGTCGATCAATTGCGAAATACTATCAATTGACCGCGAAGCGATCTCAGTTTTCTTTTCCCATTTTTTTGCGCCTCTTGGATACACGATCTTTCGAACGGGAAATGATCTCAATTGTCTTCATTCACTTTTTTCGAATGTCCGTTGAACACATTCAGTTCAAAGGAAAACACTGTCAATCGACCGGGAAACACTGTTGGATCTTTTTTTCGTTTGATATGTCATTCGACCGGAGAACACGGTCAAGTCAACCTCGTTTTTCACTCGATGTCTGCCATAAAACCCCGTTGTTTGACCTAGAAACACCAGCGGGGAACAAAGGTTGTGTCTCGGTCGATTATTCAAACAGAAAAGAACAATCCAATACAATTAGCGGTATGTATTCGATGAAATTTGCTTTATCTAAAATAGATTCTGCATCTTGAATGTCTTCGTATACAAATGTATCTGTAGCAGTAGCACGAGAGCCTGTCTGTACAACAGCATTGAGATCTGAATTTGATCTTCTGAGAATCAACTCATGCTTGGTATTCACTACGATTCCATGAATATCTCCGGCGAGACCGAGAATTATAGTGAAAGGAATGGAAAAATCAAAGTATCCATTATTATTACATATATTCTTCGTAGTTTCACCAACATCTCGCCATCCTGCATTCTCAGTATTCTGATTTGGAATGAAGGAAATCCATCCTTTCATGATACTATTTAAATTGACGTTCTTGCATCCAAGTTCTTGGATCCGGAGATCGATACTTATTAAAAATCGCACATTTGGGCGTGTGATTACTTTGGTGTTCTGTGAACGACTGATTAACGTTGGCCATTGCATGCGACTCATATAGTCACGACCCTTGAAAACTGTACCCATTATATCACTGATTTGATATGCAATCTGATTGTAATAACTTCACTACAAAAATCAATTGAATGTCGTTCTTGATCGACAACGCATATTCGCAGATGATTAGTGGATTTGACTGTAATAGGTAAATAAATAACTTGAGAGGGTATCTCAATGATTTTGTATCCTGGTAAAACTGCAGGAAAGATCTCAATAGTGTGCACTTTCTCTTTATTTATATAGGTGTCGCCAGTGATTTACGTTCAACTCTAATGGAATTACCCTTGAGAATTTCCACAGGTAGATCTGACTTGTGGGTAATGTCTTTATTTGGAATTCTCGGAGTAAATACCAATAGACTGCCTATTGAATTTTTGCTGGTAAAATCAATATTTCTATCGCACTTTATCTCACTGCGAAGTGTATTGTTTGTGGCTTTCAAAGTGAAACTTATGTTTTGCTTCTGAAGTATTTTATACAGATATTTTTCGATATCTTCATTCCCGTAGCTACCTATTGTCAGAACTAGTTCCTCACCTCCCACTGTCGTAAATATATTATTTCTCTCATCGATTTTAGGATAAGAGTTGAATGATAAAAGCTCAACTAAACCGACAACGTAATTCTTATCCGGTGAAAGTTCGATCGGCGGAAAGTATTTTGCTTCGGGAATCGACGAAATATCGGATAAACTAATTGTAAGTATCATTGAATCCATGGCTGTTAAATGAAGCTAACAAGTTTGCGACTCTACCATGTATACGTTCAAATCTTCCGGTCAAAAACTGCAGGCACAAGTGTCCACAGTTATAGGTTCCAAAGTTTTGATACCTCAATGTATTATACTTCACTCGATAAAATTTGAGATATATCATAGAATCTATTGGAGATTGGAGATCTCCAAATTTATCAAAATACGTTACATCATTCGCTCGTTTACGATAAGCAACCCAGTGTGTACCGCGCCCACTCTCATCAATTGAATTAATAATAGCAGATTCCTGATCTTGATGACCATCGATCGGTAGCGAATCTCGCATGAATACTCTTCGGGAATTTGGTATGTTCAATTTGTGTGCGTACTCGAGCAAATCAATATTTGTCAACGCTCGCTTAGGTAGACTTACTTCGGACTTTTTTTTTCTTCTCAAGCCTTCACCCAAAGATGGTTTCAAGTAAAGGCCATAACCTTTTTTATGTTTTCAAGTACAGAGTACAGACCTCTCCCATCTGCAATAGCTTTCATGGTTTCATTATGCTTCTGACTTTCTTCCGATTGACGTCAAGCTAATCTTGCATTGTTGATAGCTTTTGCCACACCTGCAGCTTTACCAGCCAATGCACCAGTTGCACTGAGGCCAACAAAAAGTAAAATAAGATATGGTAAGAATCCACCGATTTTTGGAGAAACCGGTAACATTCGTGGAACTCGCACGTATTTTTTCCCGCCGGCACTTTTTAGGACCTCGCACGCTCTCTCCAGTGCTGATTTTATAACCTTTTCCGCAGATCCATGGAGTAGAATCGATTTAGAAACAGCCTTGAATATTTCGTTCAGCGAATTAGTTTTTATCCCCTTTGTAGTTTTAGACTTCTTCTTCTTCTTAGTTTGAGATCCATTTTGAATTTCGGTTTTAATTTTATGAGGTTAGTAAAAGCCCAAGTAGCTATTCTTCTTGCGTATCAAATTTTGTCTTTTACTTGAACTCGTTGTCAAACTTTATCGGCGAAAACTTCATCTGCTGTGTGTCGTGCTTCGATATTTACATGATTCCACGAATAAGCGATATCGTGTTCTTTGCAGACTGCGTCCAATGGATTCATACCAGAATCGCCACGTGCTGAGCGTTTAGATAGTTTTGTTTCGGGTCCAAAGTATTGGTAGCCAGGTAGACGCGACTCAAAAGGGAGTTTATTAATAACTGTATTGAGTAGTCCCCCACCTCGTTTTCTTTTTTGCTCGTGAATGATCATCACTCTTCGGCATTCAATGACTGAATGAGCTCAATGCTATATACGTACGCTATTTGAAGCTGATTAGTCAGTCTTTAATGGAATTTCATTCGATAAACATGAATTTCAAACAGTATGCTGTCAAGCTCGCAGTACCAAACTTCGATACTACGGTTGAGCCAGACAAAAAGAAGAAACATGGTGATCTTCCTCCCAATATTCTTCGAGCAGTCATTTGTGGGTCATCAAATTGTGGTAAAACGAATAGTTTGCTCATTTTGACATTTCACCCAAAAGATTTGTAAATGTATACGTTTATTCCAAATCACTCAATCAACCAAAGTATCAACTTTTGAAAAATTTATCGGAGCCAATAGATGGTATACAATACTTTCCATTCAGTGAACATGCAAAAAAAATGCCAAACGATGCGCGCCCTAATTCGATAATGATAATCGATGATGTAGCATGTGAAAATCAGGCATGAAGTCCGGGATGGCGTCGAATTTGACTAAATTTTCAACCTGATTTTTTTTATGTTATTCGGATGGGGGAAAATTTTTCATACATCATCTCTGACGTGAAATTTTATGATCTTCCGAAATATGCTATTGATTTTTATCTAACATCAATACAGAAAAAGTTATAAGCGATTTTTTCCGAAAAAACGAGATTTTCAAGGTGTGAAATTTTTAATTATCGAAAATTTCCATATGAAATCGTGAAGATGCAAATCTTTTCATGGCCTAAAACGTGGCTTCGAGTCCTGCACTAAAAGATAGGTGAGGTGCGGAATGATTGATTCAACATTAAGGTTCTCAAAATGGCGTCCGAACCAAAATTTTTTTTCAACCCTTTTTCAAACCTCAGTAGTTGAGCTATATATCATGATACAGATAAACCACATGCAGATTTCATAGTTTGAGACATCGCTGAATTCGAATTTGTTATTATTTATGCAAAATAATTTTGTTTAAACAAATTATTGGAAAATGGAGTTTCTTGGCAAAATTAATACCAGAATCTGATTCCTTAGACAAAAATACATCTGGTACGCTAATTTTAGTAATAATCCACCACCCCTGCCTTAGCCATAATCTCAAATTGTTATGGCGGACGACATATCAATGAAATCTATATTTTGCAAAACAAAAAATTCTACTCTATTCTACATGAAAAAATAAAAGAAAACTGTCCCTGGCGATTTTTTGATTTGTCGCATAGTTTTTGAGTAAAAAATTTAGAAAGTTTGACGGCTAGTGGGCCGGATTCAAAATTCATAATTTTATGAATTTTTCACTCGTAAACTATGCGACGAATTGAAAAAATACCAAGAACAGTTTCTATCTGATTTTTCACATAGAATCTGAAAAAAATTTCTGTTTTGCAGAATGATGATTTTTAAAATTTTTTTTGAGGTTATATCTAAACGCAGGGGTGATGGAGCTCAACGGACCTCGGATTCGGATTCAGCAGCCAAAAATACATGTAAGTAGGGTGATCCAGTCTCTGGTTCAATTTTTTATTTTTTTTTTGTGGAGCTGTGTAATTTGTTGATAACAATATGTATATGATGATTATTACTGAAATTTGCGTACTAGATGTATTTCTGTCTGAGGAATCGGATTCTGGTATTAATTTTGCATAAAAACTTCATTTTGCAATAATTTGTTTAAACAAATTGTTTAAACAAAATTATTTTGCAAAAATACTAAAAAAATTGAATTCAGCGATGTCTCAAACTATGAAATGTGCATGTGGTTCATCTGCATCATGAAATATAGCCCAACTACTGATGTTTGAAAAAGAGTTAAAAAAAATTTTTGGTTCGGACGCCATTTTGAGCACTTTAATGTTGAACTTACTCATTCCGCATCTCACCTATCTTTTAGTGCAGGACTCGAAGCCACGTTTTAGTCCATGAAAAGATGTGCATCTTCACGCTTTCATATGGAAATTTTCGATAATTAAAAATTTTACATCTTGAAAATCTCGTTTTTTCGGAAAAAATTGTTTATAACTTTTTCTGTATTGATGTTAGATAAAAATCAATAGCATATTCCGGAAGATCATAAAATTTCGCGTCAGAGATGATGTATAAAAAATTTTTCCCCATCCGAATAACATAAAAAAAATAAGGTTGAGAATAAAATAAGACTCAGTCAAATTCGACGCCATCCCGGGCTTAATGGGTTAAATCAATTCCGACATATTCAAATGTCTGACCTTGAGCATCGTTTATTGTAATAGCAAAATAACTTGAATTGGGAACTGAAGTCGTTTAAATTCAAAAGGTGAATCTGTAGGAATCATTGATATGTGGGGTATAAAAACAATTTTTTCCGCTACCGGACCTGTGAGAATAGTTGCTTCAATTACATTATTTCTCATCGGTTCAATCTGTAAACGGGTGCCATTACACAGTTCTGGTGGGTTTTGATTTCGCATTAGTATAATGGTACATAGTACAACAGGACAATCAATTAAACTTTCCTTAAAGAAAGAAGTGGATTGGTCTTTTGATTGCCCTATACTTATGGGCCAGACCGCGCCATTCCAGCGGCGTGGACAGCTAAAACAGCGTCTCGCCACCTAGTGGCCAAAGAAAGAAGCCGGGGCTGATTTCCATGTTATTTCCACAATTTTGCATGGAAACCTTCCTGATTAGATATAACATACATATTTATGGTTGATTTTCTGACTAGAGAGTGAGAAAAAATATTAGAAAATTCTAAAAAAATTTTTGGGGACTCTTTGTGGTCCTATGATGTCACCAGAATTTTCTCAAATTTTCTGGCCCCTATAACCCATGCTGTCAGAAACCTCAAGTTGCTATTCTCTCAATATTTGCCATATTATAGCTATCTTCAAACATTACTCACACGCATTAAATGACCTCTGGGCAAAAAAGTCATAACATTTTTTCTTGGTAATTACTTTTTGAAAAAAAATATGTCCAGGATCGTAGGTGATCTTATGTGTCATACAACAGGTTTGCAGTTTTTGCCTCGAATCTCAAACTTTTCTGAGATGTGTGAGTGTTACGAGATAAGAAAATATATTTTCGATGTCGATCCAATAAAGCAGTTTGTTGAACTAACATTGACCGAGCGCAAAAAAATTCAAAAGAGTAATATGCATAGCTCACAATTCTCAAGGTTGCGAAGGCCAATTCATTTTCAAGTATGTCGTTGAAAAATATTCGGAACGCATCGTACCGCAAGCTATTTTGAACGGTACAGAAATAGTATTTAAGGAGGTAAAAAATGTAAAATTCGTGGATAGTTTCAATTACTTTCATCTACCTTTGAGTAGACTCCCGAAAGCTTACGGTTTATCTATATCATCCAAGGGTTATTTCCCGTATTTATTTAATAAGACCGGCAATTAGAATTACATAGGACCCATACCAGCGAGTAAGTGTATTCACCCTCAACGATGAGTGTCAACGAAAAAATTGTTTTCTCCGAATGATACAATGAGCAAGTAGAAAAAATGTAGTTTTCAACTTCAAGGTTGAAATAGGCAAGTATTGTAAGCAAGATGTTGCCATATTTAGGCTAGCCTGTTTGGAGTTCAGAAAAATATTTTTTTTAAGCAAGGTAGATCTTTTTGTTGAATGTGTCACAATAGCTTCGTCGTGTATGCGCGTTTATCGTAAGACCTTCTTGAAGAATGATTTAACCCATTAACGTCCAAAATGTTAAAATTTCTTGCGCGTTTTCAAAGTGATTTTTTCCTATGTAATTGGCGTTAAAAAAATTCTTAAACCACATATTCTGATGTAAAATTTCATGCTCTTTCAGAATCCGTTGCCAGAATTATGATAAAACTCACAGGAAAAGAGATATGCTCGATTGAAACATAAAAAAACACCTAAATTTTTGGAAAAAAAAATTTTTAGGATTTTTTTCGAAGTGTTACGGTGAAGATATCACCTTGCAACCGTGATCAAAGGTGATCATGGGAGTTGAAGTTTAACAGGGAATTTTTTTGTTGACCTTGAACCATCGCTTCTTTACAAAATGGCGGAAAAACGAATTTTTTTTTTCAATCTTCACGAACTTTTTTCTCAAAATCTATGTACTTTAGAAAAAAATTTATGAAAACAAAAATGCCTTAGAATCGCTCGAGGAACATTCTTAAATTTTTTCAGAATTTTTTGAGACAATTTTTTATTGTCCGGGAAACTTAGGAAATGGAATTTTCAAAAATGTCTCAAAAAATTCTGAAAAAATTTGACAATATTCCTCGAGCGATTCTAAGGCATTTTTGTTCTTATAAATTTTTTTCTAAAGTCCATAGATTTTGAGAAAAAAATTGATGAAGATTGAAAAAAAAAAATTCGTTTTTTCCGCCATTTTGTAAAGAAAAGATGGTTCAAAGTCAACAAAAAAATTCCCTGTTAAACTTCAACTCCCATGATCACCTTTGATCACGGTCGCAAGGTGATATCTTCACCGTAACACATCGAAAAAAAATCCTGAAAATTTTTTTTTTCGAAAATTTAGGTGTTTTTTATGTTTCAATCGAGCATATCTCTTTTCCTGTAAAATTTATCATGATTCTAAAAGAGCATGAAATTTTACATCAGAATATGTGGTTCAAAAATTTTTTCAACGCCAATTACATAGGAAATAATCACTCTGAAAACGTGCAAGAAATTTTGACATTTTGGACGTCAATGGGTTAATAGGGATTATTCCAAAGGCTGGCTATAAAATGGCTGACAATCAGTCGCATAAGGCAATTCAGTGGCTCCACTGGATGTCTGAAAAAGTGTTGAGTAGACCTATGATGCATGCGGGTATCTGTCGCGGAAAAAGACTCGTCAATAATATTCTTGTTGATGGTTTTTGTGATCCCATAGTCGGTGAAAGTCACGAGGGTATAGTTCTTCAATTTCACGCTTGTTATTGGCACGGCTGCCCTCGTTGCTACACCGTTAACAGAGATCGGGATACGTGTACACCCGACTACAAATCAATGGATGAGAAGTTCGAAAACACATGTGCGAGCGACGAAAGAATATTAGCAATGAACTGTCGTCCGATCGTTATGTGGGAATGTGACTTTAATTTTCATCGACGAACATGATAGAATTTTCCGTAGAAAAACCGATCGACCCTTGTGAAGCTTTTTTTGGCGGGCGCACCGATAAAAATGTGAAAGTTTTTGATTGCGAGAAAGGTGAGAGGATACGATATGTGAATTTCTGTTAGATCTACCTGTATATTTGTAAACGTGGTAAATATCCTGTAGAATATCCTGAAATATATGTTGGGACGGAAGTCTGCAACCGCTATTCATCAACAATAACATTGACAATGTGAACGGTATTATAAAATGAGAGATACTGCCGCCACGCAATATGCTTCACCCGGTTTTACCAGTTCGCATGCATGGCAAGTTGATGTTCCCCTTATGTTAATCCTGTTGACTGTCAACATGAT
Organism: Aphelinus atriplicis; assembly: GCA_020882685.1. NCBI lineage: Eukaryota > Metazoa > Arthropoda > Insecta > Hymenoptera > Aphelinidae > Aphelinus > Aphelinus atriplicis. Next base: position 117,911 of record JAJGQD010000030.1, read on the forward strand.
GATCCAGACCATGAACGATCTCTTTTAGAGGTTTGGTTTTCCGACGAAGTTAAAAAGGCTATCGATGTAGGTTACAGACTTGGACCTGTACACGAGATATGGCAATACGAGATGACACAGTACGATCCAGAAACGCGCACGGGTGGTTTTTTCGCGGGATATATCGATAAGTTTTTTTGCCCAGAAAATTGTAGCATCCGGTTTTCCAGACGATTGTACCAGTGTGGAAGAACAAGACCGGCTTGTCCAAAAAGTTGAGCAAACGAAAGGCATTTGTTTCAATCAAGACGAAGTCAATATTATAACGTAGGACTCAGATCAGTTATGAAGCTATGTTTAAATTCGTTGTGAAGGAAATTTGGCCAGCGTGAAAATATGGGTAGAACAGAAGTAGTTACTGAACCATCGCGGTTGATAGAGCTTATATCGAGTGCTGAAACGGTAGTGAACGATATTTTACCTGTGAACGACAATGGCATTGAATGTTGATTGGTGTTACAAGGAAGAAGCATCGCCATTGGCAACCTTAGGAGCAACCAGTGTAGTCGTTGCTGCTTTCACGACAATACAAGCACGGTTAAAACTTTTCGATTGCTTATACGCAATAGGTGGCACAGTCCTCTATTATGACACTGATTCGTTTTAATAGCACGATTAATGAACATGAACTACCTATTTGGTTCCATGTTAGGTGAACTAACCGATGAGCTTGCTGGAAAAGGCAAATGTACATATTTAAGACGATTCGTTTCGGCTGGCTCAAAATTTTATGGTTACGAATACGTGACACTAGATGGTGTTGTAAAATCAGTAATCAGAGTCAAAGACATTCATTTGAATTACTCCACTAACGATAAAATTAATTTTGATTCGGTCCGTAAGTTGGTGCTCGATGGATACCCTAAAATAGATGTATCATCAATGGTTATAAGACGAACTACTTTTCACGATGTTGTTACGTTGCAAGAGACAAAAACATGCAAACCTATTTACAGAAAGAGATGGTTTGGGGATGATAAAAAAAGTTACCTATACAAATTTAAGCGTGCAAATATTCTCGAAAGATAATTCTTTCCTTCAGTTCCTTATCAAGAGAAATCAAAAAGTAAAAAGAAACGTACGTTTCGACGAAAGCCAAAATATTGTTCACGCTATGACAGAGTGGCCCAATGGAAATCGAGAAGCCCGAAAAGGTACGGAATGGATGCAGACGGCTCGTAATTGTTTACGATTCCAGAGGCGTATTGTCGCGACTGGCAGTGTGATTTCACCTGTCCTTGAATCAATGTACAATAGTTGTAAGAAATAAATACATAGGACGATGATTCATATTTTTTTTTTCTGTAGCGTCTCAATGCGGTGTTATTTGATCTGTAACTGAATAATTAAATCAATATATAATTTTAAAAGACTACGATTATTAATTCTTCCAAAATCATCCGAAAAAATCCACAATGTAAGGAACAGAAACTAGACAAACAATCAACGTGACGCTATCAGGGTGTAATGTACAAATCTATCAGTGCTTCCTGCATGTGGAAACTCAAGTCGATTTCAATCGCGACTATTCTATTCAACATAGATTGAGATTTTACCAAATGAAACGCAAAGGACTGATAATCTTAGAACATATTTTAATCCAATTTGTATATGTTTAATAAAACATTATTCATTGTGATTAAAATTGTAACAAGCATTACTGATTGCAGTAATGAAGCATTCAGAAACCGTTCTTTTTGTTCCCATTTTTTGCATTCTATTGCTCACTCGCCGGCAATGTCTTTTCGCAGTTCTTGATGAGCAGAAGAAACTTACGAGTAGTGTAACTATAAACCATCAATGGGTTTGTCACAACCGAAATGAATTTTCTCAAGTAATTACTGAAAAAAATCTCAAAGCCCCAGGGTGGGTTCCGTCGTTGTCACCGGTATCTGCAGTCAGTAATTATTAAAAGATCTCTCCGATCCCTTTGATTGGCCCTCAAGGTTCCTGTCGTCACTGATCTTTGAACGAAATACAATTTATTGATTAGGTTTGCGTCTCTTATTTAGATCATTAATTCCACTAAAACATGACAGATGAGTCTAATTATGTTATAAGACATTGAACACATCAAAATGTAGTGTTGATAAACAAAAATTCGTTTGCAAATAAATGACCAGGCTGAGAAGATATGAAATTGATACAGTAAATCAATACTACATAAATAAATAATCGCAATTTGTAATCGAAATACAATATCACAGATCACAACTTTTATCACAATCTGCGATATAAAAGTACATAAAAAAAGTGCGAAAAGACGTTGCCGGCGAGTGAGCAATAGAATGCAAAAAATGGGAACAAAAAAACTTTTCAATGTAATATTCCAAATTCATGTTGTTGAAAGTTTGCAGAAATCTTTCAATCAAGATTTCATGACTCTCAACGAACGGTTGTCAAAATATTGGAAAAATATTTCAGAAACCTTTCATGAAATATTCCAATGCAGCGTCATTACAAACATAAATATTTCAGAATTATTTCATATTACATGGGACAAACCATAAAATTAATTTGGACTTTGATTGAGAAATCCACTTGACGACTAGATTTTCAACTAAATTTTACCAATGATACCCTCTTAGATGACTGGATTCCTTTTATGAGAAATGCAGTAGGTAATTTAGTTAATTTTTTTCAAGAGAGCACCATTATAATATTTCAGAAATTCTAATATTATTCAATCAATTCAACATCTACTGCTTGAAAATTCCAGTCTCTTATTATCATAAGATACAATAATAAGATATGAGCTTTTGATTTATAATTTAATATTCTTTGTTTTATTGGATATAATGATAATTAAATTGTAAACCATCAATCAAGTGCACATTAGATTTTTCAGAATTCAAATTCATATCAACATTTCCATGAACTTGAAATGACTATTTAAATCAGTACAAAAACATTAGTCATTTTCTTCACTAGACAAATAGAATTATCTTTTCATCAGTTTGATCAGAATCGTAATAATTGACTGGCAACCAACTAAATACGATCAAAACAGGATCCAATCTAACTTTAACAATTTTTTCCAATATCCATAGCTGCATTTCTGTTAACATTTTGATATGGTTCACCATGAGACCTAATGTTTCTGAAATATTTCTTTATAAATTGTTGTGTGGATACATACACAATTCATACTTGATTTACCTTAGCTGCTTTCAAAAGTAGACTTGATTATACCCAAAAGAAATCTCGGTACAAGCCAAAATATTTTCATTGTTAACCCTAGGGAACCCACTACATTAATACATACTTCACCAATAGACAGAAGTTTGAAATGACTAAATATGATTGCAAGCAACTATGATTCAAATTATACTTTTATTTCTAAATTTGAGAAGCTAGTCAGATGTACTCTGTTGCAATATGGATACTTCACTGAACTCATGATAAGTGAACTTATCTGAATGATATGTACAGAGAGCACTTTACGATGGCTGCCTGCCTTCTTCTCTTATTAATAATGAAATTAGACAAAATGATTTTATTGCCCTAATTACACTAACTGGACTGCTCAAAACGTACAACACAACCATCCTTATTCTGTAAATTGATTTTGCACTAGCCACTGCAATCTTGTTTCATGTGCCTTAAACTCACAAGTTTTCATTTGAAGTGAATCTCCAATCAAGAACGAAATGTTTAATATATTTCTCTATATTCACGATTTCTCATGAGTAACGAAATTTAATTTCGATATACTCTTCAGTTAGACACCCCTTCAAGCTAAAACATAAGAAATAAAGAGAAGAACCTACTATTTCTCAAACACCAATAAACATTTCTTTCACATTTAATTTTATCAAGTTCTTCTTTTCCTTCATAACCAAGAATTGTTCCAAACCAACTTCTCTGACGTTTTCTTCCGCGTCTTTCCGGGTATAAATCATACTTCAACTGTTCAGCATCATCAATTTCATTATTTGTCATTTTCAGTTCATGAAAAAGCGGCATATTCAGAGAAAATTTCTTAATTTTTTTTTCACATTCAGTGGTTATCTTAAATTTTTTACTAAAACCAATTGAATGACAAAAGCTGTACCACCGGGCATGTGCCTAAACCACGGATTAAGAGAGGAGACTAAATACCAGTGGGCTCCAACTTGAAAACAGGCAGGCCTCCAACGCACAAAAGTGATCTACTGGTCTGGCGAAGAGAATTGTCTGGCGGCTGGCTCTACCAATATCAGAGTCATCGGGCGGCAAGTGCCTGAATCAAGCGCTTGCTAGAGAGAGACATGCTTATTGGTTAGACAGACAAGAGCAAACGACTCATGAGCAGTAATGATTAGGGGATTCTACGGTTTCCCTGGGACCCTTTTTATAAGTTGTTTTTTAATAGCAAATTTCATCAGGATTATGGGAAAAATAGTGAAAAAATTTCAATCGATGCGCAAGTTTGAGGAAAATTGAGTTTTCCGGCTCGATAAGTGGATTTCATTTTTCGATTTTCGACCTTCGATATCTCGACTTGTGGGCGTGTTGGAATTTTTTTCATTATTTTTCCCAGACTCTCTGAGAACGATTGTATGAGAATCCAGTCTCAGATCACGGCATCCCATTCATAATTATTGAGCCGGAAAACTCAATTTTCCTCAAACTTGCGCATCGATTGGAATTTTTTCACTATTTTTCCCATAATCCTAAAGAAATTTGCTATTAAAAAACATCTTAAAAAAAGGGGCCCCAGGGAAACCGTAGACTAGCCAATGATTATATATTTTTAATCTTATTATTCATAAGTAAAGTCACAATTATTCTTCTATAATATCATTGATACCACACAGCGGAAACCATTCCTTGATTTGATTAAAAAAAAGAGTACCGTTCTGACGCATATATATGCGTCAGAAAATAAACCATTGTAAAACACTTTTTTGTGCCGAATAATGATTAAGAATGACACACACACACATGGGATCAGATATTCGTCACGTTCACGTCGTTGATCTTGTGATCTTGGGTAGCACTGAGTGCGAGTACTTGCAGTCTTTGAAATAAGGATTTATCATACTTTGTTAATCAAAGAGTTCGAATTTCTCAATTTTGACTTCAGAATCGTAATCAGCGTCCCAAAAAACCTATATATGGGTCATTCTGTAGGGAACGACGAGGTCCCGCAAGTTATCGCGCATGCGTCAGCGCGCATTGAGCATTAGAGCTCGGCAAGCGAGCCGAGAGATCGCGAGTTAAACCGCGAGTACCGTTTGAGCTGGCCCAGCGGATCGGTCTCTGATAGAGACGCAAGTCTGCCAAACACACCACGCCTAATGAACTTGAATTACTTGCAGTTAAGCCGTCTTCTCATTTCTGCCCTGTCGAAAATAACGAGCCTGGATTCCATGTGGATTCGGACTAGATTCCAGGTGGATTTGAGCTGGATTCCAGGTGGATTCAGCCTGGATTCCAGGTAGATTCAGCCTGGATTCCAGGTGGATTTGGGCTGGGTTTCAGGTGGATTTTGAGATTCAACCAGAGAGGTCCTGGGGATAATATCCGGGTGGATTTTGGGAAAATCCAGGTGGATTTTGGAAGAATCCAGGTGGATTTTCGGAATGAACGAGCCAGGTCCTGGAGATAATCCTGATGGCTTTTGAGATAATCCAGGTGGATTTTGAGAGAATCCAGGTGGATTCCAGAAGAATCCAGGTGGAATTTCGGGATCAACGAGCCAGGTCCTGGGAATAATCCGGCTGGATTTTGGGACAATCCAGGTGGATTTCGGAAGAATCCAGGTGGAATTTCGGGATCAACGAGCAAGGTCCTGGAAATATTCCTGATGGATTTTCGGATGATCCAGGTGGATTTTGAGAAAATCCAGATGGATTTTCGGGATCAGGATTATTTGCAGGACCTTGCTCGTTGATCCCGAAATTCCACCTGGATTCTGCCGGAATCCACCTGGATTCTGCCGGAATCCACCTGGATTCTGCCGGAATCCACCTGGATTCTGCCGGAATCCACCTGGATTGTCCCAAAATCCAGCCGGATTATTCCCAGGACCTGACTCGTTCATTCCGAAAATCCACCTGGATTCTGCCGGAATTCACCTGGATTCTCTCAAAATCCACCTGGATTCTCTCAAAAGCCATCAGGATTATTTCCAGGACCTGGCTCGTTCATTCCGAAAATCCACCCGGATTCTTCCAAAATCCACCCGGATATTATCCCCAGGACCTCTCTGGTTGAATCTCAAAATCCACCTGGAACCCAGCCCAAATCCACCTGAAATCCAGGCTGAATCCACCTGGAATCCAGCTCAAATCCACCTGGAATCTAGTTCAAATCCACATAGAATCCAAGCTCGTTATTTTCGACAGGGTGGGCTGCAAGCCTATAACTGGTGACTCCGAAGTGATCTCCCCGACGTTATATGGGAGCCTTGCGCGTGGTCTCCTACAATTCTCATGAAAACGGTATTGCTTTCTCAAAGAGAAAGCTTTGTAATGGGGTGAAAATCGACCCACCGAATCGGACTTCGGGATCTCGATTTTCGTAATCTACGGGTCGAAAAACATGGAAATCCGAAAATGTCTGTATGTATGTACGTACGCACGTACGTATGTACGTGCACTTTTTTCTTGTACGATAACTTTCGAAGGAATTATCCGATCGTCCTGAAATTTGTCACACAGGTTAGTCGCCACTAAATCTCGGCCGAGTTCAATTTTCAGCCAACTCTGTTGTTTATTTCTCTAGCAACCATTGCTAACGTGTTTTTGATAAAAGCTCCAAAAATCATCATCAATGCACGATGGGTCTCCAATTCTTTTCGATCGATGAGAATCGATAAGACATTCATTTTGGAACAACCATTGTTTATTCCCCTAGCAACTGTTGCTGTGAAGATACAAAATTCAGCTTCAGACTGACTTTTTTTTGTCGGACGATAACTTTCGAAGAAATAGTCCAATCGTCCTGAAATTTTGCACACAGGTCGGTCTCCGGAAGATGTGAACCGAGTTCGGTGTCCAGCGACATCCGTTGTTTATTTCCATGGCAACCATTGCTAGCGTGTTTTTGATAAGTTCCCATATAATTCATGATAAATGATCAATTGGGTTTGTATATTTATGGGATTCTCTAAGAATCAAAGAGACATTTCCCGTAGAAACCATTGTTGATGTCTCTAGCAACCGCTGTTTATATCCCTTGCAACCGTAACTAGGGAATAGGAAAAGTCAGTTGGAAGTCCATTTTCGGAACTGTTGATGACTAAGAAGTAAGAACATCGAAGCTCGGACATTTACCATAGCAACCGTTGCTTACGTCCTTAGCAACCGTTACTATGGAGTGGAGGAAATGAGTTAGAGGTTCATTTTGCTTTTTCAAAGAGTGGAGATTAATGCAAGTTGAGGTTCAATTGCAATACTTTGAGAAAGCATACTGCTGAGGCACTTGGCAGCGGTTTTTTTTTTGATGGCAAAAATTGAGAGGTCGAATTCATCAACTTTGAATTTTTTTCTCCATTATTTGTGTTCTATGATACCAAATAAAGCTAGAACCACTTAGAGCCCTTCGAAATCCCCATCATTCATTTTTTTCAGCCATTTTCTGTTTTTATGATTTTTTAGCTATTGCGGTAATGACGCGTTCTATCGATGTAATATGAAAAATACATTTTTTTCTCAACCTGACGAATTCATCAGATAGTGCGGAAAAAAGTGCGTAAGTTTGATTCATATACTTTTTTTGTCAGATGCCGTTTCAGCGGAGGCATTTAAGTTTGAAAGTAAGAAAAACGTGGTAACTGTACGTAAATACTGTAAACTGACTGTAGTCATTAATACTGTCGATAATACATACTATCGTACAACAGTAAAGGGACTAGAGTAGACTGAGCATTATATTGGTGAAGGTAGGAAGGCTCAGAGCTGCGAAAAGTGCAAGAGAGCCACACTGAGAGAAAACTTCGTAAGCTACTGTCGAAGTAGTTCAACAGATATAGGTTAAGTTGTGTCTGCCTTGAGACCCAAGCAGTTCCTGCTTGACTGTGTGAAGTAGGCATTCTCTTACATCTGTCAAGCAGTGTTTACCGAAGGTTCGAGTAATGACTGCTTAAGTTTTTACCCAATCACATATATGCGGGGAGTCTGAATAACTTGATAAGAGTTCAATCTGAGTTAAAATAGACAATATAATTTTCTAGATAGACAATAATTTCTTATTTTAAAAATGAACTGCATGTAGGTAGATTTAATGAATTACAAGCTGAAAAATTTTCATCACAAAATATATTTTGGCGTTACATACAAAGATTGATTCATGTTTGAGAGTACACATGGATGAATATCAGGCAAGTCGCGAATATTTTTTAATACTTGAGCTTTACGAGCCAATACTTCATATGCATAAATATATGTTCATCAAATACAATATTATTGAGTGGTTGAAAGAGTAAGAATACGTTTTTAATTATGATAAATATTTCTTCAACTTTCCCAAAATTGAGTAAATCACCGTCTCCTATTTCTGTTACAAAAATCATACCTATTTTAAAATCGATCCCTCTGAATTGTACCCTGTCTCCTGACAAAATACGAGTATCGTTTACATCTGGAAAGTAACTTTGTTTCTTTTTCATGTCAATACTTTCTAAAACATTTATATTTACATCAAAAGATTTTATGGTTCCAGTAATTTTCAAATAAGTTAATTATAATTGACTACTCAAACTTATAGTTCTGAAAAAATTTACTGAACTACTAGTTGTTGTAGAAGCTAGTTTCAATTCTCTATGATGCGCACAGCAGTGACAACAGTTTTTGAACTGGTTATGTATACACATCAACGGTCAAGTGACAGTTGCTTCTGTAAGTTAGGTTAGCGCTGTTGTACACAGTTAAGGGGATCCTCCCATGTCTCCAAAACTCCGAATTGGAGGTCGGTAAATTTCAATTGTAGTTTTCTCTTTCACGGGCTACATATTAAAGATAGCGAATTTTTGAAAAAATAGCCGATTTTCTTATTTTTAGAAGAACAAATGAGCATTGATCAATTTTGCAAAAAATTGTTATTCGAAAAGTATGTCAAATATACTAGTAACGCCCTCTCAAAGTATGAAGCGTGCATTTTTCTAACTATAGATGTATGTAGCTAACTATTACATCTAACGCTTACATCTAACTATAGATGTAAGTACCACGCTGAACCCGTCCGGGCCTCTGCCCCGCGGTCAGGCGCAACACATGTTGGCCAGGAGGTGGAGATCGGGAAGGGTCGAGCCTCGCACACGGGCTCGCTCACCGAGCTAGCCGTTTGGGGACTTGAGTCCGCAGAAATCTAAATTCCGGCTGCCTTCGCTTCTAAATTTCTACAATGAGATATTCAGCTAGGCGTCTGTCCTTTTCTTGCCTGTAGAATTGGATACGAATCTGCGTTCGTGATACTTCGGGTTGTAAGACTCATTTAGACGCACTTAGAATCTCGATCCCATAGCCTGAACGAAGGGTCGAGCATCCCTTTATTACGGTCATTTATAGCTTTCACTAAAATTTTGAAATGTTTGAAATTTTTCAATCGATACTTGAAAATGTTCTTATCTGAAACATCATTATTCAGTGATAATAGTCAATTTTGAATAATGAAAATCGGATGATATCAACTTTTATAAACATGCGATGCGCATTTTCTGTCTATATCTGGGAGATTCGAATTCGCAGGTAAGCGCACTCGGCTCGTACCTCGGCTATACACAAATATATTATTAATTTATATTCATACGTAAGACATTGTATATATATACGAGCTAAGTCCTATCTTTTGTCAATACAGGCACATACCCCGGAGGTAATAGCCTTAGGAAGAAAAAAAAAACTTTTGTTAATAACTAGAATTAAAATGCGCCTTGAAATTTCTGAATCAACGATCAAATTTATTGCTGAAGAATTTAAGATTATCCAGTATAGCCAATTTCGATTCATTACAAAGAAAGCGATTCGTACTGTCTAACTTACAAAATATACTTCCTTGATTGATTCTTATGGGAGAAATGGTCCGATTTTTATGAATCAAAATTCACTATTATAATATGATAGTGAATATATGATAATATGTGATATATCACCTCATAACGCTGTATTAAGAAAAATCGATACTAATGTTATATTCGAAAAAAGTGAACATTTTAAAATTTTGTCAAATTTTATAATGACCCTAATAAAAAAAGGGACGGTGCTTGCTCGACCCTTCAAGCGGCAGGCTCGAGAGCCGGGAGAAGCATGCGGATCTTGTGAACACGTGTGCCTACCTGCGGTTCACATCTCTGGGCTCTGGTCGGAAAAGCCGCCCGTCTCTCTTTTTTCTGCTGGTTTTTTCATACTCCTTTCCCCGATTTTCAGCTCTTTGCTCTGTTTTATCCTCCGTTCTACCAAGAAAATTCAAAAATTAACGCTCAGCGAAATTCGTTTGCGTTGAATCAATTTTGAAGGGAACTCTGTTAAATTGTTGTCACATCGTTCCTAAGGTAACGTATATCGTGGGAAGACCGTCAAAAGTCACTTGAACGTATTGATACTCTTCCTGTGGGCGAAAAACATGTTTGGCGCGCTGGGATCGCAGCGCCAACGGCAAAATCGGGAACTTAATTTTGTTATATTTTTTGATTATGTGGAAATTTTTTTGTCTTCCCACATTCAAGACCTCCTTGTCATACATCCCTCAAATTTTGATCGGAAAATATTCAAAACTGTTGAAATGCCAACGAATTTGCGAAATCCAAGGTCATAGCTCATGACAAGATCCCCTTAAGCAGTGCCTACCGAAACTTCGGCAGAAACTGCTTGGGTCTTCAGTTTACTCTACTCGACTGAACCAAGCTGTAGATGCTCAACTGCGTTTCGTAGTCACTGACGAAGTTTTCTCTCAGTGGCACTCACTTCCGAGAAATTCGAGCGTGGGCCGGAGCGTCTGAATAATAGCGAGAGTAGCGTTAGTTTATGACGCGTGTTAGCTTATGACCATTCGAACAAAATCATCGATTGCAGGTCCCCAGAAGCAAATGTGGAAGGTGTCCGCGTGCATGTATTATAGATTCTATTAGTATTAACATATGCATACAGCAGAATTACTCAATTCCACATCTGACTAAGTCCGGACCATAATATAGCATCGTCAGTCGATGACGGCATATGTTTGTAATCAGTTTTAAGCAAACTTCAAGAGCTGTGGATTCGATGGCAAAGTGCAAAGTGCCAAACTTATCATTACTATTCGATTGATGGGATCTTTGGTAAGTTAACTGATTGATTAGCGCGACCCAAACAGTGGTTTAAACTTATTTTTCGAATAGTTTGAAAAAAAATCCTAAAAATAGGCAAAATTTATTGACACAAAGTAAGTGGCTCAAATTCGCAAAAAAATGCAAAAATATAGATTTCAACAGGAAAACTTGAGAATGCACATCTAAATTGTGGGAACACAATTTTTTTGTTATTTTTGGAGAGAGAATGATAGCCTCTACGTTAGTGAGAAGGTGAAAATAAAGGTATGCGACATTTTAGACTGTGACGATTTTGGCATGTTCTGGTCATCTTTAACACCCTAAATAACAACCTTTGTAACTTTTTATTGTTTTACTTTCAAGGCCGTGGCCAATTCAAACTATCTGTAGCCGTTCTGGATGTCTAACAGTTCATTTTCATGCTCAAAATGTCGAGGACATGGAAAATACCGTTTTCATGAAAATGACCTATATATATATATATATACAGGGTGGAGAAGGGTTAGTGTTTTTCCAAGAAAGGGTATATAGAATTCCGAAATCTGAATCGAATGTACTTTATACGAATGTGATCCGACCAATAATTAAAGCGCTATGAACAACGACAGTTGACCAATAAGAAATCAGGTCAGCTGATGGAGGAAGAGCTATCCTGTATGACCTAGTATCATCGAAATTCACGAGACTTTTTTGCACCCTTTTTTATGCATGGGCAATGCACGGACAACACCGAAAAGTGGACACGTGCGATCCATGTGTTTTGGCTTGCGCGGCTCGTCCTCTCTCGGAAAGATCTCGGAGACGCAGTGTACTAGAGGAAAATTTGAACCCTGCCATAAACGATGCACTGGCCCCCGCCTATCCGCTCGGCTTGAAAAATTTATACCTGCGACTGTTTCGGCATAGCCGGCAAGATACTTTCATTTACTGGTGATATCGAGAATTTATCCAACAAGTATACTGTTTTTGTTTGTGCTTTGCACAAACTTCGAAAAAAAGTCAATCTAGAGATACTTTAGGCAGTGTAATCGAGCTCAAAAGTTCATAGTGAGTTACATTTTACGATCAGCTGATACGACCGTGGCTGGCATGTATCTAATTCAAATTCGGAATACGTATTTGTTTTGAATAATATTTACCGATTTTCACAAATCAAATTCCATTATGACCAGCTTTATTCAAGGGTATAAATGCATTAATAAAATAACAATGATTTGCCATTACATTCCCATGATAACCTAGGTAACAATTGTACAGTCATAAACCGATGACCGGTGACCCGCAACTCAGGTAAAGAGCCCCTTCCTCTTGGAACAATAGACCCTCGTTCGGTTAATGAGAGTCAAATCTAGATATTAGTACAAATCATACATTTATGTTTATGAATCATCCATTATTATTATAAGGTCTGCTATGTGAAGAGCAACGATATTGGTGAATGCACTCGTTCACAGGTAAACTGGATAATTTTTCGGCGACTTAACTGCTAAACTCCACCCAGATTTCCTCATCTTCATCTGTTATTTAAATGTGAAATGTTTATTTCTATCCACATTCAAGTCAGTCGCATTTGAACGGTCAAAGTCGATAGATCTTTGAGCTCGTGTTTCATTTGAAAATTCAACATATTAGCAGAATTTCTATCATTTTATTCAGTAGAAGAAGTGATTATCAACTGAATTCTTCAGCACCGTGTTGAATTTATTTTTCATTCGTAGTATAATATACGATCATAGGGAGTATGCCCATATGGTGCGTTGTTATTATGAAAATGAACAGAACGCTGCTGCTGCGGCGCGAGTATATGCAGAAGAATTTCCAAGGCGAGCGCATCCATCGGGTCAGGTAATTTTGCGCGTGATCAATCGGATGTTCAACACTGGAACCTTATTCCCAAAAAGAGAAGGAGGACTACAGGGCCGTCAGATCCGACCTCAAGTAGAAGAGGATATTTTGGAAACATTCTCAAGAGATCCAGGCACTAGTTCTAGAAAAGTTGGCCGGGATTTTGGTGTCAGTCATAAAACAGTGCTCCGTATTTTGCATGAAGACGGGCAAAAGCCTTTCCACTTGACAAAAGTTCAGAAACTATATCCAGGGGATAAAGATCGGCGCTTGGATTTCTGCAATTTACTCTTGGAACATGCACGCCAAGAGGAAAATTTTTTATCAAGAATACTGTGGAGTGACGAGTGCATTTTCACTAATGCTGGGTATTTTAATATACACAATTGTCACGTGTGGTCACACGAGAATCCACTACAAGTAATTGAGACGGCAAATCAGTATAAGTTTTCCTTGCACATGTGGGCTGGACTGTTGGATAATCAGTTGGTAAGTAGAAAATCGTTATTCTATTAAATCCAAAATGAATAAATAAATAACTAAATCAGTTCTATTAATGTTATGTTTTCAGATAGGCCCAATTATTTTACCTGCACGTTTGAATGGCCCGGCATACTTGAACATGCTCGAAGATGATCTGCAGAATATGCTCACAGATGAGCAGAGAGATAATATAATTTTTCAACAGAATGGCGCTGGGCCTCACTATGCAGGTATTTTGAGAATAATCATTTGATTCCTCTATTGATTAATGAATTTCATCTTCTAATTTTAATCGAGATAATTTTTATTCTAGTTATTGTAAGAAAACTATCTGGATGAAGCTTTTCCTGACCGATGGATTGGGCGAGGTGGACCAATGGCGTGGCCAGCACGATCACCAGATTTAACACCCCTGGACTTTTTTTTGTGGGGTGCCGTCAAGGACAAAATTTATGCGTCCGAAATCAGTGATGAAGAAGAATTGCGTGCCAGACTTGAGGTTGCATTTAACGATATTGACGGGGAAATGATTCGAAGAGCGACTCAGTCAGTAAGTCGTAGGGCAGAGATGTGCATCGCCGCTGGAGGTGGCCACTTCCAACAAATACTAAGAGATTGATTATATTTTTGTGTGTAAATATTGATACATCATAATATTAATTATTTCATCGACTAGTATTACATATATTCAATACAATGGAAATATTTAAGTTAGTAAATAAAAATTAAGCATCAATGAATTCTCTGATTTTTCTTCATGAATTCTCTGAAAATGTCCATGTGTGGATTGTACTAATATCTAGATTTGACTCTCATTAACCGAACGAGGGTCTATTGTTCCAAGAGGAAGGGGCTCTTTACCTGAGTTGCGGGTCACCGGTCATCGGTTTATGACTGTACAATCGTTACCTAGGTTATCGCATGGGAATGTAATGGCAAATCATTGTTATTTTATTAATGCAGTTATACCGTTGAATAAAGCTGGTCATAATGGAATTTGATTTGTGAAAATCGGTAAATATTATTGAAAACAAATACGTATTCCGAATTTGAATTAGATACATGCCAGCCACAGTCGTATCAGCTGATCGTAAAATGTAACTCACTATGAACTTTTGAGCTCGATTACACTGCCTAAAGTATCTCTAGATTGACTTTTTTTTTAAGTTTGTGCTAAGCACAAACAAAAACAGTATACTTGTTGGATAAATTCTCGATATCACCAATAAATGAAAGTATCTTGCCGGCTATGCCGAAACAGTCGCAGGTATAAATTTTTCAAGCCGAACGGATAGGCGGGGGCCAGTGCATCGTTTATGGCAGGGTTCAAATTTTCCTCTAGTACACTGCGTCTCCGAGATCTTTCCGAGAGAGGACGAGCCGCGCAAGCCAAAACACATGGATCGCACGTGTCCACTTTTCAGTGTTGTCCGTGCATTGCCCATGCATAAACAGGGTGCAAAAAAGTCTCGTAAATTTCGATGATACTAGGTCATACAGGATAGCTCCTCCTCCATCAGCTGACCTGATTTCTTATTGGTCAACTTTCGTTGTTCATAGCGCTTTAATTATTGGTCGGATCACATTCGTATAAAGTACATTCGATTCAGATTTCGGAATTCTATATACCCTTTCTTGGAAAAACACTAACCCTTCTCCACCCTGTATATATATATATATGGGTGATTCTCTGTCAAGTGAGAGAGTGAAAATGAAAAAAAATTCAGAAATTTTTTTTATGAATTCTAGAAGACTCCATCATGTGCCCTAAATTTTTTCAGAACTTTTTAGACCATATGTCCCATCCTGAGAGAGGCTCAAAGTGGTGGAGTTTGCAATATTAGACATTTTTTTAGGACCTTTGACCTTAATTTTAAGCTATCTAGAGATGTTTTAGAGCAAAAACTCAAGAGAACTTTTTTACTGGAAAAATGCCAATTTTTTTTAGAAAAGGTCATTGGTAGACATATAGCTATCACTTAACTTATTTCCAGGCTTGAAACTGATCAAAAAGTGGTTTGATCACCCGGCATAATGTGATACATGCCAAAAGAAAGCTTATTTTATTACCAAAATGTCCTGACTAGTCGCAGAGTGCTGCATTTGATCTATTTTTTGTAATCAGCCAATACATTATGAGAATTAACGAAAATATTCTAAAAATGGATGACCGCATACGCTTATTCGAATAATCATCTGTCATTCAATTTCATCCAATTCAAGAGACTTGAATGGAGGACAGATTTATTGATTTGAATTTGCTCAACCATTATTGGGAAGTATTATTTCAATAGATACTGATCGATATTAATAATATAAATAATTTTTTATTGAGCATATTTAGAAGCTAATCCCATCACCAATTTCAACCAAATCTTATCATCCCAAATATACCGTGACAACTATAAATTAAAACACATATTTAATCCTCAGAAAAATCTTTTTGTAAAAAAGTAAAAATGTTGCGTCAAGCATGTGGCAGAATAAGTTTATCTCTCACATTGCTTAAAAAAAATGAAATCCATAAGACACACGAGTCAATTTATTATTTCATCAGTATTCAGTCTGACTAATTCTCATATTGTTGGAGTATTACGTATTCTTATTACAGTTTACATACTATATAGGAGACGTTGTCAACTTCAACTAACCAATTACAAAAAAACTTACCGGAATGCTTTTTAGGTACTTCTTCAATTATTTGAAGAACTAATGACGAACCAAATTGACGCCACTTGGTAGGCATTTTTAACGTCTTAAGAATAATCATAATATTTCAATACCAAAATTAACGAGTGGGGGCCTGTAGGAGCACGAGGTCCTAAAAAAGAGATAGAGAGCCTAAGTCTGTAATGATAGACTTTATTACGACGAATAAATTCGGGCTTGGTGGACTATCCCAAAGTGATATTGCGAGAAAAAAACTTCACGCTCCCCGGGCTGGATTTGAACCAGCGATCTCCTGATCTCCGGTCAGTTGCGTTACCAACTACGCCACCGGGAAGACGGCAGCTCTCCACATCCCTGGAGCATGAATTCATTTTCTCGCAATATCACCTATAAGGTTGGGCGGGGGGAGGGCGGGGGGAAAAGTAAGTAAAATGGGAATCTGTAACAATACGATCGAACCTAATCGTACAGATTCAAGCGATCGAATTTGATCGTCTATATAGGTGATATTGCGAGAAAATGAATTCATGCTCCAGGGATTCTAATCAAGTCAGCTTGTTTGTAAAACAAATTCATTATTGATCAAAAAAGTAGTTTACGCATTACCCATATGGAATATTTAAAATTAATGCAGTCTAATAAAAATTATAAGGCAAAAGATATATGAGATGGCAAGTTAATACCGATCAAGTTCCATATTCTAAAGTATTATACACTTTACAGTCCATCGCAAGCTAGTCATCCAAAAGAACAAATGGCAGCGTTTTTTAGTCTGAGTGCATGACCAGAGTTTCGTTTACGAGCAGTGCTCGTCGCAACAACGCAAATCACTCGCATTGAAATTTGCGCTTAGGCCACTCGCAAAACCCAGCAATTATTGCACTTCTGCTGTGAAACAGCTGAACCTGATGGTCTGCAATTGCATTAGTTCACAGTGTGAAGGCTTGTGTTAAGACTAAATGAGTGCACACATGTGCTCACTATAACTAATTTTGAAAAATCACTTCTCTTCGACTAGATAATTGATTTTAGTTATTACCATAGCATGAGGTTCCACGTGATATGCTAGGAACAAATTCTTTTTCTTACAAATATGAACATTTTTCAATGGTTCATTGTCAATTTAGTTACAAGTGGAACCAGATGCATCTGGTATGTCTGGACTAAAACTATTTACATTTGAACTAGAATTATCAACAATATTTACAGTAATGTCAATAGTATGCACATCCTTACAACAGGAATGCTCAGAGATAGAATAAAATGTCGAATTAGCCTGAACATTGAGTGGTATCGTGTCACTATCGGACAAGTCAAGTAAACCTCAGCGTCTCAGTCAGCTGATTTTAGTCTGTCCACCGAAACTGTTTTACAAGTCTAGGTCAAGCAAGAAAACGCGATACAGTGCATCGGTCCAACCAGGCCCATCGAGTGACAGCGCAAGGTTGCCTTTATATCAAGATAGAAAGGTTCGACCATACCATTGATAATATTGTGCATTCGCTTAGTAGACAAGGTTTTTAGTAAATCATTAAAAAGCTTAGATTCAAATTGCGCGTCTTGATCAGTGGTCATCGATATTGTACACAAAAATGAGGTTCCCAGTTGTCATAAAGAAAAAACTCTGGCGATTATTCCTGCAAATCTATTGCAAATTGAAACAGCCAATGACCAACGAGTATGACGATCAATAACAATTAATACGTAATTCATACCGTGACAACCTGGAAGAAAACCACGATGTCAATATAAATATTTAAAAACCGACCCTCTGTAGCAACAATTTTAGTTGGCAAGATTTTACTACGCTTGGAAAACTATACTTGTAGACAATCACTGCAGTCTTCGGGCTAGACCTGTACGTCCTTGGAAAATTCGGCCAGACATAATGTCTACGTGAAAGCCTACATCAGTACTTCTTGCGCTAGGATGAGCCGGGTTATAGAAAACCCGAATAACTTCCTGTCGCAGAGACTTGGGAACATACGGTCTGATTACACCATTGTGCAGTTGACAAACATAAAGAGTATAATTATCACCGAAAGTTAAATGAAACAATTTTAAGGGTGATCTTTGGTAGCTAAAACATCTTTCTTTTGCGTTGTATACAGCGGCGAGGTCATTCACTCACAGCGAGCTTACAAATGCTTAACTAAAATAATTTAATTCAGCCGCTTTTATTTAACGGGAGACACGTGTCTCACTTTTGTAACACTGGCATATCAGATGGTTTAATATAATAGAAAACTCTAGGATTTTCTTAAGGAACGAAACTATTTATTCACTCTACGACCGGCAAAATTAGTTTTTCTCAGATGATTCCTCAGGGTCACTGACTGATATTTTATTTTTACATTTCGACTTCTCAGCGGTGGTCGATCCCGAATCAGTCTCCGAATTTACCCGCGTGCATGGTGAAACACACTTATACGCACGTTTTTTGCGTTTTTCAAGAGCGCGACGAGGAGAGGGTGCAACTGAAGGCAAAATATTTTTTAATTTTGACTTCTTTTTAGGCTTTTCATTAGTATGCGGAGATCGACTACGATGACGCAACTTTGATGCAATATTTCTATTTGGGACGAGATCACATCAAGTTTGGCAATGAGTTTTGCGAAAATTAAATCCGGCAACGTAGCAAATACAGAATCTACATCAATAGCCGTAATATTTTTCGTCAAAATCTCATGAGCTTGATCAGCTTCTTCCAAAATTTGAATTTCATCATCAATGTCCGATATCATTAGATGAATCTCGTGCGGCAAACGCTGTTTCAAAATTTGTAACAAAGTCGAAGAATCCGCAAGACTTACTAAATGATTAAAGTACTCGGAAGACTTTCAAGTGCCATTGAATTTTCAGAAAATAACTTATCCAATTTTTCCCAAGATGATTCCGAAAATCGTTTCTAAATACCGGATTTCAGCGTTCCATATTTGTTGGATTCAGGAACAGTGGCAACCAAATCCTGGATTCTTTACAAGGTCTCTGAGCCAATATCATTTATCAAATTGTAATATTTGGAATTATCCAATACTATGCCTTTCAACAACAATTGTGACTCAAAAATATCAAACCATGCTTTCGGATTCAAATTCCAGAAAGGCGTGCAACAAATTTCAACTCCAGTGATATGACTACACGACTCAAAAGCATGAGGAATCAACCCCGAATAAACTGAAGTAGGAACCACTGGAGGATTACTCGTCGCTTGGGAGGAAGAACGTTCCATTTCAGAAACTTGCTATAAAAAGTTCCATTTCAGAAACTTTCTATAAACAATGCCGTTTCAGATGGACAAGTATAAAAAGTGCCATTTCAGAAAATTTCTAAAAAGTGCCATTTCAGGAGAAATTTTTTCCCTTGGAGTTTTTTCGACTTCGGGGATGATGTCGAATGCATGTGTCTGTATGTACATGTGTGTATGTGTGTGTATGTGTGTGCACATCTGAAAATGACAAATTGATCCCACGTCGAGACGTGACACTCTGAAAGTAAACTATTTCCATTACATATTTTCTTCATAGATGGATTTGGATAAAAATTGGTATCTATACGTTTTTGAGGTCGCTGATTACGAATCCGACCTCAGATTTAAAAAATTCGAATTAGAGCCTCTAAGATCACCTAAAAAAATTTGAAAAGGTACTGGATGTTGATGAAAATTGGTATGCATGAGTTTTTGAGCTTGCTGATCACGAATCTGGCCTCAAATTTTGAAAATTCAAATTAGAGCCTCTAAGATCACCTGACAAAAACTTGGAAAAAAATGGAATTTTGTTGAAAATTGGTATATATGGGATTTCGAGGTCACTGATTATGAATCCGGCATCAAATTTTAAAAATCAAAATTAGAGCCTCTAATATCACCTGACAAAAATTTGAAAAGATACTGGATTTTGATGAAAATTAGTATATATGGGATTTCGAGGCCGCTGATTACGAACCCGGCCTCAGATTTTAAAAATTCGAATTGTCTTATGGTGTTCAGAAGCTGATTCGCATGATCTACATAATAATAAGATGGATCCGTACATTTTTCTAGTCCACCTTTCTTGCTCTCGGAAACAATGATATGACAATTTATAGGTAGATTTAGTATGACGGATCGAAAGGTGGGGTCGAGGACTACATTTTCATAGAAAGAAAATTTTGAAAAATTCGATTTGTGGTGGGGGTATAGAGAATTTAAAAAAAGTTTTAACCGATGTTCCCGTACTATCCCCTTCAAAAGCGTACAAGGGGTTGATTTTTCGAAATTTTGTTCAAACCGATCGTTAGATGAGCTTGAGCGCTTTCATAATTCATATTGAAAAATTTGAAAGCATTGATGCGTGGGCGTAATCTCTGTTAACGAAAATGGTGTGGTGACAATCGAAAATTTTTTCCCGATGTTCCTGTATCATCATCTTCAAAAACGTACAAAGGGTTGATTCTTCAAACTTTTTTTCGAGCAGATCGTTAGAGGAGCTTGAACGCTTTCATAGTTAATGTTGTAAACTTTGAAAACATCGATGCGTGGGCGTATTCTTTTTGGAAGAAAATGGTGTGGTGACAATTAAACATTTTCGTCAATTTTCTTATTCATGCTAAACCAAAATTATACAGTTTCGAGGTATCTTTGGTATTGCAGATCGGAAGGTGGGATCGAGGACTACATTTCCATAAGAAAAAAATTTTGAAAAATTCAAGTTATGGTGGGCGTATGGAGAATTTAAAAAATTGCTTACCGATGTCCGGGTGGGACCCCCTTTTAAAAACGTACGAAGGGTTGATTTTTTGAAAATATGTTCGAGCACATCGATAGAGAAGCCGGGGCGCATCCTACATTCGAATCGACAAATTTGATAATATTCATGCGTGGGCGTATTCTCTGTGAACGAAAATGGTGGGGAGATAGAAAATTTTGGGTTTTAATCGAATTATTTATCGATAATACAATTAAAAATTTCAATGTTCATCCATATATATGATAGAGCAAATGAAAGACACGAGCGAGCGATAGTGAGTGAGTGAGTGATTTTGACTAGTGTATAATAATTTTCACAACGTTTTACTACTTTAAGTTTAACAACCACCTGTTGCAGTTTGAAATTACGAGAATCTATACTATAATATAAAGTTAAACCTCCGGTAATTTTCATGTAAAGAAATTTTTATGAAGGGGTCGATTTGCATGAAAACGGATAAGACGGATCGAAAGGAAATTGCCTGCGCTTTGAGGATTCGTATTGAAATTTTTGAAAAAATCGATGCGTTGGCGTTAAAAATGGGAAAATGCATATTGGGTTTTTTTTCTTAGCCGATAAACCATAGAAAAAAACTATGAAATAATTGTACGATGAAAATTTGGGTCTGACTGATCGATAGATCTTTGGAAGGGCTTTAGTGTTTCATGGTTGAAACTTTGGAAAAATTGATGCGTTGGCGTGAAATATGGAAAAAACTGATGTTTGGCAAGATGTGCCTCATGAATCATTAAAAAAGTACATGAATCAGCGTCGTGATGAAAATTCTGAGAATACGGATCGATGGAGCTCATTGAGAATTTTTATTTTTCATCAAACTTTGGAAAAATTGATGCGTTGGCGTGAAATATGGAAAAAACTGATGTTTGGCAAGATGTGCCTCATGAATCATTAAAAAAGTACATGAATCAGCGTCGTGATGAAAATTCTGAGAATACGGATCGATGGAGCTCATTGAGAATTTTTATTTTTCATCGTGAAAAACTGAAATATGACGATGCGTGGGCGTGAAATCCGTTCTTGAAAATTGATGGTTAACTTTGTGATTTTTATGCGTTCAGAGAAATACGTGAAATCATGATATGAAGTAATTTCAAGTATTTCCGGTCGGAAGAGTATTGAATGGGCTTCCTTATCCATGGTTGAAACTTTGGAAAAATTGATGCGTGGGTGTGAAATATGGAAAAAACTGATGTTTGGCAAGATGTGCCTCATGAATCATTAAAAAAGTACATGAATCAGCATCGTGATGAAAATTCTGATAATACGGATCGATAGAGCTCATTGAGCATTTTTATTTTTCATCGTGAAAAACTGAAATATGACGATGCGTGGGCGTGAAATCCGTTCTTGAAAATTGATGGTTAACTTTGTGATTTTTATGCGTTCAGAGAAATACGTGAAATCATGATATGGTGTAATTTCGAGTATTTCCGATCGGAAGAGTATCGAATGGGCTTCCTTATCCATGATTGGAATTTTGAAAATATCGATGCGTGGGCGTGAAATATGGAAAAAACTCATTTTAAGAAAAAGGTACAAGATTGATCGTTAAAAAAATCGTTTAATCTGCGCCTCGATGAAAATTCGAATCAGACAGATCGATAGAGCTCATTGAGCATTTTTATTTTTCATCGTGAAAAACTGAAATATGACGATGCGTGGGCGTGAAATCAGTTCTTGAAAATTGATGGTTAACTTTGTGATTTTTATGCGTTCAGAGAAATACGTGAAATCATAATATGGTGTAATTTCGAGTATTTCCGATCGGAAGAGTCTCGAATGGTCTTCCTTATCCATGATTGGAATTTTGAAAAAATTGTTGCGTGGGCGTGAAATATGGAAAAAACTGACTTTTCAACTTGTGCCGCATAAACCGTTAAAAAAATCTATGAAACAGCGTCGTGATGAAAATTCTGATTAGAGGTATCGATATAGCTCATTGAGCGCTTCAATTATTCATCGTGAAAAATTCAAAAATATTGATGTGTGGGCGTGAAGTATGTGATTGAAAATTGGTGGTTCACTTTGCGATTTTTATGCTTTCAGATAAATACGTGAGATTATGATTTGGTGAAATGTCGGGTATGTTCGATCGAAAAAAACATCGGATGGGCTTGAATATCCATGGAAAGAATTTCGGAAGAAATGATGCGTGGGCGTTAAATATGGAAAAAACTGACTTTTGTCAACTTGTGCCGCATAAACCATTAAAAAAATATTTGAAACAGCGTCGTAATGAAAATTCTGATTGGAAGTATCGATAGAGCTCATTGAGCGCTTCAATTATTCATCGTGAAAAATTCAAAAATATTGATGCGTGGGCGTGAAGTATGTGATTGAAAATTGGTGGTTCACTTTGCGATTTTTATGCTTTCAGATAAATACGTGAGATTATGATTTGATGAAATGTCGGGTATGTTTGATCGAAAGAACATAGAATGGGCTTGAATATCCATGGAGAGAATTTTGGAAAAAATGATGCGTGGGCGTGAAATATGGAAAAAAACCGCTGCCAAGTGCCTTAGCAGTATGCTTTTCTCAAAGAGGCTTCAACATCACCCACAAACGCATCCCAAACCTGTATTCTCACCATTCCACTAGCGTAGATACTATCATTTATTTTTCAAAAATTACAAAAATATTATTTAATCAGTTCAATTCGTCTCTTTGTGACTGTGTAAAGTGTCGTTCTTTGTCAATTGACCAAACTTTGTCGCGACTGTTGATGTTCGCCCGGGCTCTCTTATTATTTGATCAAATGCAACAAAGCAAACGGTTCTAGGTTATACACGATGCGAGGCATTTAGACCTGCTTAATTTTTCGATCAATTCATCTTGTGACTGTCATACGGTTTAATGGTGGTTAAAATCGATCCGTCCTGCCCTTAAGTCCGTATTTAGCAAACTCGAAGACTCATTTTGATCATTTTCGACGGCTGAGGTTGGAAATGATCAATTCAAAATCTATTTTGATCATTTTCGACGGCAAAAGACACCAAATTTTCCCAATTTTCTCTATAGCACGTTGAAAATACTGGAAACGAAACTTACATGAATTTTTCTTTCCCTTAGCAACGGTTACTAGGGCGGTAAACAACGGTTGCTAAGGAGCTAATTGGGAAGATTTTGTGTCCTTTGCCGTCGAAAATGATGGAAATGGGTCATAAATTAATGATTTCCAACCTTCGTAACTGTTGCTAGGGAGGTAAACAACCGTTGCTATGGAGCAAATACAACAATTCAGTGTCCTTGGCCATCGAGTGTGACTTAAAACTGATTTTCCGGCTTGCCCCAATGAGCACTCATAAGGATTTGTGAGAAAACACGTTAGGAACGGTTGCTAGGGAAATAACCAACGGATTTTGCTGAAAATTTAACTCGGACTAGATCTTGTCACACTAACCGGTGTGCAAAATTTCAAGAAGATCGGACGATTTCTTCGAGAGTTATCGTGGACGGAAAAAAACGTTACACACATACATACATACACACACACACACACACACACACACACACACACACACACACACACACACACACACACACACACACACACACACACACACACACACACACACACACACACACACACACACACACACACACACACACACACACACCACACACACTCACACACACACACACACACACACACCCACACACACTCACACACACACACACACACACACACACACACACACACACACACGAGTCCCCATCAAATTGCCCAGGCACTGTTTTGCCCGCCAATCAAAAATGGGTCACGTGCTTTTTGCCCGCCAATGAGGGCACACCAGGTCAATCAGCTATTGGAACTTGATCGATAAAGAAGTTTCATATTTTTCCCAAATAACCCAAATAACCCAAAAATCCATGTTCTGCAACTTCAATTAAATCAATATTTTGCAGAGAGCTTTCAAAACTCTTTAGGACATTTTGATATTCTCCTTCGGTCATAACGCGATGATGATTTCAATTAAAACTGCCTTACCGACCTTATCGATCTTACCCCTACATACGTCTCAGCTCATTGGCGGGCAAAAAGCACGTGACCCGTTTTTGATTGGCGGGCAAAACAGTGCCTGGGCAATTTGATAGGGTCCGACACCTACATACAGACACTTTTGGATTTCCATGTTTTTCGACCCGTAGATTACGAAAACCGAGGTCTCGAGGTCCGATTCGGTGGGTCGATTTTTGCCCCATTACAAAGCTTTCTCTTTGAGAAAGCAAAAAGTCAGTTTTTTCCATATTTCATGCCCACGCATGAATTTCTCTAAAATTCTCGCCATGGATATGAAAGCCCATTCCATGTTCTTTCGATCAAACATACTCAAAATCGAACAAGACTTTAATCTCACGTTTTTTTCTGAATGCATAAAAATTACATAGTAAACCACCAATTGTCAATGACATACTCCACGCCCACGCATCGACATTTTTAGATTTTTCACGAAGAAAAATTGAAGCGCTCAATGAGCTCTATCGATACCTTTGATCAGAATTTTCATCACTACGCTGTTCCATACATTTTTCTAACGGTTTATGCAGCACGACTTGACAAAAGTCAGTTTTGCTTTCTCAAAGAGAAAGCTTTGTAACGGGGCAAAAATCGACCCACCGAATCAGACCTCGGGACCTCGATTTTCGTGATCTACGGGTCGAAAAACATGGAAATCCAAAAGTGTCTGTATGTATGTATGTGCGTGTGTGTGTGTGTGTGTGTGTGTGTGTGTGTGTGTGTGTGTGTGTGTGTGTGTGTGTGTGTGTGTGTGTGTGTGTGTGTGTGTGTGTGTGTGTGTGTGTGTGTGTGTGTGTGTGTGTGTGTGTGTGTGTGTGTGTGTGTGTGTGTGTGTGTGTGTGTGTGTGTGTGTGTGTATATGTATGTATATGTGTGTAACGTTTTTTTCCGTCCACGATAACTCTCGAAGAAATCGTCCGATCTTCTTGAAATTTTGCACACAGGTTAGTCGCGGCAAGATCTATCACGAGTTCAATTTTCAGCAAAATCCGTTGGTTATTTCCTTAGCAACCGTTTCTAACGTGTTTTCTTACAAATCCTTATGAGTGCTCATTGGGGCAAGCCGGAAAATCAGTTTTAAGTCACACTCGATGGCCAAGGTCACTGAATTGTTCTATTTCCTTCATAGCAACCGTTGTTTACTTCCCTAGCAACCGTTATGAAGGTTTGAAATTATTAATTTAAGATCTATTTCCATCATTTTCGACGGCAAAGGACACAAAATCTTCCCAATTAGTTCCTTAGCAACCGTTGTTCACCGCCCTAGCAACCGTTGCTAAGGGGGAGAAAAATTGATGTAAGTTTCGTTTCCAGTATTTTCAACGTACTATAGAGAAAATTGGGAAAATCCGGTGTCTTTTGCCGTCTAAAATGATCAAAATAGATTTTGAATTGATCATTTCCAACCTCAGCCATCGAAAATGATCAAAAACTGACTTAAGGGGGCTTCAGCGTTAGGTGCCGTACCTATGCGGGGCCCACATGGGGGTGCCTGAATTTTTCTTCAAAATTATTCCAATTCGTTTTAGAGTAGACCAATCTTATCCTAGACCACTTATGGATGCTTGAAAAGGATAAATAAATTGTAACTAAGTCACGATCTACACATAAACAATTGTCAATTTTATCGAAATTCACTTTTTCCGAGCATACTATAATCTACTTATGAATACCTATTATTTAGAATTTTTTCAAATTTTTCTATAATTTCATATTCGGTTCAGACGGGATTAATCGATTTTCGCCATAAGAGCCCATGTATAAAAAGTCATTTTTATTATGGCGATCATATGGAAATGACCATGTTGACCCATCATTTTCTCTGCTGCAATTGAAAGTTGATTCTGCTAGGTACATTCTGTGGAAGTTTCAACTCATTCTATAATTTTAAACGAACTCGCTGAAGCCCCCTTAAGGGCAGGGCGGATCGATTTTGACCGCTATTAAACCGTATGACAGTCACAAGATGAATTGATCGAAAAATTATGCAGGTCCAAATGTCTCGCATCGTGTAGAACCTAGAACCGTTTGCTTTGTTGCATTTGATCAAATAATAAGAGAGCCCGGGCAGACATCAACACTCGCAACATAGTTTGGTCAATTGAAAAAGAACGACACTTTACACAGTCACAAAGATACGAATTGAATTGATTAAATAATTTTTTTGTAATTTTTGAAAAATAGATGATAGTATCTACGGTAGGTGAAAATACAGGTTTGGGAAGCGTTTGTGGGTGATATTGAAGCATCTTTGAGAAAGCATACTGCTAAGGCACTTGGCAGCGGTTTTCAAGTTGTACCGCATAATCCGTTAAAAAAATTTATGAAACAGCGTCTCGATGAAAATATTGATTAGAGGGATCGTTAGAGCTCATTGAGCGCTTTAATTTTTCATCGTGAAAAAATTGAAAATATTGATGCATGGGCGTGAAGTATGTACTTAAAATTCGGTGTTTCAATTTGTAAAAAGTTAGAATTCGTTTGAAAAAAATACTTGATATTTGAAAGAAATGAAGAATTTTGGAAAAATCGATGCGTGTCTGAGAAATATGTAAAAACTGACTTTTTGCAAGTTGAGCAACATAAATCGTTAAAAAATCTACGAATCAGCGTCGTGACGGAAATTCTGATCTGACGAATAGATATAGCTGATTGAGCGCTCCCCGTTTCCATCGTGAAAAATGGAAAAATGTCGATGCGTGGGCGTTAATTTTATGAGAAATTTGCATGTTTTCATGGCGAAAGTTATTAAGTTGCAATATAGTAATAAGATGCAATATAGTAGAAATTATATTTATTTCCATTGATATTTCTCGAGGTTTGACGAAAATTCATGATCATAACAAAATCTATTTCTGATTATGTTATTTTACTTCCTCAAAGACAAAGCGTTGGAATGAGGTAAAAATTGACATCTCAAATCAGACATCGGGACCTTATTTTTGATAGCCTAGAGGTGAGATACATGTTGATGTAAAAGCGTCCGTAGATACTTTGCATTATTCACCAATAATTCCAATAAAAATTTCATTATTTTCCTTTATTCTTGATAGAGCAAATGAAAGACACGAGCGAGCGATAGCGAGTGAGTGATACTGGCTAGTTTATTATAAATCTTCAAAAATTGGATAATATCGTTTCCGTAAGATGCGAATCAGCATCTGAACACCATATGACAAAGCCAGAAAAACATACGAATTCTACTGTATTATACTGTTTTAACCATTGATTGATTCCCCAAAAATCCTCATATAATAATATTCATCAAGACCCAGTGTATTTTCTCGAATGGTCTATATTGGGTCTTGGAAATCTGAGGCCGGATTCGTAATCAGCGACCTCAAAAAACCATGGATTTCATTTTTTATTAAAATCCAGTATCTTTCCAAATTTTCGGTAGGCAATATTAGAGGCTAAATTCGAATTTTTAGAATCTGAGGCCGGATTCGTGATCAGCGGCCTCGAAATCCCATATATACTAATTTTCAACAAAGTTCCATTTTTTTCCAAATTTTTGTCAGGTGATCTTAGAGGCTCTTATTTTAATTTTTAAAATTTGATGCCGGATTCATAATCAGTGACCTCAAAAACGCACGTATACTAATTTTCATCAAAATCCAGTATCTTTTCAAATTTTTGTCAGGTGATATTAGAGGCTCTAATTTTTATTTTTAAAATTTGATGCCGGATTCATAATCAGTGACCTCAAAATCCCATATATACCAATTTTCAACAAAATTCCATTTTTTCCCAAGTTTTTGTCAGGTGATCTTAGAGGCTCTAATTTGAATTTTCAAAATTTGAGGCCAGATTCGTGATCAGCAAGCTCAAAAACTCATGCATACCAATTTTCATCAACATCCAGTACCTTTTCAAAATTTTTTAAGTGATCTTAGAGGCTCTAATTCGAATTTTTTAAATCTGAGGTCGGATTCGTAATCAGCGACCTCAAAAACGTATAGATACCAATTTTCATTCAAATCCATCGATGAAGAAAATATGTAATGGAAATAGTTTACTTTCAGAGTATCACGTCTCGACGTGGGATCAAGTTGTCATTCTCAGACGTGTACACACACATACACACATGTACATACAGATACATGCATACGACATCATCCCCGAAGTCCGAAAAACTCCGAGGGAAAAAATTTCTCCTGAAACGGCACTTTTTATAGAAATTTTCCGAAATGGCACTGTTTATAGAAAGTTTTTGAAATGGAACGTTCTTCCTCCCAAGCGACGTACTATTTGATCCATTAGCTTGAGCGCAAAAACTTTGCATGCTAGAAGTTGAAGCATCAGACAAACTAAATGTAACAGTTGCAAACAATGGTACAGAAGTCATAATTGCAGTCAAGGATACAGAAATTACAATTACAGGTGAAGATTCAGTGACCACAGAGATCGGCACCGCACCAGGCTCACCCACCTCCTGTTTCTGATTGAATATGGCATTAAAAGATTCCTTGAGTTCCAAAAATAATGCAGTGTTAGCATCAGCTGACGTTTGAATTGACCTTTCCAATTTAACAACCGAAGAATTAAGAGCTTTTTTAACATTCTGCTATTCATCACGCAATGATTTCGATTCAGCAACAATGATGAAGAGGGAATGTCAATTCCTCCACAGAAAAAACCCCGGAAACACTAAATAAATAATTGTTAACAATTTAAGATGAATGTATTTATAATTTAAGATATATGTATTTATGATTTAAGATATATGTATTTATAATTCAAGTCTATGTATATTGTAAACATGATGTTAAGTAATGGTAATATCATAAAATATTTTCTGTGCTTTTCTATTCAAAACCTCGAAAAAATATATTCATTTATCAATATCAATTACAAAACATTTATTAGTCAGCGTGACGTACATCTTTATAATGAGAATTGAAAAATATGATTTGAACGGCTCCACAAATATTCATTATTACATTTCTCATAAATACATCGTTACCAATATTTTTTGCGGTACTTTAACCGACATAGATAATCATATTTTGACTTGCTATACTAAATTAAAAAAAGAATCATCAAATTATCTCATATAGAAGCTGAGATATTGTCGATATAAAATATCAAACGTTCATTTTGATCCTGAGCGTTCGACTTTTCGTCGCGTCTTTTTCCGCCCGACTATTAAGTATGAAGAACATCACTCACGTACATAATGATTTATACTTAAGTAAAACAATTTTCAAGCTACCAGAAACCGTTTCGAATATTATTCTACTGCGTATACTTTTGCCGGAAAGTTACCTCAACTTTGAACTTTTATATCTCGGGATTCACAGATTAAATTTGAGTAAATGAAAACTCAAAATGAGCGTCTATTTCTCTTCTATCATATGCAACTTTTCAATTTCGAATAGATAAAAAAACCGCGTTGCAGTTGCATTTTTTTCGAAAAAATTTTTTTTGACAAATTTTCAAAAAATCACAAAAGTTGTTAAAATTAATAAAATCGACCCATTCCGTGAAGGATCGATAGTTAGTATCTATAAAAATACATGAAAAAATTGGTAGGTTTCGGAGATGTTCGTAAAGAACTGAATTACAATTTTAAATTTTTAATTAAAAAATAGATTTTGCGAAAACTATCAGATATCAAAATGAATTTTTTTTTGTATTCTCAATACTGTATAAGATACTGTTTGTAAAAAACTCACTATCGTAGGTATGATTTGAAAACTTGAAAAAAAATCGCATGTTTTTTGGGGTCATGTTTCCCTTTGTACCCATTTTGCAACAACAATTTTCAAGATTAATGTTTCGGAATACTCAATCCTCATGCAAAATTTAATAACGAAACTTTTTTTTCTCTTCCATTTTACTCTAGGATTGATAGTTTTCATACTAACTCAAAATGAAGAAAAAATGCAGATTTTTCAACATTTTCGAAAATAAAAACATGAAGCCATACTTTTCAGTTTGACGCACATGTCTCATTCGATTTAGAGTCATTTTCCGGAGGCAACCCAAAAGTTTTCAGCGACAGTGTATGAAAAGTCGCAGTAAAAACAGATGCGCCCCGTGCTAGTAATGCAATCATCGCCGGCAGATGATATATAACGCAGCGCATCTCGATTACCGTGCGTCGTATCTCTCTCACTCGTTATACTCATTGATTCACTCAAACTGTCGAACAGCTGATCTGCTCGCGTCGTTGTTGGACTCGTGTGGGGCGGAGGGCATGACGAAAACTGGATCTTCATTGTGGTCGGGGGAAATCGATGAAAAAAATCAACATTTTTGGACGGGGCAAGGCTGGGCCATAACCATCCCCAAGTTAAGCCAAGGATTACTGAACCGAGGACTGACTGGAAATCTGTTGTTGTAGTCGTTCAGCGGCGCCCGACGATATTGTTCGGTATGTGGTTACGCATCGCAGTGGTGTAGGCTCGTTCGGCCTTCCCACGTCATCTTCTTGCTGATGCTCTTCCTTTCTTCTTTCCGGTTTGATTGTAGTCAGTAAGTGAGTAAGTGAGCCCAATACTGCTCCAAATACGTTGATGGTGGAACCGTCAATTCTGTAAATGCCTCGTATGATTGAATCGACTATCAATTTTAATAGTTGGAAAATCATTAAAACTCCGATGGTTCCGTCACAAACGATTCCAAATTTCTGGAAGTCTGTCTAAGCTTTGTTCCTGAAGTTACCAACAAAGCCTCCTTGTTGAAAAAGAATACATGGATATACTAGTAAACAATTCACGTGGCTGGTACTAGGATCCTACATAGATTGAACTAGGATCCATCCTAGTTTAATCCAAGAAGATTTGCTTGCAAATCCACGTGGATTCTGGGACAAACCACATGGATTTTCAAATTATCCACGTGGATTTATTGAAATTTCTTGGAGTAAATCCACGTGACTCTCAGACCAATCAACGTGGATTTTGGGCCAATCTGCGTGGATTTGGGATGAATCAACGTGGATTATCGGGCTTTCATTCAAGCGTATCCACGTGGATTTTGAGAATATCTACGTGGATTTTGGGCCAATCCACGTGGATTTCGGATGAATCCATGTGGATTTGAAATAAATCCACGTGGATTAT
The DNA here is from genome assembly GCA_020882685.1 of Aphelinus atriplicis. Classification (NCBI taxonomy): domain Eukaryota; kingdom Metazoa; phylum Arthropoda; class Insecta; order Hymenoptera; family Aphelinidae; genus Aphelinus; species Aphelinus atriplicis. Next base: position 150,023 of record JAJGQD010000030.1, read on the forward strand.
TTGACTTTTATTTCAAGCGTGTCCACGTGGATTGTAGATGAATCCACGTAGATTTTGGGCCAATCCACGTGGATTTAGAATGAATCCACGTTGATTTTGGGCTAATACACGTGGATTTGGATGGGTCCACGTGGATTTTGGGCTAATCTGCGTGGATTTAGGATGAATCCACGTAGATTTTGGGCCAATCCACGTGGATTATTAGACTTTTATTTCAAGCATATCCACGTGGATTGTAGATGAATCCACGTGGATTTTGGGCCAATCAAGCGTATCCGCGTGGTTTTTGAGAATATCTACGTGGATTTGGAATAAATCCACGTGGATTATTTGACTTTTTTTTCAAGCGTATTGTTACGTGGCTTGAATATTGAGATCCATAGATTAATTTCATGGGTTCGATATTTCGGTTGCGCAGCCGAGCTGAACACAGATTACTCGTGAAGGGTAGGTGAACGTGAAATAAATAATGTCAGGATGGATATATAGTTTGAATAAATAGGCGTATATTGAAACGAGTCGTACGATAGCCGAAAAAGTGTGTGTTCCCAAATTGATAATAATATAAGTATAAATACGTCAGGTTGAGTGTCGTGAAACTGAGTAGCTCAAGTGGTGGCGAAATGCACTGTGGCGGTCGCGGCGTTACTGATACGAAGGTTGAGATTCTAGGAATCTTTGGGATTTTGGCAATAGGTTTCCCGATCTTGCTGCGAGGAGAGGCCATACCTCCATCCCCAAGTTCATCGTCTGACTTGTTCTCTTCTGAATCGGATGACTCCGTGTCACTATTCTGGGTGACTCTTGGCTTCCGGTTGGTGGGCTCGTTGCCATTCTCTGGGGATTCGTCCGGTTCACGATTTCTTTTGTTTTCTACATTTATCCGGTAGTGCTAGCCGGCTCGCGTGAAGCGCGTCTTGATAATGCGTCAGCTACGAAATTCGTTTTCCCATGCTGGTATGAAATGTTGAGTTCTTCACCCTGTGGAGCCAGACCAGTGGTCTGTGATCTGTCACGAAAACAAACTTTCGACCGAGAATGCAGAATTGAAATTCGTCTGCGCACACGAGCATTGCCAACAGTTCTTGTGCTATACCTCTGTTCAGTTGAGCTCAATTTCTTGCTGGCGCACGCGATCGGCAGATCAGCGACGTCGTGCTTTTGCGAAAGCACGCCTCCGACTGCTTTGTTTGAAGCGTCAGTCCTTACGAAAAACGTTTTATCCTAATTTGGATGCTGTAGTATAGGCTTCGATATCAGGGCGTGTTTAAGGCTTTCGAAGGCATGGTGTTCTCGTTCTGTCCAGTGAAATACCGCTTTGTCGAGGAAAAGGCCCGCCTATTTATAAAATTGACATTTATTTGGATTTAGTCACATATTCACCGCTACTAACTCGTCCGCTAATATGAAGAATACTTCCTCTAGTTCCTCTAATAATTTCCTTGCCATGAAAATATCGTTGATATGTCCAAAAATATTACCCTCGGTGCGTTCGTCAAGTTTATTCGTTCGTCTCAATATATTTACGATGCGTCTTATAATCACATTCGCATTTTCTTAGAAAGCGCTCGCAGCATTCCGCATACCAAATGCGAGTCTCGTGAACTGAAAATGACTATAAGGGGTTGGAAATGTCCACCAGTACTCTGTATTGCTTTGTTCCGTCCGTTGCGTCGTCTTTCTCCACCACCCAAAGTGGTGAATTATAGGGACTCGTGCCAGGTTCAACGACGCCCGAGGTCAGTAGTTGATCGACCTGTTTTGCACAACATCCTGAAGTGCTTTTGGAATTGGATATTGTGGTACGTAGACGGACTCGTCATCGGTTAGAAGGTTTATTGCAAAATAATCATTCCTACTATTTTCGAGTATGCTCTACACGATACAATGGTTAAAAAGACTGGAAAAATTGATTTTCAATAAATAATTAATAAATTAGAATAAAAAATGCGATTTTTTGGAGCACCTTTTTTTCAATCCAAAATCAGAGGAAGAAGGAATTTCATTGTTACCGTCGAAAATATGCACAAAAGTGCACAAAATATTTGAACTTTCCAAATTCGTTGAGTTTTTTCGACTATGATTTTTTTCAGCAAAATGGCGGCCAAAAAACGGGAATCAATATTTTGGATTTTCATTTTATCAATATTTTAAAGCATACATTTTCATATTCGATATATTCCTTTGAAATTCCGTATACAGGGGTTTTCAATATTGCTGAAAACGATTCTGAGATCAAATTCTCAAAATTCTGGATCCAAGATGGCGGTTTCAAGATGGCGGCTGACGATTTTCCACATTTTTAGTCGGAGAATCGTGAAAATTCGGAATAATGGGTTTTCGGGGGTGCTGATGATAAATCTGACATCAGTTTTTCGAAATTCTGTATCCAAGATGGCGGCTCATGTTATTGTACATTTTTAGTTGGAGATTCGTAAAAATTTGAAATAATGGGTTTTCGGGGGCGCTGATGATGAATCTGACATCAGATTTTCGAAATTCTGTATCCAAGCTGGCGGTTTCAAGATGGCGGTGGACAATTGTCTATATTCTCAAGATCTCGTTATTTTCATCTTTTAGCCGTCGTTTTTATCCATGAACGACGTTGACGAAATATAGATAAAATGAAGATTCAAATTTTTAGTTTCCGATTTCAGTCACTATTATGCTAAAAAAAATAATAGATGGAAAAACTAAAAAAATCTATTTCAGCGTTAAAGATTCAGAAACTCTTTTATTCACATTTTCACGAACCTCCAACTAAAAATGTACAAAATCATGAGCCGCCATCTTGAAACTGCCATCTTGGATACGGAATTGAAAAAATCTGATGTCAGATTTATCATCAGCGCCCCCAAGAACCTATTAGTCCAAATTTTCACGATTCTCCGACTAAAAATGTACAAAATCATGAGCCGCCATCTTGAAACCGTCATCTTGGATACGGAATTTCGAAAATCTGATGTCAGATTTATCATCAGCACCCCCGAAAACCCATTATTCCGAATTTTCACGATTCTCCGACTAAAAATGTAGAAAATCGTCAGCCGCCATCTTGAAACCGACATCTTGGATCCAGAATTTTGAGAATTTGATGTCAGAATCGTTATCAGCAACATTGAAAAACCCTGTATACGGAATTTCAAAGGAATATATCGAATATGAAAATGTATGCTTTAAAATATTGATAAAATGAAAATCCAAAATATTGATTCCCGTTTTTTGGCCGCCATTTTGCTGAAAAAAATCATAGTCGAAAAAACTCAACGAATTTGGAAAGTTCAAATATTTTGTGCACTTTTGTGCATATTTTCGACGGTAACAATGAAATTCCTTCTTCCTCTGATTTTGGATTGAAAAAAAGGTGCTCCAAAAAATCGCATTTTTTATTCTAATTTATTAATTATTTATTGAAAATCAATTTTTCCAGTCTTTTTAACCATTGTATCGTGTAGAGCATACTCGAAAATAGTAGGAATGATTATTTTGCAATAAACCTTCCATTCTATTCATCAAAATATTTGAGCTCGAAAGTACCAATAAAATTTCTGCAATTTGGGACTTAATGGGTTAATATCATTTCCATCGAAATCCATGAAATTAGCGAACACGGATGATCAGGCCGGAATCATGACGGTTCGGTTATTTGCAAAGGGAATGGATTGACTTCTGAATTCCAGTCTTTCGAAAATCAAATTGCACCCGTGATTTTTCAAAAAGATGGAACCAAGCAGAGCTAAGTTCTTGATTGGCAAAGTATATGGAACTACTATGAACTCCAAGATAGTACCCAGTGCGTGTATCTTACGTATGCCGTATATTCCTTCATCCTCTCTTGTGATTCCTCGCAAGATGGGTCTTATACTTTCGTCGACCTCTACGTTGGAATCGAGCTCGCCAATTTTAATCAAATTTGGGGCGGCACCTGAGTCTATCATGGCATCCACACTTATTGTTCTGAACTCGTCTGCTTCGAGTTCGATGACCGGGATGTACTCGGTATCTGGGAATCAGACGTTGTAGACGGGGTGCCGGGATTTGTACGGTCCTAAATCGTGGCTACGCGAGTCAGCGGATGCGGAGGTTGGCTTGCCGCGGTTACGTCCTTTGAGGTGCCTGAGAGACGGAACCTTTTCCAGGCTGTGAACGAGGCGTCTGCTCCTTTTTATCAGCTCCTTCTGCGGATGTTTTAACATAATAGTTGCCATACGAGGGCCTGCCATGTTTCCAGTTGTCTCGTTCTACCTGTTTCTCGGCACTTATCGCTTCACTGATCACGTGAGTCAGACTCGCCGCGTGTTTATCCATGTAATCCCGATATTCAGGGGGGAGGCCATCTCTGAGGCTCTCCATCACGACTCTGTCTATCTCTCGCTGCTCCTCGCAGTACAATTCCCGCCCTGCCTCAAATTTCTCCCTATCGATGATATTATCCTCCAGCATAGTTATTCGGTTAATGAAGTTGATCACTGACTCTTTCTCGTTTTTCCTGATTGAGTCTAGTCGGCCCCGAAGGCGGTTGGCACTCTCGCCAGGTGTGAACATTTCGGCGAGTCTCTCCAGCATTCCATCCAACGTTAGGAAGCGCATTTCGGCAAGGGTTGCATGAGTACGCTCATCCAGTTTGGTTTTGATTAAATTCAGGGAATTTGTATCCAGGTTGGCTGGTATCGATTCTGTTGCTCGTCTGCAAGCTCGCGCAAAACTCTGCAAGTTCGTGTCGTTGAATTTTGGCACGGTCGCTAGTGCTTCCTTTAAATTTTTGTTGGATTTTGGTTGGATCCACTGTGCTCGGTTGGGCCCAGTAATTTGTTGTACGCGTGGGGTGCAGAGTTTCGGCCCGAATTCTGTTCTTTTCTATCTGTTGTATACGTTTAGTCAATGCCCCCACTTCCTTCTGAACGTCTCTGTCGATATTATTCGGTTCCTTACTGAGCGGCGCGTCAGTTTGTTGTTGAGCGGCGTTGGCAATGGGTCGGGTCGCAGGGACTATCGATTCACGTGCTAAACGATTCAAAGTCAGATTTTCTTTTTCGAGATCTTCGCATTTCCGTGCTAATTCTGCGAGCTGAGCTCGATATGCCAAAGATTCATCTCCATCCGTGGAAAGATTTTCATTCCTCTCGGCAGTCAATCAGCGCTCGAGTTCCTCAAGCTTCCGAATTCGCTCGTCAAGCTGTTTCGATCGCTCAGTCAGCTGAGCTTCCCTCTCATTCAACCGTTCATTGAGCTGTGCCAGGTTGTCCTCGAAATGCAGCAGCTCTTTCTCCGATCTAGGTGTACCTTGCATATCGTCATGTGATATTTTTATCTTATCTGCTACGCGTACGAAACGATCGACACACGCTCGCAGCCCCGCAGCTGACTCGTTAAATTCGTCTGATACCATGAAATTAAATTCAGTTCTTTAGAATCGCACAAGTCGACTAGATTTCAGATAAAATAGCTTCCGAATACTTAGCTTTGACGAGTGCCGGCAAGCTAGTTGATTCGGAGTGACTTTCGGTTCTCGAATTTCTTAACGCTTGAATTTTATGGAAGATAAGATGGTCGATCGACTTCCTTAATCCGAACAATTTAATAACGCAATAATCGTTGAGTTCTTCCCTCTCTTTTCAAAAATATCCGAGTTATTACTTCTTTACATAACCTTCGAATGTTCGTCCGATCTGGTTTCCGTAGACCCGCAATTACCCGATGAAGATGATAATGCAGATCGCTATGTGTCGATACACTGACAAGCTGTTTTACCAGTCGGTACTCGTTACCGATCATTCCACTCACGGTAATTCAGATTTCACACGATCCCAAAATCCATGTGTCGCGATATATCACTACATGCGTAATTTTTCCTTTCGCATATGAGTAATTCTAATTATACAGAATTTCATGTAGCAAAAATCAAACAGTATCCCACCGCTACGCTGTCACCATTGTTAATGCCCGACCTTTGGGGAAGAACTTATATATTTTGCGTGGGAAACTGCTGGGTTCTGCTATCGTGAAACTCTGTTCTGTGTCCGCGCGGGGCGGGACTGACTATGATGTGCGCTCGCGGAGCGTGGGTGCACGCGGTCTGTGCGGGCCTGGCAGCGTGCGTCGTCAAGCGAGGCGCGAGGACCGTGGGTGTGCACGTACTCAGCTTAACCGAGGGGCGGCCGCTGCGTCTCCTCAGCTTGCTCCAAATTTGTCGGTGTCCGGTTACGGCCCACCAGTTACTCGTTGGCTGCAGGCGCGACTCCTTCGGCTCTGCAGTTCTATCGGGGCGGCCACGCCTTGCGTGTTCGTTCGGATAATAGGAGGCGCGGGTGAATAAACTACACACTTCCTTCACTTTTAACTTATAGCTTTGAATTTATTCTCAGCTTCACTGTTTGATATATTTATCAACTGTTAACGCGCGTCACGCCCGAGAATTCCGCGGTTGATACTTGTACGTTAGGACGTGCGCTGCAAACGTCTGTTGCAATCGGTGGCGGGTGGAATTCTGCCGCGGCCGGCCGCAGCTCGCTCTCTTATCCTCTCCGTGACGTCAGTCACGGAAACGCTCCTCGAAGGTGCTGCGACACTATCCGAGTGGTCGAATAGTTTCTTATATTGTCATGGCTTTGGATGAGGTGCGGAGTAACACCGTGGCGTCAGGGACTACATTCCTTAATTTTACTGCGCAATAAATATCCTCGCGCATATATAGATATATACTCATATATAACTCAGCATTACATAATTCACTTAATTCAATAATGATTAACAAATATGCATATGATGAAGGGTTGTTCTGCTTTATTATTGTAATGTTCTATTGTTTAGGAATGTATAAATCATCGGTGATCTCGAGTCATGAGCTCTCGATCGATGGTGTATGATGCCTGATTATAGGCCGGTTTTATTGGTAATACAAAAATATGTGCCGTGTAATATGGATGGATTTGTTATTTCTGAGCATAATTTTATATCCTAATAGAAAATAGATATGGAAAGGAATAGGCCACGTGAACATGTTGCATTGCTCCATGATTGTACGTTAAGTTCGGAATTTCGTTCAGATCGGAATTTTGAAAATGCATTATCCGCATGTGTATTGAATTGACTTGATTGCTTCAAAGATTCGATAAAGTTCCGTGTAGAATGTTCGTGCAGCTACCTATGCCTAAAGGCTAATTTATTATTATATTTCTTATCAGCTAGTGATGACTCGTGTGATGCGGAGGGCATGAAGAAAGCTGGATCTTCATTGTGATCGGGGAAAATCAATGAAAAAAATCAAAATTTTTGGGTGGGGCAAGGCTGGGCCATAACAAATGAATGCACAATAGAGTCGAGAGATGCAGCATCAGCTTTACTGATTGTAGATGAAGTTTGGCTAATGCGAACGATGGGTTTTTATTCTACAACCTACGAACATCTACAATGGCTCAGAACGCCAACAACAACTCGGTTGCCACGCTGACAAGCAGCGGACAAGGATATTCAAAGCAACGGATTGATTGTATTTTTGTAAGTGGCCAAGCGGGCATTCTACGATATACTTTTAGAATTTTAGGTGATAAAATGTTACCTCCGATCTTGATATTGACAAGGTGGATTGGAGCTGTCATGGCACACTATTATTACACGATTTCACAAGCGGATATCATTTTGATGTATATAAATTTAAAGGAGAACATGAGAAAATCATAGTCAAAACAAAATATATTTATTATATTTTATATACATGCTGAATTTGAATTTGAATCCTGTTTAATTTGGTTGAGAAAATTTGAAAGATGCACAAGTGCATTCGGTGGTGACTTGAACTCTACATTGTAAAGATATTTGCCGTACAGAATTTCTAAGCAGTCCCCATGCTGAGCTATCTGTCCGACATCTTACTTAGTCTTGTTGCCATTGAGACCACTGAACCTGGTGCCAACCTGTTCGACGAAAACTTCCCGTTCGGCATAGCTCGCGTACAGTCGAACTAATAAAATAGAAATCGAAAAAGTGATTAGATTAGAATTTACATGCATATACAGAGAACGCATCCTCACTTACGAGCTAAAACTCAAATGTTACAACTACTCTAGGGGCCAGTTCCTATTTTGTGGTGGAAACTTAGTATTATTTTTTAATTTTGACCTCTTCAAATTGATTATTCAAGTCCACAAACTATTACAAATTTACCACGTTATTAAACTGAGGAAAGAAAAAAGTTTTTAAAAACTTGACATGGTCTTGATTACATAAGTGTATAGTGCGAGACTGCAAATGCCGATAGAACTAGTTTATAGAATAAAAGAGCTAACCTTGCTTGCGCGAGCACTGAGTATCCGTGATATTAGTGTCGACGTTCCTGCCGACAAACACCTCCTGCTTGTTTGGCTGAACGACTTGTCTTCGCTAAAAATGTAACAGCTCGTCACCAGTGTACTCACGTTATTTTGAGAGATATATATTTAGTAGATAACAAATTTATTTAGAATTGAAATGAGAAATATTGCGAGAGTGTGATGAGCTCAGTACGTTCAATTGTTCCGGCAGTAGCTCCCTTGTAGTACAGTCTCGAATCGAAAAATGCAGTAAGCTGAAATCTTGAGGATAACACAGCCACACAAAAAAAAAATTTTCGACGCAGGGGGTTTGACTATGTTTACTATATGTTTTCGGGGTCGCTGGATCCGAATCCGAGGTCGGTTTGAATCCTGCAGGTCGAGGTTTGGCCATATCCTTAAAAAACCTAGTAAATTAGAATTTCCAGGACATTTTAATTTCTATAACTGTATAACTTATACAGTAAACGTCTAAAACCTCTAAACTTATAACCGAATAACACCATAAGCCCATAACACCATAAACTCTGGACGTTGTTTGGCCATAACCTCAAAAAACCTAGTAAATTAGAATTTCCAGGACATTTTAATTTCTTTAACTGTATAAATTGTACAGTAAACGTCTAAAACCTCTAAACCCATAACCGAATAAAACCATAAGCCCATAACACCATAATTTCTGGACGTTGTTTGGCCATAACTTCAAAAAACCTAGTAAATTAGAATTTCCAGGACATTTTAATTTCTATAACTGTATAACTTATACAGTAAACGTCTAAAACCTCTAAACTTATAACCGAATAACACCATAAGCCCATAACACCATAAACTCTGGACGTTGTTTGGCCATAACCTCAAAAAACCTAGTAAATTAGAATTTCCAGGACATTTTAATTTCTATAACTGTATAACTTGTACAGTAAACGTCTAAAACTTCTTTTTGTGACTGCGTAGTTTGAGTTATATTGTTATAGGATAATACGGCTCGGAAATCTGGGGTTACAGGGTTATATGGGCATGTTGTTATTGGGTTATAAGGTAATATATTGATAAGTTTGAAGGTTAACTTTGTCGAACCCCATAAACCAAACGATTTCATACAGTTTAAATTATTTGATTATAAGCCTAGGTGATTATATAATACAGTGTGACGGGATTGTGAGGTTATGCGGTTATGATGTTATGGGGTTATGGTGTTATGGGGTTATGATGTTATGGGGTTGTGGAGTTATGTGCTTATAGAGTTAGAGGTTTTAGATGTTAATTGTTCAAGTTATATAGTTATATACAATGCATAGTTCTGAAAATTCAAATTTACTAGGTTTTTTGAGTTTATGGCTATACAACGTCCAGAGTTTACGATGTTATGGGGTTGTGGAGTTATGTGCTTATAGAGTTAGAGGTTTTAGACGTTAACTGTTCAAGTTATATAGTTATATACAATGCATAGTTCTGAAAATTCAAATTTACTAGGTTTTTTGAGGTTATGGCTAAACAACGTCCAGAGTTTATGGTGTTATGGGCTTATGGTTTTATTCGGTTATGGGTTTAGACGTTTTAGACGTTTACTGTACAAGTTATACAGTTATAGAAATTAAAATGTCCTGGAAATTCTAATTTACTAGATTTTTTTGAGGTTATGGCCAAACCTCGACCTGCAGGGTTCAAACCGACCTCGGATTCGGATTCAGCGACCCCGAAAATATATAGTAAACATAGTCAAACCCCTTGCGTCGAAAATTTTTTTTTGTGTGTGGCTGTGTAATTTTTCACCCGCAGTTTGATGTGATTACTCGAGTATCGGAGGAGATATCTTCTACCAGAAAATGAAGTGCACTTTTGCCTCGGTGCGATGGTGATTTTGCTCCAATACTAAGAGCAGAAGTGCAGAAAACGATTTTTTTTCAAACGCCAATATCTCGATGTTTAAATGTCCGAATGGAGTGAACAAGCAATGGTTTTAGTTAGCTGTCACCCTGAAAATAATTTTTTACTGGAAGTTTGATGCGATTACTAGAATATTGAAGAAGATATTCGCATCCAAAAAAAATATGTACTTTTGGTCCGGTCCCCCCTACAAAGCTAGCTAACAGCGCCCTCCACAAAGTTCGACTTATGAGAAAGTATCCAAGGAATGTTCTTGACCTCTGAGCAAAAAGGATATGGATTGTCAATAAATACATAGCTTTCAGAAGGTAGATACAGCGCTGGGAATATTCTAGAGATAACATCCACGATATTCCTTACATCTCTATAATGCTGCTCCTCAAACACTATTCTAGAACCAATAGGTCGATGATTTAAGCCAAAAGTTTAATGATGTCTTATCATTTCCATCCATCAACTGATTTCTCTAGATGGTTGAATTTTCAAGTCATCGTCTTGCAATAATTTCAAGTTGCCTGAAATGAAGAATACAGATATAAATAGAAGTTATTCGAATCTAATCTTAATGTGATTTTTATCATTACAGCATTCATATTCTAGATTATTCGCGAGTAGTCAATTTGACGAGTATTCACCGCCGTAATAATGAGAATTTCGAGGTAAATCTTAAAAATACTTCATGGTATTTATACTTGTTACTTAGATGCGGAGATTGGCTCGATTATCATTCCTGGGTGCTCCTGAGATTCCTCATTGGATTATGATCTTTAACTATAAATCATTTCGTGCAATGAATGAATGAGTTTGTTTCGTGTTTCGTTAGGTAATGCTGATCACTTTGTGATTCCCGTAGAACAGATCCCATACTTTTCTAATTGTTCAAGAACAATAACAATCATGCATGTATTCAACTAATGAGATCTGAATTCAAAACTCAATCAAATTCATGTGTCGTACATCGCAGAAAATATAGTGTGATAATGTTGAATTGGAAGAGATATACTATTAACAGTCTCATGAATATTCGTAAGGTGTTATCCGAATATTTTTCTGGAAGTAATCCATGTATTTTCTTTATAGTCAAAATTATCGGAGTAAATATTCAAATTCAGAAAGTATTAAGTAACCATTTTTGAGTATACGATGAACAGTTATGTCATGGTAACACTTTGTTAACGCTCTTCGATTGAAGTCGAATGTTTCCATCAATAATGATTTTCACTGTTTGAAAATGGTATTGTAATATTCAAAGAAGGAAAAACATGCTCGAGAAGAAAACGTTGATTTTTGAGATCTTTCGATCATTCGTCCTAAATTAAGTGCAATCATTGTTCTTTGACGTGAAAAGAATATTATATCCAATGTGTGGTCTAGAAAAAGTCAAGTCTATGTATGCATCAAAGGCGTTTTCCAAGTTACTCTAACATACGGTTATACATTGTATGGTTTTCTAAAAGAATCTAACGTTTATAACCCGTAACTATCAAGATTTCTATATGTTCTGGATCAAGAAATGAGAAATGGCTGGGATTAAGATAATTTTGTACTTATTCCACAAAAAAGCTTCCTGACAGGGTGAAAATCTATTGATCAAATATCAGATTTTCGTCACCGAATTTTGTATATGGTAACAATACCAACTATCGAACACCTTGCAGCAGGGTTACCAAATCACGATTATTTCTCTAGATCAGAGAAGGTATGTCTCAGAAATATCACCCGATTCCGCACCATATCATCATTCAATGGTGTTATCATTTACTATAGCTTTATTTTATAATTGAATTTGATAATTTTCACAGAGAAAAAAATTAACCTTTTCCTCACATATTTCACACCCATGCATCGATTTTATTTTTTTTTTACGGGAAGAACTGGAAGCGCTTAATCAGCTCTATCGATTGATCACACTAAGGATTATCATCATGACATAATTTGTGAGTTTTTCGATGATTTCCGCTGAACATGATAATTAATATGAATTCTGTCTCATTAAACATTCACGCATCATTCTTCTCAAATTTTCAACCATGGAATATGGAAACCCTTTCAATGACCTAGAAATTGGTCATGTCCACATTTGCACCATACTATTATTTCATGTTTTTTTTTCCACGTTTTCTGTATTACAATTTCCAACATTCATTTTCTTTTGTAAATTAAACGCTCATGCGTTAATTTTCTTTAAATTTTCTCGATAGAAAATGATATGCGACTGCTCAGAGTAGTATTTTCATAATGAAATTGATTCATAGTTTCTTTTAATGATTCATGCCGTGCAAGGTATTATGAATACATTTTTGCACATTTTACGCACTCGCATCAATTTTTCTGAATGTTCAGTGAAGAATATCATTGATTATATGTTAGGGATTGTTTTTAGAATTATTCTTCTACATTTTCGGGAAATTCTTGGAATTTCTCTATAATTCCATTTTATCCAAGTAGATTGAAGAATGTAACGTTTTTTTATTGCAGATTTGGTATTCATGAATTTCATGAAAAGAATTATGAAATCAAATATACTGTAATGGTCCGATCGTTATTTACAAGGGTTGTTGAGCGAAATACCCCTGTATTGTGGGAATGTTTCGTTGCGGAGCGCCGCGATTCGAGGTTTATGTGTTGTAAGATTGCTCGGTCACTCACAAGATTCTCATCTGTACGTACAATTGAAAATATTGCGCAACCGGCCGTGTAATATTTTCACTGCTTTTGCGGATTATTAATTTTCCTACGAAAGGTAAAGAGAAAGATATCTGACAACGAACCAAATGTAATAAATTAATAATATATTGATTTGATTTAAATCGACTGTTAGATCGTCACATCATATACAGATTTCATAACAATAAGAACTCAATATGCTCTACTAAGAGTAAAAATTGATTTGGAGATGATGTGGTAATGTTTAACTAATTAAATTTAACAGTGGCATATATTTATGATATGATAGCAATTGAAGTTTGAACTGGTCGTGATATTTCTTCCAAAACGTTATGATATGAATTATTAATAAATGAAAACCTAAAAGAGGTTTGTAAACTTGAGTAGATATGTAAATTAATGTTGTTTCATAACAAGTAAGAATTTTGCTGATTTAATTTTGAGTGAAATTGTTCTCAACTGGTCATATCTATTAACATAATAATAATGTATTTCTGTGGAAGAACATTTGGAAGTGGTACATCACTTCCAGTTTCTGATTTCATTGTAAGTTATTTTTACAATTGAAAGATAATTGGCAAGAATTGGTAGAACGCAATCGGAAAAAACTAGTTTAAGATGACAACAAGAAGCTTGCCAAGGGAAGAATTAAAAATATTAGTACCCGATTGAACTTTTCCTTGATGAGGCTAACATATAATCATAGAAATGTAAAATATCAGTCTATGGCAGCTTTCAGAATCAGAAGTTCGAGCAATTACTAATTATATTCCAAATGCTACCATTCCCAAGCTACTTATCATGATTTGAAAAAAAAATTGTCCAGATGAACTCAATTAGTAGAACTCAATTAAAAAATATTTTAGTATGCACCCTCCATAATTCAAATATTATGTAAATAGTCGATCTTTGAGGGCCCATCCCAGAGTGAAGTGGAAAAGGAAAAATCACAAAATCCACCACATATTTGAATGATGCGATGTCTGGATCAGCCCTTGAAGATTGACCATTTACACAATATTTCAATTGAAAAAACTAATTTGAGATGATAACAAGAAGCTTGCCAAGGGAGGAATTAAAATTATTAGTACCCGCTTGAACTTTTCATTGAGAAGGCTGTCATATAATCATGAAAATATAAAATTAGAGGGATATTATCACAATGGACTCTATGAAGTTTCTCATGGAAAGCATGGATAACCCGTCATCAATTGAAGAATTTACAATATCATAACGTCCATTGTCGATCTGACCAGGAAATAATAGACAGAAATCGTAATAACTACATGTTTATTATTATATAAAAAAGACTCATAATCTTCCCAGTTATTGCGGATATGACCAATGCTTTTTAGTCCAACTTCTGAATTATATGAAAACATGACAAAACACCTACATGAATGATTTGAATTCCCGATACTTTTACTTATAATAGATTGGTAAGCCATATTTTGGATCTCGTAAAACGTTTGTGTAACTTGTTACATTTTCATCTAAAAATATCGAGAATTTCTTCCAGCTCTGTTTAAAATAATCGACCGAATTCCTCACTTCGCTTCCCATTGGTATTTTCCGATCAAACAGCGGGGTTTCACCGGTGGAATCGAAAATCCGATCGATTGAGCGGTGTTTCCCGGCCGATTGACCAGGTTTCCTGGTAAGAATAAAATGATTACGAGCTCCTCGCCAAGGATATTTTCCGGTCGATTGATGGGTGTTTCCCGGCCGACTGTCCGTGTTTCTTCGCTGATTGACCGAGAACCTCCTAGGCGAGGAGCCCATTTTTATACCATGACCAGGAAATACCGACGATCGGTCGGGAAACACCGACGATCGGCCAGGGAACACACTTGGCGAGGAGCCTATAATCTTTTTATACTGACCGGAAAACTCGAATACCGCTCGATCGACCGAATTTCACCGGTGAAACTCCGCTATTTGACTGGGAAACACCAGTGGGAAACGAAGTGGAGAGTCCGGTGGTTTATTTTAAACAGAGAGTCGGTATGGAATTGATCGTACTATGAAAAAAAAGAATCTCGACTATTCCACGCATGATTCTCTCATATGACTGTTCAGATTGATTCAGTCGTTACTATGAACATAGAGAAAATATATAATAAAAATCTATGACGAGTGAAAAATACCTTTACTATAAAGACACGGGTTCTAAATCCCAGTTATGAGAGTATCGAGATCAATCCATTTTCGGACAAGTTCATATTCAAAATTCTTCGTCAAACAATAGTATTGTGACGTAATGCAAGCGCATTACGTTATTTTCATGTTTACGGAGTTTTGGAAAATATGTGTTATGAACTATATGAGATATGCGAATATGAATTTAGCTTTAACTATTTATAATGTTCGTGGGGACTCCTTAATTTTTCGGTAGAAAGGAAATCTGCAATAATGTAATCGGATCTTGATCGTGCAGATTCAGCGATCGAATTTGATCATGTACATATGGGTGACATTGCGAGAAATGAATTCAATCTCCAGGGATGTGACAAGCTGCTGTCTTCCCGGTGGCGTAGATGGTATCGCAACTGACCGGAGATCAGGAGGACGCTGGTTCGAATCCAGCCCGAGAGGTGCGTGGAATTTTTTTCGCAATATCACTTTGGGATAGTCCACCAAGCCCGATAGAATCCATTCATTCTACATTTCACCCGCTTTACTACTTACAAAACAGATTATGTTTCGTAAATTTCAAAATAGATTATAGAATTTGTGAGAATTTAAAACGGTAAAATGTATTCAAACTTGTCAGGATGAATAGGAAATGATCTCTCTACTTGCTATGCTCAAATCAATATGTACCTCCTTAAAATATTTCTTTGCTAGTCAGAAGAATAGGTGGGCACTATGGCCAGACAGGAGCAATGACATTGTGTAATAATTCTCAAGAGTGGAATCGGACGCCCTGTCATTGGCCGTGCCTGGCCATAGTGCTCCGTTCTTCTTCACTGGATCTAATAACTCGTTATCACATTTCTCATACGAGGTATGAGTAAATATGTTGCCGGGTCAAATGAAACTGACTTGACCGTAGCGTCCCAGTTCTCTGAGATCCCTTATGCCATTCTCCCAAGGTCTCAACAACAATTCGATACTATTGTAAATACTCGACGGCACTCGATATGTAATTTCATTTTCGACAACGAGCCTACTCTCCATGAATGTCAACATCTTATGGTAATAACGCGTTGAAACGAGTGACCGTATTATTTGGGAAAACGTCTTTTCTGGTGTTGCTGCGTAATATCATGTGAAACTGATCACTTATTGTGAATTTTTCAACGCTCTAGCGGATACCCAGGAATTTAACTTTTCAGGATATCGATGAGTAATGATTCTATCGGGCTTGGTGGACCATAAGAAAGTGATATTACGTGAGAAAATAATTCAACGCTCCCCGGGCTGGATTCAAACAAGCGTCCTCCCGATTTCCGGTCAGTTGCGCTACCACCTGCGCAACCGGAAAGACAACTTTTTGTGCGACCACGGCCCTTGCATTCTCAAACCTTGTCTATTTCGAAAACGTCAAAATCCAAGTTCTTATGAACTCTAAATTCAATTCATCACGAGCCAGATCTTAAATATATTTGTGCACACGGGAGCATTTTTACATTCATAACTTTTCAGATTATATGCTACTCTTTCAACTCATAATGTATTCTCGCACTCATAACTCAATCATTACCTATTTCTTTTCAATTCATACAAAATTATCAAAATTTGATGATACACTTATTCTTCATACAAAATTATCGAAATTCAACCACACACTTAATTTTCGCTTAGCTTTTCGATTTTCTATGATTTTTTCATCGTTTTCTTCATCTAATATCAGCTCGTAGTCGATGTCATCGTCAGGTTTGAGGTCATCGGCGACGCCTCTCCATGGTTTCATATTATCCGCTGATGTCATGTTGTGGAATGGACCCTCGAAATCTCCGATTCTTTCAACCTTGTAGCAATCTTTTCTGCCCTTTTCCATTATCTTGTACGGGCCCAGAAAACAAAATGATAACTTGAGACCCGGACCTGCTGTGTGCGCTGTATTGCGACAATATGGATTCGTTCTATATTTTTACGGGCCAGCTCTCGCAATTCGTCTCGCGCTTGCTTAATTTTTTCCAACTTCTCCTCTTCAATCAACTGTAGTGGTTCGGGTTCTAGTGCAGTGTTCATCTTCACTCCAAAAATCAATTCATATGCCGACGTTTTTATGGCGCGCTGAAACGAATTATTGATTGCTCTCTGGTGTATTTAAACCAGTGGCCCTGTTCTTCGCCTGATATTTTTGTCATGACAGACTTTACAATTTTATTTATCCGCTCTGCCTGCCCACTGACTCGTGGGACACCGGCCGTTATATATCTTTTCGGACTTCCAAAATGCTGCTGTAATATTCTCAATTTTTCGATCGTTTCGACCACTCCTGTGGTTTTAGTTACGAAAATCCATGTATACTTACAAGGGGACACCACAGTCTCCGGGTCCTGTATTTTTACCAAACTTGTTTTTATGTGCTCTATACCACATACGTATAGACCCATATCAGGGATTTTGACTAATGGGGCCTCCTGTTGGAGTTATGGATACATCAAGTTTCACAAAATACTGATATCTCTACGTTTTTTCACATTTATGTCATTGCTCGCTGACTCATCGAGTGAACTTGTCTAAGCTTCTATACGCATTGTTCATACTAGAATCATGAATTTTACATGCTCCCCTACTATTGATAGTATTTTCACTCTTTATCATCATCTAATTTGTCACTAGTTCACATGTTATCTGAAATTCAGTAGTATACGATAAATAGATTATTCAGCTACAGTTGTCTGAAACTCATCATCAACATGTATCACTCATTTTACAGTACTCTCAATTGATATGTTTCATCAGGGCCCACTTCTCAACATTACAAATAATGGTGTTTGATCACACGCATTACTGAATGAACTTCCAAGCCCTTAAATCAGTTGACGAACAATTATTTATTACTGTTTTCAGAATATTCAACATTAAATTTAATCTATTTCCTTATATTACTGAGGACATAACAAATTGTGTTATACAAAGTAGAGGAATATATATTAGTTCTAGAAATTTATATTAATTTTAGATTAGAATCAATACATGTTTCTCCACTGTGTATACACAATTTGTTATGTCCTAAGTAATATAGGAAATAGATTCATTTCAATGTTGAATAATTTGAAAACAGTGATAAATGATTATTCGTCAACTGATTTTAGGGCTTGGAAGTTCATTCAGTAATGCGTGTGATCAAACACCATTATTTATAATGGATGAAACATATCAATTCAAAGTACTGTACAATGAGTGAGACATGTTGATGATGAGTTTCAGACAACTGTAGCTGAATAATCTATTTATCGAATACTACTGAATTTCAGATAACATGTGAACTAGTGACAAATTAGATGATGATAAAGAGTGAAAATACTATCGATAGTAGGGGAGCATGTAAAATTCATGATTCTAGTGTGAACAATGCGTATAGAAGCTTAGACAAGTTCACTCGATGAGTCAGCGAGCAATGTCATAAATGTGGAAAAACCTAGAGATATCAGTATTTTCTGAATCTTGATGTATCCATAACTCCAACAGGAGACCCCATTAGTCAAAATCCCTGAAATGCCCGGATTTCCAGCTGGATTTGCACTGGATTCCAGCTGGATTTTGACTGGATTCCAGCTGGAAAAATACCGCCGTATAAATGCCGCCGTAGCCCGCTGTTCTAGAACCGAAAAAATCCAGCTGGATTGTCGGAAAATCTAGCTGGATTCGTTCATAATCCAGCTGGATTCGCCGCCGTAGCCCGCTGTTCTACAACCGAAAAAATCCAGCTGGATTATCGAAAAATCCAGCAGGATTCGTTCATAATCCAGCTGGATTGTCGAAAAATCCAGCTGGATCTGTTCATAATCCAGCTGGATTTGCCACCGTAGCCCACTGTTCTAGAACCGAAAAAATCCAGCTGGATTCGTTCATAATCCAGCTGGATTCGCCGCCGTAGCCCGCTGTTCTAGAACCGAAAAAATACAGCTGGATTATCGAAAAATCCAGCAGGATTCGTTCATAATCCAGCTGGATTCGCCGCCGTAGCCCACTGTTCTAGAACCGGAAAAATCCAGCTGGATCTGTTCATAATCCAGCTGGATTTGCCACCGTAGCCCACTGTTCTAGAACCGAAAAAATCCAGCTGGATTCGTTCATAATCCAGCTGGATTCGCCGCCGTAGCCCGCTGTTCTAGAACCGAAAAAATACAGCTGGATTATCGAAAAATCCAGCAGGATTCGTTCATAATCCAGCTGGATTCGCCGCCGTAGCCCGCTGTTCTAGAACCGGAAAAATCCAGCTGGATTATCGAAAAATCCATCAGGATTCGTTCATAATCCAGCTGGATTCGACGCCGTAGCCCGCTGCTCCCAAACCTAAAAATCCATCTGGATTTGTTCATAATCCAGCTGGATTCGCCGCCGTAGCCCGCTGTTCTAGAACCGAAAAAATCCAGCTGGATTATCGGAAAATCCAGCTGGATTCGTTCATAAGCCAGCTGGATTCGTTCATAATCCAGCTGGATTCACCGCCGTAGCCCGCTGTTCTAGAACCGAAAAAATCCAGCTGGATTCTTTCATAATCCAGCTGTATTCAACGCCGTAGCTCCGTGCTCTTTATCGAAAAAATCCAGCTGGATTGTCGAAAAATCCAGCTGGATTGTCGAAAAATCCAGCTGGATTATCCGGAAAATCTGCTGGATCTATAATAACGATATATATATATAACCCTAATTTTAGTAAAATCCAGCTGGATTATCTCAGGATCCAGCTAGATTTTCCCTGCATCACTTCACCTGGATTTTTCGTTCCAGCTGGAATCCAGCCCAAATCCAGCTGGAATCCAGCTGGAATCCAGTCAAAATCCAGCTGGAAATCCAGTCGATTTTTTTCAACAGGGATGGGTCTATACGTATGTGGTATAGAGCACATTAAAACAGGTTTGGTAAAAATACAGGACCCGGAGACTGTGGTGTCCCCTTTTTAGTGAAGGCGTCGACCACTACGAGTAGGTGTTTATAATATTTATTCGTAGTTACGAGTTAATACCTGACAAATTTGAAACAACACAGTCATCGCCGAAAGCGAAATGATAAACGAGTTTGTAGAAAAAGGAGCTCAGCAATTTTGACATATTATTGTGTCCGAAACCAGCTGGCTGCAAAACAGAAGAGGTCTCTCCAAAAATGAACAATATTCATTCAATAAATCTTCCTTGTCAACTTGCCCCCTCCCATTGTCCAACTTACGTCCGCTGGGCGCACATTGTCAGAAATTTTCTGGCTCAAATATAATTATTTATTTAACAAAAATGGATTCATATTTCGTAGATATTAAAAACGCCATCTACTCATGAGAGCGAGTACTTTCATATATTAAACTTTGATATTCGCTATATTACATTTTTCTCGTAGAAAAACGATATTTTGTAAAAACTCTGCCTATCTGCCCCTCTCTTCCCTACAGCGGTTTGAGTGAAACATCGTGAAACTCTATTTGTGCAACAGCATAACCTCTGGTACAAGTGTTTAAGATTATACTTGTTAAAAACATTTTTGCATATTTTGATCGAGGCTTATGACTTTTCTAACTCAAGCTTATTTTTAATGAAATCTTCCGACTCGCAAGCAATAGTAAAATATTTTTATCAGAAGTCTTGTTTTCACTTGGTAGAAGAGCTAATCATGCTGCAACTGGTAATTTCTCATCAAATTTCAAGGTTTGTATTAGTTCAATGCTATGCTCACTGGTTCTCTGCCTCAGCTCGAAATTCCCATGAATTGTGCCCATGCAAATCAATTTGTTGCAACGGTCACTACATATGGAGGGTGGACAGCTTACGCTTTTACTAACAAATAAAAATGAGTCTCAATTACCAAACACAGTACAATCTCTTTATTTTAATCTCAATAGTAAATACTCATTGGAGCTACATGGGGAGTCGCCGACGGGCGGACTCAGACTGGCTGCGGCATCGCGAACACAAAAAGTCATGTCGGTAATCTCTCTACCATACCGACTGTTACATGAATCGAATTCGGAGCTAGATCACAAGCGCAATCAAAAAACCGCGAGAGAAAGAAATAGTAATGGAAGCACACGCTATCTACATTGCTTTCTACACAATTAATCCGATTGATTTGTAGAGAAGGAAATAGCATCACATATACTAATGGGCTTGTTTATTTGAAATTTGTGTATTGGTTTGAGAGAACCATTCTTTAACTTGATGGCATTCCAAATAATAACTGTACCATCAGAAAAAGCGGATGAAAATTCAGTTTCTAAATTAGAGAAAAGTGACTTTACCCATTGTGTAATGTTCATTCGATCACTGTGAGCATGGAGTGTTGACAAAACTGAACCAAATTTTTTCACACTTGGGTCGTATATTACCACTGCATGGTTGGCAGCGTAACATATCAAATTATTTCTTCCCCAATCCGCTGTATTGGATAATCGATTGTACGCACAACTGACATAACTTGTGTTTATTATTTTCACAAAAGTTCTATTTGAAGCTGACTTAACCTCAAAGTCTGATCAAATTCAAAGCGTCTGCCAGTAGAATATACTTGTTGATGACTGATTCATACTTTTCAACTCATCTCCGGGATTATAATACTAGAGAAATATCTGAAATTTTCAACCTGCTAATAAGGCTACTGAAAGCTTCTTATTCACATGTGTTCACGATGTTTCCATGTAGCCTGGCCACTACAGCCACTGCCTGCCACTGCAGATATTGACGGCTCATATATCTATTGTGTAGAACTATAAACTAATAATACAAACTAGTATCAGAAAAACAACCTCAAAATTTTCAACAAAATGATTAATAAAGAATCAATAATAACAATAATTTTTAACCTTAAATGGATGAATTGGAGAAACAGCAAGAAGGTTAGTCTATTTCAATCAACTTTTCAAAATCACAACTGCTCAGGCGACGTCCACCACGTTCGCTTCACTACACACGCGCGTCCCGATTCCGTTTTCGACAACATAGGTACTGTATGAATATAGCCTATAGCCGTAGCAGAGTACAGCAGACGCGCAATCTTAAATATACTATATATTACAAGAAAAACGTATCTCTCAAGAGATAAATCAAGCTATGAGGTGGGAGTATTTCGATTTTAATGAGCAATCTACAAGATTATCAGACCGGATTGAGCCTATCTGGGTTATTTCGTGAAATTGAAAAATCCATGACCCAATTTTAATGTATAAGTTTCACACTGCCACCAGCTGTCCTTACTCGCCAAGTGGTGGCACTAGCATGCCACTAGATAAAAATGTATTCGAAAAAGTACTATTATTAAATGCGATACAATAGCGATTTATCGTCCATTTTGCATTATTCCGCAGTTTCCGAGATGAAATTTGGATTCAGCTTGACGAACTACCCCAAATTAAGTCGTTAAACATAAAATTATGACTCATAGTTGCGGAAATATTGAGAGTAGAGATCGATCAGGTGATTTGAAACGCGCGAAATCATTTTCCCATTGGTCGCATGTGACCGACTAGCAGAGGGTTGGGCTCCCCCACCACGCCTCTACTCCGTGATTCCGGCAGTTACGCTCGGGAAACCGGGCGCGCGATGCGCTTTCCCATGTATTCCTACTAAAGAAAACGTGAATCGGAACCATCCATTTATGTCACATAGTTGCAACTAATTCGTACCTCTCGAATGAGTCGCGTCGCGTTGATATATACTAGGGGGGTACCCCCCTGCTCGCTTCGCTCGCCAACCCCCCGTGTATTCTTTAGAAATCAATAATTTCAATAATTAGTGTAGTAATAATTAAAAGAAAATTACATTCAAAACAATAAAACTTTAAACTCGAACTTTCGATTTTGTTCGATTGAAAAGAATACTGAACGAACGATTCGAATCAAAATAAAAGATTAATGTCAGCTATATTCATGTTAAACGTTTGTTTTTTTAGATTAATAGTGGGTTTAACTTTAGGTTAATAGTGACATGTGCTAGATCATATTTTTTTGTTTGGGGTATTCCGCGTGTTCCATTTCAGATTTTCAGCAGCAGATTTTGAGTAAGATTGCAATGGTTGCTAGACACGTAAACAATAGTTGCTATGGGTAAAACGGAGATTTTGTGTCCTGTGCAGTTGAAAATACTGGAAACGAAACATAGGTGAATTTTTCTTTCCCTTAGCAACGGTTGCTAGGGCGGTAAACAACGGTTACTGAAAAGCTAATTGGGAAGATTTTGTGTCCTTTGCCGTAGAGAATTATGGAAATGGGTCATAAATTGATAATTTCCAACCTTCGTAATGGTTGTTAGGGAGGTAAAAAACGATTGCTATGGAACAAATATAACAATTCAGTGCCTCTGGCCATCGAGTGTGACTTAAAACTGTTTTCCCAGCTTCCAAAACAACGGTTGCTAGGGATGTAAATAAACGGTAGTTTCGACGAATAAGTGGATTTATATTGAAAAAAAATTGTCCAAAATAATATTTAGTCCTTTCCTTCTACTACAGCAACGGTTTCTAGACACGTGAACAATGGTTGCTATGGGTAAAACGGAGATTTTGTATCCTGTGCAGTTGAAAATACTGGAAATGAAACTTACTTTTTCTTTCCCTTGGCAACGGTTGCTAGGGCGTTTAACAACGGTTACTGAGGAGCTAAGTGGGAAGATTTTGTGTCCTTTGCAATCGAAAATTATGGACATGGGTCATAGATTGATCATTTCCAACCTCTGCAATGGTTGCTAGGGAGGTAAACAACGGTTGCTATGGAGCAAATATAACAATTCAGTTTTCTTGGTCATCGAGTGTAACTTAAAATTGATTTTCAAACTTTCGAAGCAACGGTTGCTAAGGATATCAACAGTGGTTGCTATGGGAAATATCTCATCGATTCTCTTCATTTCTCATTGATTCAACTCTCATAGTCCCAATGAGCACTAATGAAGATTCATGAGATAACACGTTAGGAACGGTTGCTAGGCAAATAAACAACGGATTTTATTGAAAATTGAACTCGGCCTAGATTTTGCCGCGACTAACCTATGTGCAAAATTTCCAGGAGATCGGACCATTGCATATTTATTGGAAATAAATAATTTATTCGAAGACGCGGGTGGAAAAAGAGAATGGAAAAAAGAGGTGGAGAAAAGGGTGAAAAAAGAGGTGAAAAAAGGGGTGAAAAAAAATATGGAAAAAAGGGTGGAAAAAAGGGTGGAAAAAAGGGTTGGAAAGAGGGATAAAAAAGGGTGAAAAAAGGGGGGTGAAAAAAGGAGGGTGAAAAAAAGGGAGGGGAAAAAGAGGTGAAAAAAATGGGTGAAAAAAAGGTGGAAAAATGGGTGGAAAAAGAGGGTGAAAATTATGGACATGGGTCATAGATTGATCATTTCCAACCTTCGCAATGGTTGCTAAGGAGATAAACAACGGTTGCTATGGAGCAAATATAACAATTCGATTTTCTTGGTCATTGAGTGTAACTTAAAATTGATTTTCAAACTTTCGAAGCAACGGTTGCTAAGAATATCAACAGTGGTTGCTATGGGAAATATCTCATCGATTCTCTTCGATTCTCATTGATTCAACTCTCATAGTCCCAATGAGCACTAATGAAGATTCGTGAGATAACACGTTAGGGACGGTTGCTAGGCAAATAAACAACGGATTTTACTGAACTCGGCCTAGATTTTGCCGCGACTAACCTATGTGCAAAATTTCCAGGAGATCGGACCATTACATATTTATTGGAAATAGATAATTTATTCGAAGACGCGGGTGGAGAATGGGTGAAAAAAAGATGGAAAAAAGGGTGAAAAAAAAGTGAAAAAATGGGTGGAAAAAGAGGGTGAAAAATGGGGTGAAAAAAGGGTGGAAAAAAGGGTGAAAAATGGGGGGCAACTTGGGGGAGCAACTTGAGGGAACAACTTGGGGGAACAACTTGGGGGAGCAACTTGGGGGAGCAACTTGGGGGAGCAACTTGGGGGAGCAACTTGGGGGAGCAACTTGGGGGACAGAATTTCCCACGGCGGCGGCGGCGGCGGCGGTCTGGCTTTTAATATAGAGAGATAACATATAACCTGAAAACTGTTAAAAACTTTAGAGATAGCTCGTGACACAAGCACAGTTGAGTAACGACTGGATGTTCAAAATTTGCAGAATCTTATTAAGTTTGATTTGACACTAATTATGTTCCAATTGACAAAAACGTTCCCGAGAAAATGCAGTTATGCTGAGAAAATCGCAGACGTAAGAAAACCAGTCAAGCGTATACAATTCAATACATTTTTTTTTACTAAAATTAATGTGATATTGAAGTTAGATATGATAGCTGGCTATTCCACGGACGTGTGAAAATATTTTTATCAAAAAACCTATCTTCATTTTTGCGTAATTCAGCGATGGAATTACGATTTTTCATTGAAAAAAGGGTGTATTAAAACAACGATGAAAGAATCCTGTTCACGAATTTTCATCAATATTGATGCATGGAGAATTCGTTTCGACATTCATACAATTTTTTCATGTCGCACCACGTAATCGAGTTAAGACTCGAAAAAATTGAATGAAACCCAGCAGAGCTTATCCTGTAGAGAATTTCAATACGAACAACTTCTTACTCTACAGATTTCTTTCATAAGTTTATCTAAAGAAAGTTATACACTGAAATGTGAAAAAAATTCATTTTTTAATTTTCTTCATTTTCCCTACAATTTTCCGCAACTTTTCAGGATTTTGCTTGGATCCAGTTTTGATTTGGAGGCGAAAAGGAAGCGATTCCCAAAATTTCAAGACTCAGCCAAATTTTTGGCGTTTCTTCACGATTTTCGGCCTAATTTCCCTCCTCTACTGGTGATTCAACCCGTTTGCCAAAAAATGAGAAACAATTACGAAGAAGGTGAAGAAAAAGATGGAAAAAAAAATTTTGTAAATAGGGGACCGGTTCCCAAATCCGGTCCGCGTTTTTTTCAAATTTGGTTTGGCTGCGGTTCCTGATTCGGGTCCGCGCCGGTTCCTAATCCAGTGCGCTTGCGGTCGCTGTGAGCGCGTCGCTGCGGTACCCGGAAAGGTACGCTGACGCTTCTCCTGGCGCTCTGCGAGCAATCGGAACAAAAAACATCCTACTGCAATCACATTTGCGCGTTTCACATTAGTGAATAGCGTTTTATTTGTTGCGTGCGCTCTGTCGCATCACGTGTGCACTATCGCATAAATTATACAAATTTGTGAAACTGAATTCCACTTATTTTTTATCAATAAAATATCAAAATTTATTAAACTTAAGAAAAATTATGACTTGGCCGCTTTTTATAGCGGTCCGCGCTCTACTTGCCTCTGTGCCACATTGATTGCTTCGCTAATTTCCGACTTGTTAGTCTTCGGTTTACTTAATACAATTTATTAACTCTAGCATCCAATATGTTAGTCGGCCTGCAAGCTTCTTGCAAGTACGCAACCATTTATGACTATTATAGTCGTTGATTACTTTGAAATTATAGCCTTCGATGTAGGCTCAAAATTTCTGTATTACCCACACAATGACGAGACATTCACACTCAGTAGTCGTGTAGTTGCGCTCCGCCAGACTTAGAATGTAGTTCGCAAACTCAAGGGGTCGTTGCACCCCATCAATTGTTCGTGTCAGAACAGCACCGAGGTCGGTATCGTTGACGTCTGTTTGCAGCACGAATTGGTGGTTACACGAGGGCCAATGCAAAACTGGTGCCATCGCCAACACGCTCTTGAGGATGTCGAAGGCTTTCTCTTGCTCCTCCCCACATACGTATGGAACGTACTTTGACGTTGGGCGCGTTAGAGGTTCGGTGATAGTAGGGAAGTTGTCTAAAAACTTGCGGTGCTATGACGCCGTTCCCAGAAATCTCTGTAGCGCCTTACGTTTCTGTGGCGCCAGGAACTCTATAATCAGCCAAATTTTTTCAGGATCTGGTCGGAATCCATCACGGTTAACGAGCCTGACCAGGTACTTGTCTTCTGACTTACAGAAGTGGCTTTTCTCCCAGATGATTAACAGGCCGGCCCCCAATATCTTTTCCAAGATATGTTCGAGCCATTTCAGGTGCTCCTCGAAGGTCTCCCTGCAGATGATCACGTCGTCGAGATACGCGAATGCATAGGATTCCAACTCAGGTTCTATGAGACCATCGAAAAGCTCCTGGAACGTCGCTGGGCCACCAGACACTCCGTATGGTAATCGGGTGAACTGGAAGAGTCCCATACCTGGCACGGTAAACACCAATTGGCTTTGCTCCCACGGCCATGTATTGGTACGCCATCGTAAGGTCGATGGTGCCAATGTAACGGGCACCATGCAGCGGGCACCATGCAGCTTACGCATCTTACGCAGTTGGCTTTGCGCACCATGATGACAGGGCTAGCCCAGCTGCTATTCGAAGGCTCTACTATGCCTTTGTTTAGGAGACCACGCACCTGTTTGTGCATTTCTTCCTCAATCTTTTTCGAGACCGGGTAGAATTTCTGTTTGATCGGCTTGCACGATGTGAGCTTGCTGTCGTGCTTAAACTGGTCTGTGCAGTCGATCAGTGAGCCACTTACGACACGATATTTGCCAATCAGGTTCGCCAGCGCTCGATCTTGGATCTCCAAGAATTCTGCGAGTCCGATTGACGCCAGCTGATTGCCGGCATTCAGGGTGGCGAGCCCGAGTGAGATTGTATTCGAGTCGCCTACGACGGTTAACGTGCGATTCACGGATCGATTTGCGCGTTGAAGAGCTGCCTGTAGTCCTAGTCCAACAAGATGTCGTAATCCCAGTGATCCAAGATGATAACTGGCATGTTGTGCACTACATGGCCAATCTTCATTGGGATCGCGAATTGGGCAAGGATTCAGGCAAAAGCGCCCTGAGTCGTCGTGGCCTCGTATCTTGTACTCTCCCACTTTGATGTTCGGGATTCAATATCGCCTACAGAGGCTGATCGGCCGAGTCAGGTCGTCTGCGGGGAGCGCTCTTTCCAACGTGTCCACGTCTAAGAGATATTCCGCACGGCGTGCTTCCAATAGCAGAGAGTCGACGTCCACGACCTTTTCACGGGGCACGAGCCTTTGGAATGCTGGCAACAGATTCCGGTACAGCAGGTCCAGCTGTTGTACCAGAGGCCACTGTGGGTTTAGCTTGTCCAGAATCGTGAACAAGCAAAATATATGGTCGCGCGCATTTTCTTCAGGGTCTCGCGTACGCCGTTTGGCCTCACTTATAAGCCTGTGTTAAAGTGCTGGTCGATCCTATAACACAACCCCGCTGAATCGCAAAAGTCCATCCAAGTGAGCCACTTGTATTTCGTGCAAAGACCCACTGTAACGCCACGCCCGATAGAAATTCCGTTATCCCGTTCAACAGTTCGGTGTCGCTGAGATTCGCTGACCCGTTGCATTCTTCGACTCGTTAGAAGAACTCTCCCATGCTCATCTTGTTTAGTTCGCCCGAGAATTTGAGTCTCCAAGCGCGTACTGTTATGCTGACGTCCACGACCGTGCCGTTTGCAAACGTTTGTCGCGAGTTTGACAGCCAACCATATCCGGGCGTGTTGAGATCTCCCCCTCCCAGGCCGAGCGTAACGTCGAGTAGCTGGAGATCTGTGAACGCATTTCTCACGAAAGTTTCACCGGCGTATTTGTTGCGTTCGTTGGTCCCGTTTGCGAGGTCGCGCTCGCTCGCGATCCATCCGATTGGTCGGAGTACTTTATTCCGAATATTTCTTGTATGTTGACTCCACGTCTCGGCGCTATCGTTTTTCCCGCAATCTCGTTGGATCCATTCGACCGTTAAACGTCAGACATGTCGAGTGTCTGTTGTGTGCACGTCTGCGCTTCGGACATGGTCATACTGTGTGCAAGCCTTTGCTGTTGTTTGCGATCTTTTTGCAGATGGTAACGCTCCATTCCCGTTTCTCGCGAACTGCCGTTCGATAAAGAACAAGTAACTTTGGGACCGAGATCTATTTCCTTAATACAAGCTAATATTAAAAATGATTTGAAAGAGGGCTACGTGCCCCTTGTTAAGTCACAACAGGGAATAATAATGGGCGAGTGTTTAGTAACAAATAATAAAGGTAAGGCACCAATGTTGGTGTACAATGGCCTAAACGAGGAAGTAATAATTGAAATTGCCTCGTTCGAATTACAGAATTTTTCGGAAGATAATATTATTGAAAAAATAGTTACTGCCGGCCAAGAAGAGCTTAGTGCAGTGGCGCACAAAAGGAATGTAAATTGAAAATAGCCCAAAGCAAAGTGGCGAAATTTTGGAAGATAGAAATATTGCAAGCTTATCGCAAAAATATGACGGAAGAGAAATTTTCGCGGCCCAAGATTTTACTGATATTGAAGAAAATTACGTTAAAAATGCCTTTACGAAAACAGTAGATTTATTGAATAACTCAGTAAAGAGTTATCAAGAAGGAGAGACTGCTGCCGCCGAGAAAATGGTGCGGCAGAAAATACTGGCGATCAAAGTCAGAGAAGAAAAACTATGGGGATTCTCCGATGAGGAGCAAGAAGAGAATGAGCCGCAAACGACTGCGGTTATGCAAGAACGGTCCGAGGATTCAATGACCGAATACGACGAAGGTATTTCGGAAATTCTCGAAGGTTTATTTGATACATACTCGGCAGATGGTATGGGGAAGCTTCCGAAGAAGAGCAGATGTCCTCTGAATTAATTGATGAAGAAGAAGCCATTGACGCAGTGAACGCGCTATTGAAGCTATTGAAGAGCAACGAGAAGAATTCGTCTAATGAGACCGAAATAATCCAGAAAACGCAAATATTAATTACGTACTTGAACAGTAAAGAAAAATTTGATGCTGTAAGAGAAGTTGCACGAGATCTATTATCTGAACTGAAATTAAACATTGACAAATTAGGCATGAAGTGTGAAAAATTCAAAGGAACTATAAGTGATGGAATAGTCGTACTGAGGAATGTAAAAGCAACTATTAAAGGTAACTCCAAAAGTAGGTGCGAGGTCGAAACGAAAAAGATCTTGCAAATAAAAAATTCCTACGAACGTATAAAGAGGCTAAAAGAGTTACTGAAACTAGAACACCTGTCGCCCAAGGAGAGACAGGCAATCGAGCCACTAATAATACGTTTTCCATTCACCGGGCGAGAAGCTCTCCACAACAAACGTACTGGAGCTGTCTATCCGATGAGTACAAAGCAGTTTCGGCTAGCTCCAGCACAAAGGGAGGAAATAGAAAGGCAGGTAAAGGAGCTGTTGGACAATGACATTATTGAATACTCAACTTCGTCATATTCCAGCCCCGTGTTTCTAGTGGACAAAAAACCAGATGCTCAGGGTAATAAAAAATATCGAATGGTCATTGATTATCGCAAACTAAACGAAAAAACGCTGGATGATCGATTTCCATTGCCAAATATCCTCGACATTTTGGATCAATTGGGCGGTGCAAAATATTTTACTGTAGTGGACATGGCATCGGGATATCATCAGATGAAAATGAACGAAAAAGATAGACACAAAACAGCTTTTGCAACATAGTATGGCCTATATCATTTCGCACGAGTCGCGTTCGGTCTTGAAACAGCACCATGCTCATATTCACGATTACTTGCAATTGTTTCATCGGGATTATTAAATAAAGAAATCTTCTATTTTATAGACGATATTATTGTATATTCAAAAACACTAGAGGAACATCTGGAAAGATTGAGAAAAGCGGTGCTCAAATTGCAACCCGAGAAATGTGATTTCTTCAAAAAAGGAGTCACGTATTTAGGACACATAATTACTGATGAAGGATGCCGACCTGATCCTCGAGAAACGAATGCAGTCAGGCATCTCCCTATCCCAAAAACACCCAAAAACATTAAGCAATTTTCAGGCTTAGCGGTTTATTACCGACGTTTTATTTACCAATTCGCGAAAATAGCAAAACCTTTAACTGAATCATTAAAAAAGGACAAGGAATTTATATGGAACGACGAGACACAAAAAGCGATTGATACTCTGAAAGATATTGTGCAGCGAACCCTTGCTCGCCTTTCCAAATTTTTTGGAAAGACTTAATCTAACTACCAACGCGTCGGGTTTCGCTATCGGAGGAGTTTTGCCGCAAGGCGAAAAAGGATCTGAAAAACCAGTGGCGTACGTATCGAGAGTACTAAATAGTTATGAAAGGAATTATGACACTTACGAACGAGAAGCCCTAGCATTAGTGTTTTGCATAAATCATTTCAGACCTTATCTTTGGGGGCAGAAATTTAAATTAATAACGGACAACAAAACTGTAACTTGGATGCATTCCCGTAAAGACCCCAACTCACGAGTATCACGATGGATGCTTCTATTAGGCGAGTATGATTTCGAAATTGAGTACAGGCCAGGCCCGACAAACGTAGCCGATGTACTGTCAAGAAACCCAGTGGAAGAGACAGCGAGCCTCGAAACAGTCGAAGAGAGAAGGAAGCAGGTATATACTATTAACACTAGAGGCCGAGCGGGGCGCGTGCCGGGAGAGAAATACAATGAAGCCATCAAGGCACTGGCCCCGAAGAAAAGAGAGGCGAGAAGGAAGGAAGGACCGCCACTTCCTACGGTGATTGAGGAGACAAATGAGGCACACGAAGCGCAGGAAATGCCGTTAAATAACACAGTTACCGATGAGTTATCAATTTCCCAAACGAATGACGTATCATTACCCGAAAATTTTTTCGAACAAAACAGCACCCCGTACAATGATGTCGAAGAGAAAGGGGGAGGGGGGGAGGAGAACTTCCGTTCATCGAAAAAATTTTCGATACGCCAAGTAATGATAATCCAATGTCGAGAAAAATTATTTATGAGACGCGACAATTATTTATATTTCGTAAGTACGGATGGAATACCTTGTGACGAAGGAGTCAGACAATTAGAAACAATAAATAAGCTCCCTAGGTTCAAGAATTTAGAGGTTGGAAAACTCAAACTTTTGAATGTTAACAATAAAATACATTTGGTTTTTCCCTTCCGTAACCAAGATACAGTCGGGCTGACAGCTATTGATAACACGCTAACTACACTTTGCAGCGAATTAAAAGATTAGGTGAGTCAAAACAAAGTCCAATCAGTAAGCAACGCCAAATCCAACGAAATCGAAAATGTTTCGTGGCAACACATTTAACATAAAATACGCTACGCATTTTCCGACAGTGAAATAAAACTAATAGTTTGCAATGGCCTAATAAGACACCCGCTGATAGAAGATAGAGCCAAGATAATCGAGGAAGCACACAACTCTATTGTCGGTGGACATAGGGGAGTTACAAAAACGTATAAAAGGGCGTAGACCACGCTTACGATTCGTGAGTCGGAGATACGGAGTGAGTGCAAGAACGTGGCGCGAAGGACGTGACGCGCGGGTTCAAGAGAGAGAGGAAAGACAACGCGAGGCGGGCGCGAGCTGCCATTGACGAGCCGGCGGAGTCATTGCCGAGCGGACTCGGCGCGTTTCGCCGATTCTCGGAACGTCGACGGTTGGGAGTTTTGTTGGCGCGGCGGCAGAAGAAACGAGGCGGACGGAGTACCGAGACCGTGAAAGGCAGGCGGTTATTGGCGTTGTCGTCGGAGGGCAACCGCCAAATCTCGGGGACAGACGGGGCAAACTTCTCCGCGGGCGCGACGAACTTCCTGGTCGACGGTAGTGGTGGAATCGCGGTGCACCGGCGCCGCGCGGGTAGAGGGAGAGAGAGCGAGAGCAGTCGAGTGCAGTATATGCGTGTGTCAAGATCGAACGAGAGAGATAGATAGATAGATAGATAGATAGATATGTTTTATTGTATAAAATATACAAAAATGGTAGTTACATAGTATCAGTCATCTTTTTAAAATATCAGTCATATATATCACATATCATCCTTGTCAGAACTTCTTAAACTAATTATCACAGATAACGCGTCAGTAAAAGTATAAATTTATACAGCTAGTCATGAGATTTGAACTATTTAGTCGTAGCGTCAATCTTTATAAAATGTGTCAAAGACATTCATTCAGTTCTAATTCTAAAAAATAGTTTCTTATAGAACATTTAAAACTTAATAAGGACGGCAGGTTTTTATCAGAGGAGCGAAGGGAGTTCCAGAGGTGTGCCGCCTGCACCTGGAAGGAATTTATTCCGAAATCATTCCTCATTTTGGGGACCGAGAGTTCTGGTGCATCTCCCCTCGAGGGCCTTGTGGACACATACCTAGTGAAGAGGCTCAGAAGGTACTCCGGCTGACGAATGCGCAGGATCTTGTACAAAAGTACAGCCATAAAATATTGCCTCCTAATATCCGTGCGCATCCAGCCAAGCTTGGCCCTGTAAGGAGTGATGTGTTCGTCCCTCCTCACACCAAAAACATATCTCACACATGAATTTTGTAGTACCTGTATTCTGTGTTTTTGTTCTTGAGATGCGTCGAGGTATACCGCAGAACAATAGTCAAGATGAGGGAACAGCAGAGCCATTGATAAGCGTCTACGAAGGATCTCAGTCGTGTATTTGCGGAAAAATCTCAGACTATACATGGTTCTATTGAACTTCTTTGTAATTGCATCGGTGTTTTGACGTCAGGATAGAGTTTCGTCAAGCACCACGCCGAGATCCTTGACCGTATCAGAGAACGGCACGCGAGCCTCGCCGATCCCAATGCCGGATACATAAAGTGCTTCTTTGTGCAGAAGATTAATATAATATGAGGACCCGAAAGCTATGGCTTGAGTTTTTTCGGCATTAAGTACCAGCGAAGCCGCGTCAGCCCAACCCGACACGGCCGCAGCCGCCTTCTCAAGCAACGCTACACCCTCAGCCAGTCTATTCAGTGGAACCTGAGTATAAATTTGTAAGTCGTCAGCATAAAGCATACGCTCAACGCCCTCAATGTCAAGTACGTCACGTAGGTCATTAATGTATATGCAGAAGAGAAGCGGCCCGAGGACCGACCCCTGTGGCACCCCAAGGTTCGTGGCAAGCCACGAAGATTTGCCAAAACTCTTTGTTATAACTATTTGCTGTCTATCCGTGAGATATGAGTGGAACCGCGAGAGAGCAGTCCTCGCAAAGCCGATATCCCTCAGACACTTCAGCATTCTGGAATGAGAGATTTTGTCAAAGGCTTTACTAAAATCAAAAAGTAGAAGTAACGTCAGTTTCTTTTTGTCCATGCCTTTTCTTATGTCTTCCGTAAGTCTCAGTAGTGCCGTCTGCGTAGAGTGGTTTGGACGAAAACCTGCCTGTCTAGGGTCAAGGATGTTGTTGACTGTAAGGTAATTCATGACTTGGTCATGAACTATCTTCTCAAGAACCTTAGAAAGGAAACTTAGGAGGGCGATGGGTCGAAAGTCTGACGGCGAAGACGGATGAGCACTCTTCTTAAGCGGAAGAACATGAGCCCTTTTCCAGGATGACGGGAAGATTCCTTTGCGCAGGGAGGAGTTGAACAGATTCACGATTTTATCTCCAATCACGGGCAGAGCATCAAGAATGGTACTCTTAGGTATGCCATCGTCACCGACTGATTGAGAAGTGAAATGAGAAATGCTCAGAATAACATCATTAATACTGATTTTCTGGAAGCAAAAGCCGTGGAAGGTTGGTGGAAATCATTGAAACGCAGCGCTTTCGGTGCAGCGGCAGTGGCGGACAGTGGAGGGGGTAGGGAAAAAGACGCAACGAAAAGTCGAACGCTCAGGATCAAAATGAACGTTTGATTTTTTACCGACAATATCTCAGCTTCTATATTAGATAATTTGATCTAATGTTTTTAATTTGATAAAGCAAGTCAAGAGATGATTAAATATGTAAGTTAAAATAACGTAAAAATTATTATATCTATATGTGAGAAATATAATAATGAATATTTGCAGAGCCGTTCAAATCATATTTCTCAATTTTCATTATAAAAATGTACCTCACGCTGACTGATACATTCAACTAAAATGTTTTTTAGTTTATATTGATTGATAAATATATTTTGGGGAGGATTTGAATAAGACAGCACCGTAAAATGTTCTATGATAAGACGTTTATTTAACATTACATTCACAAATCACATGAACTTAAATTCTAAATACATATATCTCAAATTCAATCCATTGTCGTTGTCTTATATTGTTAACAATTATTCATTAAAATCACGGAAACAGTAGCTAACAGTTATTCAACAACTGTTTCCGTGGTTTTGATCAATAATTGTTAACAATATAAGACAAAAACAATGGATGACATTCAATATATATGTATTTAGAGTAATAAATAATTGTTAACTACTTAATTGTAAATGTAATGTTAAATAAACGTCTTATCATAGAACATTTTACACTGCTGTCTTATAAAATCCACCCCAAAATATATTTATCAATCAATATAAACTGAAAAACATTTTTGTTGAATGTATTAGTTAGCGTGAGGTACATTTTTATGATGGAAATTGAGAAATATGATTTGAACGGCTCTGCAAATATTCATTATTATATTTCTCACATATACATCATTACCAATAATTTTTACGTTATTTTAACTTACATATTTAATCATCTCTTGACTTGCTTTATCAAATTAAAAAAAAGAATGATCAAATTATCTAATATAGAAGCTGAGATATTGTCGGTAAAAAATCAAACGTTCATTTTGATCCTGAGCGTTCGAATTTTCGTCGCGTCTTTTTCCCTACCCCCTCCACTGCCCGACACTGCCACTGCACGGAAAGTTACATCGACTAAAAACCTCTATATCTCGGGATTTACATATCAGATCTGAGTAAATGAAAATTCAAAATGAGCGTCTGTTTCTCTTCCATCATATGCAACTTTCAAATTCCGAACATATAGAAAAACCGCGTTGCAGTTGCATTTTTTTCGAAGAAATTTTTTTCGAAAAATTTTCAAAAAATCATAAAAGTTGTTGAACTTGTTCAATCGAAATTTTTCGGCGGGGGATCGATAGTTAGTATCTATAAGAGTACGTAAAAAAATTGACAGGTTTCATAGAGGTTCCTCACGGACTGAATTAGAATTGCAAAATTTTGAAAATAGCTAACTTCAAATATTTTTTGTGGAAAAACTATCAGAGATATCGAGATGGAATTTTTTTTGTGTTTTCATGACTGTATAAGGTACTCTAAATTAAATTGTCATAATCGTAGCTATGATTTGAAAACTTGAAAAAAATCACAAAAAATGGATTTTTTTTTGGGTCATTCTCCCCTTTCCACCTATTTTGCAACAATAATATTTGAGATTAATGTTTCGAAATACTTAATCCTCATGCAAAATTTAATAAGGAAACTTTTTTTCCTCTTCCATTTTACTCTAGGATTGATAGTTTTCATACTATCTCAAAATTAAAAAATAAAAAATGTTAATTTTTCAACATTTTCGTAAAAAAAATATGAAACCATAGTTTTCAAATTTCCTCATATGTCGCATTCGATTTAGAATGTTTTTCTGGAGGGGCGATCCAATAGTTTTTAGAGAGGGTGTATGAAAAGTCTCAGCAAATACAGATGAGCAATGGGCTAAGACTGTTTTCTGGCAACAAAGTCGTGAGTTTTCAATTTCATTAATTTGTCACCCAGCAAGTTCAGATATCGGGGATTTCGCGTGGGGGACGGCCGCGCGCGGAGACTCGAACAGAGTCTACTCCGCGCGCGTTCGCACTGGCCGTCACGTCGGGGGGGGGGGGCGCAAGGGGAGAGGCCCGGGCCAGGGCCAAAGCTCGTCGTTCCTGGAGTGTGTTGGCGCGTTCGCCAACACACACGTTCGTACGGAGATCACCGGGGCCGCGACGCGCACACAAAACCTTTGCGGCGTTCTGGTTCTCTCTCGCTCTGCTCTGCTCGGCTCGGCTGCTGGCTGCTACTCGGGATGTTGGTGGCTGCGTCGTCGTCGGCCTCGGCGTCCTGGACTCGCACACGCACACGATCTCGTACACTGTCGGGGCACTCGGGGATATCGTGCGTCGCGTGTTGATAGCTGCGGGCACCGGACGAGAATGGCCGTCCGCCTCGTGCTCGCTCGCGGCCTCGCACCGCCGCAATTCTCGCGCGCCGCGGCTTGCGTGCGCGCTGGAAAGTGCTGCCCTCCCGAGCCGGCGGCGCCGTACCGGCCAGGGCGAGGAGCAACCTCTCCGTCTACAGTGACGGGTTTTCCCGTCACAATAGGTATGTTTTATTGTATAAATTATACAAAATTTATATTTACAAAAATATCAGTCATCTTTTTCGAAAATAGCGGTCACTTGACTAAAACATGTTTTACCTATCATCCTTGTCAATCATAATAAAATTCGTAGAACTAATAATCACAGATAATGTGTTAGTATTGGTATAATATTCATACAGCTAGTCATCACAGATTCAGACAAATTGATCATCGTATGAAACTTTGAAAAAGGTGTCAAAGTCGTTCATTTAATCCTAAAAAGTAGTTTCTTACGGAACGTTTAAAAATTGACAAAGACGGCAGATTTCTATCAGAGGAGCAAAGTGAGTTCCAGAGGTGCGCTGCTTACACCCGGAAGGAATTCAGTCTGAATGTATTTCTCATCTCTCGGGAACCGAGAGTTCCAGTGCATCACCCTTGGAGGGCTTAGTGGACACATACCTAGTGAAGAGGCTCAGAAGGTATTTCGGTTTTCGGATGCGCAGGATTTTGTACAAAAGTACAGTCATGAAATATTGCCTCCTCAAATCCGTGAGCATCCAGTCCAGCTTGACCTTATAAGGAGTGATGTGTTCGTTCTCCTCACACCAAAAACATATCTCACACATGAATTTTGTAGTACCTGTTGTGACGGGGAAACCCGTCACTGTAGATAGAGAGGCTGCTCCTTTCCGATCCGGCCGATACGGTAGCCGCCGGCTCGGGAGGGCAGCACTCTCCAGCGCGTACGCGAGCCGCGGCGTGCAAGAGTTCCGGCGGCGCGAGGCCGCGAGCGAGCACGAGGCGGACGGCCTTTCTCGTCCGGTGCCCGCAGCCATCAACACGCGACACGCGACTAGTCCCGAGTACCGAGCCCCAAGAGTGTGCGAGATAGTGTGTGTGCGTGCGAGACGTGGACATCGAGGCCGACGACGCAGCCCTCAGCGACCCGAGCAGCAGCCAGCAGCAGAGCCGAGCGAGCAGAGCGAGATCGAGAGAACGTCGCAAAGGTTTGCCGTGCGCGTAGCGGCCCCGGTGTCCCCCCACGAGAACGTGTGTGTTGGCGAGTGCGCCAACACACCCTAGGAACGACGGGCTTCGGCCCTGGCCCGGGCCTCCCCTTCGCCCCCCCCCCCCCCCGACGTCACGGCCAGTGCAAAGTGCGCGAAGTAGACTCCGTTCGAGTCTCCGCGCGCGGCCGTCCCCCACGTGGGATCCCCCGTGCTCGCGAGCTAGCCGTGGCACTCCTGGCGCCCGTATAAAAATACGGAGTGTCCGGCGGTTAGAGCCATCCCTGTGTGCGCGTGTATCCCTCTT
Source organism: Aphelinus atriplicis (assembly GCA_020882685.1). Lineage (NCBI taxonomy): Eukaryota > Metazoa > Arthropoda > Insecta > Hymenoptera > Aphelinidae > Aphelinus > Aphelinus atriplicis. The sequence continues at coordinate 188,455 of JAJGQD010000030.1, forward strand.
GCAACCTGGTGCGAACGGGCACCAGGTCACAGATTGGCACCCAAGGGGGTGAAAAATCGAGCGGAGAGTGCGTGCGCGAAATAGTGGAATAATTAAATTCGAACGAGCGTGAGAATATTATATATATTTTATTCGGGCGAGGGAATTCAGTGTCGCGAGTAACCGAGAATTCCCAGCGACCTTGGCGGTGAGCGCGCAGAGATGAGCGCGAGAACGCAGCGCGGGGCGAGTGTTGTTGCCCCGCGTGTTTACGTGTGCCGGCAGGTGCTGTGCCGCGCATGTTTACATGCAGCAAAGCTCGGAAAAAAGTCCTGAGCGGCGAACGAGCAGTGATCAAAGTTATAGCAGTGATCTGTCTGCTCAATTTAATTCATCAGCCCCCTGACGGAGTGCATAAATCTTTATTCCTCCTGAAATTTTTATTTACTATTGATTGATGTAATTTATTATTGATTTTATTTTGTTGCCCTGACGGAGCTCAGCTCCTTATTCCTCCCTATTGATTTGCATTTATATATATATTATCACCGCCGTATTTATTATTAATAATTAATACTGTAATGGCCTTAGGGCCTGGAGCATGATAACAAATGCGCGCACGAGGTGGTGAAACTCGTGTGCGCGGGAATGGGATCTTTGGCAGGAATAGCGTGGCAATAAAGAATGCACAACGGTTCTGACGAACACAAAGTTTATTAATTAAGATAAAGGGAAGATTCTACACAAGTATGAGGCATCGAGCCTCGGGTCGCGTCTCGCGGGCCGGAGCGAGAGAGAGCGCGAACGCGTGTTGGCCGGGAGAGAGAGAGAGAGAGAGATGATGATCGAGCGGCACTTACTCGGCGTTGCGTGGGTCTCCGGCTAGCTACATCAGCGTTCGAGCTCGTTGCGTTTTCCGCGGTATTCTGGCAAACCGATCGCTCGGCATTTCGTCATGAGCTACTATGGTACTTTCCTCGCGCTAGCCTCGTCAGGTGCGCTTACGATTGTACCTGCGGCAGTCCCATTGGACAATGGTTAATTTTCGTCGTGGTAAGGGAGTTTTTCAGGGCCGCCCACGTTGTTTCCTCGAAGCTTCCGGTTCAGCTGTTGCGTTGGCGCCGAAGCCCTGGCCAGTAGCTTCGCCGCAAGTCGCTAGGACCAGATTCTCAGATCCCGAAGCTTCGTCCTTAATGTCAGGATATGTGGGTTACTCCGTCATCCTTACTCGACGCGTCCCGTTGTCAATTGATGGTAGGGCCGCTTTGCTCAATGACGAAATATTGCCGATTGAAATTTGGTGCCAGTTTCGCAGAAACTCGAGCTGCAGCTGATAATAGGGCGTGATTTGGCATTCACGTTGTAGTATTGCGCGTCACGCTCTTGAGTGAAGTCGAGTTATGCGCTGCGATTCTTGCGTCTCCCGGTGCCGATAGACGCTTCGAAAATTTTGCCCTTTTCCGCTCCTCCTCCTCCTCCTCCTCGGCAGCCTTGTTTACATCGTAGGCTGTTAGGCGGAGTCGGGTTCCGTCCACGTTTTTGTCTCCTCAAATGCAGTCTCCGGCAGAAGGCTCATCGCCGGCGGTGGAGGCGGTTGGTAGTATTTTTCTGCGTGGATCAGGTACTCAGCCTCTCTCGCCTGGCGTACCAACGAGTCGACATCCGCAATAGTTTCGCGTTTAATTTGCCTTTGTATCGCCGGTAGTAAATTGGCGTACAAAAGGTCAATCTGTTGCGGTAGGGGCCAAGCGGGCTCAAACTTACTCATTATCGTCATGAGGCAGATAATGTAGTCCCTCACCGGTTCGCTAGGATGTTGGGTCCTTTTTTCCGCCTCGCGACTTAGCAGCTGTTGGAAATTCCGGTCGACACCGTAAATAAGGCGTGCCGAGTTGCAAAAATCTTGCCAAGTGTTCCACCGATGCTGCGTCTGGCGGTACCAATGCAACGCTACTCCGGACAGTAATTCTGTCATGCCGTTGATCAACTCCGTATCTGACAAATTCGACGACCTGTTGCACTCCTCCACCCTTTGCAAAAACTCTTCGATGCTGGTCGTTTCTGCTAGGCCCGAAAACCCGATCTTCCAGGACCTGACGATTTTTCCCACATCAACAACCGAATTGTTGAAGATGCTACGTCGTCCCGGTGTCCACGTGTTAGCAGATTCCGGTACAGTATACATACTGTGCGCTCCCCTCCCCCAGGTTGGGTAAGTTGGGGCTTGAGGGCCTGACGGTACGTGATGGGCATTCTGTAGATTTGTCGGATGATCTGTTGTTCGAACTGGGTTGTTCTGCATGGGATTTGTCAGCGCATTGGGATTTGCGTCCGTGTCTGTCAGCACCGTTGATATGTCCGGATGCCTGTGTGTCGTTGTTCCACTGGAGGCCTGCGCATTCTGCATTCTCGTACTGCTTATGAGTCTAAGTTCCCTCATCAGCTCCGCTCTTTCCCTCTCGCATTCCTGGCGAGCCTCTTGCAATTTTACTATCTTCGTTACTACCATTTTATCCAACCATTCGCTAGTGCCGTCTGGGAACGTTACATGCACCAGTTCTTGCTCTTTCGCGGTTGCTCTGGTAGGCGTTGACGTCGTCGTAGTCATGGGCGTGTGTGGTTGTGTGTTTTCTGTTATAATAACATCTTGAGGGGTTACTGTCGCGTTGGTCCTGTCCGTCAGCAGGAATTCTGTTGGGTTCGCGATTGTTGCATTTAGCGTCATGTGCGTGCTGTTTGCGGAAATTTCAGTCTCAGCTAGCTTCGATTGCTCTAGCCTACTTCGCTGTATCCGGGCTGCCGTTTCACTCAGCGTTGTGGGACAGAAGTTTCCCAGGTACTGTGAGAATTCTACCAGGAGATTTTCTCTAAAATCGAACAGCTCCTGTTCTGTCGCTAAATCCGGACGCTGAATGAAATCGGCTGCCCTGTAGTCTCCGTGTAGTCGCCTCATGAGCTTCATCACGTTTGCCGGTGTTGATTCTCCTATTCGCAGATCCAGTTTTGTCAACGCATCTTCGAGTTCCGCGTCCGTCAGTTTCGATAACCATTCCATCAGGTCGATTCTGATATTGGGGGCCATCTTGCTTACGGACGGGTGTTGTTTCGAAGGGTGTGGGGTTCCTTATTTAGTCTGACGGCTAATGTACGCTTACGACTACCTACTAACTATATCACTGATACGGTGAATGCTATACGCTCTTAAACACTTTGTACTCTCGCACACACACACACACACACTCAGTCTCGCAGTTTCAAATAGGAATGTCGAACGTTCACGTTTCACGCAGATATTGTTAAATATATCGACAGATCGCTTCACATTTAGTCTAAAATTATTGCAGTCTCGAAGTTTATATTAGTGTTTTGTTCACTTATTATTTTTGGAAAGTCAGTTCCATAAAATGAAACTAGTTTTAATTTCCTATCTCACAATCTCGGGCTTCAAGAGAATGAGTAAAATAAACACAAGAAAAAAAAAAAGTTATTGAATTTGCTAAAATTCTCTCACTTGTCAACAGTTGAGTTCCGACAGTTGAGTGCTATCGCGCGCGAGGGCCGGCAATAAACTCATAAGCTTCTGCCGCGCGCTGGGCCGGCCGAGCTTGTTTCGGCCGTGTCCGGCTGACGTCACGCGGCGCGAGGTCTGAATCCCGATCGCGGCACGGTTTCCCTCTCTCTCTTACCTTGTCGACAGCGCTGGCTCTCTCGCTGGGCGCTGAAACATAACTTAAAATTAACAAACAATATATTGTGGAGAGAGATCTCACAGGGCCTGATAATGAATTATCCGCCCGTGACAATATACACACATATAAATATTCAACGTTCAACAAGAAGGAAGGAAGGAAGACTATCAACATATCAATAATTAATTAACATTCCAAGTAGGAATAAATAGAACGAAAGAAGATTTTTGAGGTTGGGCAAATTAATTTCGCCACGTGGTCGGGTCGGTACCAGCATAAGTGTGTCGTCAAGTGAGAGCGCCGGCATGTGGTAAAACAGTGTGGTCGTATGGTAATGAGTCGGACGGTCAAGTAGAGTCTAGTTATCTACCTAGTTTGAATCTTTTGCGGGGAATTTGAATTTGAATTTGTGAACTTAGAAATTTTTCGGGACTTGGAATTTTTTTTTTCTCGGATGATTGAACTATTGTTAACAGAACGACGACGCGGTTAGTAAGAATAACAGAGAACGAACAATAATTAAACAATTAATATAATTGTTGATTCATCAATTTGATTAACAATTCATCCGAATTTGCCGATTTTTTTATATTGTTTTCAGAATTGTTTCGGACAACGAGTGAGCACTTTTGTTACAGCAAATTACGGTTTTTGAATAATCAACTTGTTTATTAATAAAAAATTTTAAATTTTAGTCGTTTGCTCATCGGGCCCAGCCAATTTTGATAATAGTTGAATCGTGCATAGTGGAATGAGCTCGTGGTTGTGGACGTATTCAATTGTTGATAAATTAATTTGTTGATAATTTTTTTTGTTATTAATTATTTTCAAATTGAATTTTTTTTTGCCTTTTCCTCTTCTTTTTGAGCGTGAGTGACAGTGTCCTTGGGTCTTTTGCCAATTGTTAATAAATTAAATTGTTAATAAATTAATTATTTTTCGAATTTAATTTTTTTTCTTTCTTTTTTGAGCGTGAGTGATAAATTCTTTTAGGTTTTCGTTTTCTTGTCTCTGCTTTCGGTTATTTCGATTTTCAATATATCGCATATTCGGATGGTTAGGATTTTAGCACACAACCAGAGGACGAACGATCATTGGAAATTGTACCAAACCAGATAATATTCAGTATAATTGAACCAACCAGATAATAATACATAATTGTATTGGTATTGTATGGACATGTATATTGATTAATATTTTATTTCACATATATATTTATTGATATCGCACCATTGTTGTCCCCGATGGAGTTGACACTCTTTTATCCTCCATTATTGCGATTTGAGTGATTTATTATATTATTGAAGATATACTACGTATGTAGAAGACGGAGAATTACTCCAATCAAGAACGTGACTCGAATTTTCGAGAGAGTCGATATTCGATTTGATAATTTTGTGTGGGCAAGCGGGACAGCTGACAGCGTGTACGAGTGGGTAGCGGTGAATGAAGAGAGTTTACGAGTTGATGAATATTGTCCTGCCGGCCGAATTGTACAATTTTATTAGTCGAGTTGGTTCGTTTGGTGAAGAATTGGAAGCAAAGTCAAACAATTATTATTATTATTATTATTACTGTTTAGTTCCTGTTCGAATTTTCAAATTTTCCCTCTCAATTTCTTTTTTACAATTTGATTAATTAGTGTGTTGCGACGTGTGGTTAGAGAGTAGTTATTTCAAGCGGTTTTAATAATAAACTAACTATTCAAAATGGCAGACGGTGACGTAAAATTGTACAAAGAGGCCATGGAGGACTTGTTAAAGGTAGCTAACTGGAACGAACGATACAAAACGATAATTAAGATGAATAAAGTAGTAGTTCGAAGAAAACTAGAGAAAGCGGGAATAGCAGTTACGGAAAAGCTGCGTACACAGAAAGAACGGTTGTTGAGATGGGGAATGATAAGCGATGGCAAAGAAACCGAGAGCGAGGGAGCGAATCATACAGACACTATACTGACGCGGAAAAGAATACGAATTCGGAAGGGACTAGTAGAAAAACGGCGGACATTCTCGAGTACCTAAAGCTACCGGAAGGGTTTATCGGCGTTTGAAAAATTTATTCTCGAAAATCGATCGGCACTCCCAGGGTGGGTCGGGAGGGCCAACATCAGGGAAGGGTGCGCGGCCGAAACAGATTATACCCGGACCTAATATGAACGAACTGGACGATTCGAACATGTCGTCCAGAAGTGGAAGCGAGTCTGATACAAGAACGAGCACGCGTATTGAGTGGAGATCGCAACGGAAAATCAACACACGCAAATCAAAGGGTCCCGTGTCGAATACGGTAGAACCGAATATGAACGTGAATGTGCTGGCGTCGGATGAGGACGACTTCGACGCGCGGCCGATAATACCGTCAGTGACAAACGCGAGAACGAGCACACGTATCGAGCGGGGCAACATCACAGTACACGACTCGAAGCATCGTGTATCAATGCTGGTATCAGCGGCCATGAACAACCATAATAACACGTTAGAATTGTCAGATCCAGACAAGAACGAGCTTAACGCGGAACAAATGGTATCGCCGATCGCAAACGTGAGAACGAACACAGTAGAGCGCAGCTCATTACAAATGAGCCACGGGTGCATGAAATCGATGCGCGACTGGAAGCTGTGATCCGCGGACGACGGATCGGTTGACGCGTTAGAATTTTTAGAACGACTGGAAGACTACAGATCGAGTGTAGAGATTTCTGACTCTGCGTTGCTGGCGGCGATGCCGGGCGTACTCCACAAGGGCGCAGCCGACTGGTTTTGGACGATGAAAGCGGAAATCGGAACGTGGCGCAAATTCAAAAAAGCCTTCAGGCACAGATTCGTGGTCGAGATGGACGACGGAGACGTATGGGAAGAGCTACGAGCGCGTAAACAACACGAATCGGAGAAAATTTAAACATTCCTGTCGAAATTCAAATCAATCGTCCGATTCTTTAAGGTTGTACCTACGGAGGCAAGGCAGGTCGACAGAGCTTTTCGGAACCTGCTTCCAATTTATAGAAGTGCTATGCTGCACATGAGAATAAATTCATACAGAGATCTAGAACAAGCGGGCAGGGAGTACGAGAAGCTCCGAGATCTGGACGCACGGTACGAGCCGCCGACGACCAGAGGGAAATCGCGCATACCAGCAGCGGCGTATGAAAGCGATAAGAAAACGGGATCAATATCGGCAAATATCAGCTACGACGGAGAGAAGAACGACGGGGCGCATAGCCCCATGCAAGTGGACGAGGAGGTCCCTCCTCAAACCCCTGCCCAGTTGGTAGACAACTGGGCGGATGAGGTAGACCGAGAGCGGGCGGCCGCCCGCACTGCATTTATGGAGAGTTGGTCAGCCAAAAAGGCCGAAGAGGTGGAACGCCTCATGCGCGGGGAGATGGCTGATCTGGGCCTCTCGTCGGCAGAGATCGATCGGATCTTCCAGCATCCGCAATTTGAGCGGGTGCTGGAGGAAAAGGTCAGGCTGGCCTTTGAGGAAAACGTCGTCGAGGAGATCGACGCGTTCCTCGAGGCGCCAAGCCATGTTAAGGAACGTTGGGGTCCCATGGTGTGCATGAGCGACCCCAAATGGCGCACTATGGCGGTGACCGCACTGTTAGTGGCCTTGAGCTACGATGGTGGTGCTACGGGGGGCGCAGACGGAGTGGAGGACCGAGGCGAGCTCCCAGAGCCCGCCAAAACCCAACCTCTCCTCGCCACACAGACACCAGTGAGCGAGAGGGCAATGGCCATAGACGGAGACACGGCTTCAGCCGGGGAACGAAACCCCGGTGGGACCCGTAGTCTCCCCGGCCAGAGGCCGGCTCGAAGGGGATTGGGAGGGAGGAGCCAGAGCAGATGGACTGCTCAGGTGGCACGACCAAAGGTGGCAACGGTCACGCCGATCACCCCACCCCCGAGGAAGAGATTCCGGTTCCAAACCGGAGCTCCTCGCGGTCGACCGGCCGTTAGAACGACGGGACGACCCGGGTCCCGAGCCCGGTTCGTACCCATTTCTCCGCCTCGGAGTTCCACTCCCTCAGGGTGGGACGAGGCGGAGGAACGAAGGCTCCTCCGCCCCTTCGCAGAAAAGCGGGAGGAAGACCTGCGGCGGGAACACGGTGGAAAAACCGGCGTCGTCGGGCCCGGAAACCACCGGCCCCAGTACGAGATATGGGAGGGGGAGACGAGGCCAGAACCGGGCACCGGTAAGAACCGGCGGCGCCGGAAGAACTGGGACAAGCGGGTGTTCCAGTGCCACCCGGACGACTATGTGCCGCTGCACCTTGGGCCCTCGGGACGAGGTGCAACGGGTGGCAGTGGCGTCATTGATGTCCGGGGGGCCATGTTCGTCTCGGCAGGCGGATCTGCGGGACGAGCTGGAACGGCGGAGGGACCGCTCCGCCGGAAGCGATGAGGATGGTGGGTCATCACCGGCTACCCGGAGCTGGCAACCTCTGGAGCGGGTGGGGCAGGCCGACACGGCGGCTGCCTCTGCTGTCGCCACGGGGGCCCAGTTGCGGGTGGACCGGGCGCGGGGAGAACAACGGGCGTCAGCGACGACCCAGCGGGAAGAGGGCACGAGGTGGCGCAACCGGGGGCTAAAGCGTTTTCGGGTACGGAGCACCGCATTCGGGGGGGTGGAGCGTCTGGCGGTGGACCCAGCGCTGGACCCGCCCGACTACTTGTGCTTCTCGTGCTGGAGATCAATGCACGAGAGGCGCGGGTGCCCGAACCCCGGCGCGGCGGCTGGAGCTTTTGCTTCAATTGGTATGAAAATCAATTTCCATTGGCTGCAATGATTTTACTTAAATTGTTGTATATTGATGACGCATTTGGTGGAGCCGACACTATCGAGGACGCTCGTCAGGCTCGCGATTAGCTGAGCGCACTTGGTCAATGTGCACAAATGTCTCTTGATAAATGGGCGTCAAATTGCAAAGAATTGTTGCGTGGTGTTTCTGTAATTGATGAACCAGATGTCGACGTTGAAATGGATGACGTTGTGTCCACTCTAGGCATGAAATGGATGCCGCGAATTGATCAGTTTACATTCAAAGTTAATTTGCCAATTGCACCACACGTGGTGACCAAACGGTCAATTTTGTCCGAAGTTGCCAGATTGTTTGATCCAATGGGATGGCTCTCGCCATTTTCAGTTCAAAGTAAAATCGTTTTGAGAAAGGCTTGGATTCAGAAGCTTGATTGGGATACGCCAGTTCACGGCGATTTGTTGGATGAATGGGAAAGTCTGCGTTCACAAATGCCAGAGCTTGATGCCAGAACATTCGCATACCACGATGGACTCGGTTGTCGTCTCCAGTCGAGTGGACCATTCACGGGTTCGGTGACGCATCTGAGAAGGCGTTTGCTGCCGTAGTTCATTTGGTAATTCTCGGTCGTGCTTCGTTTCTTTTGATGTCAAAAAACAAAGTCGCTCCAGCCAAGACGCTGTCGATTCCACGACTTGAGTTGTGCGCTGCAGTGTTGCTCGTCCACCTCGTAAGGTATTTGGTTCCTTATTTGTTGCACAAAACGATAAAAATTGATTGTTGGTCTGACTCAAAAGTTGTGTTGGATTGGCTCGCAAGTTTACCAGCTCGTTGGCAAACTTTTGTCACCAACCGAGTTAGCCAAATCATTCGCCCTCTCCCAGAGGCAAATTGGTCACACACTCCAACACAGGACAACCCGGCGGATCTCGCAACCCGAGGGGTAACTGTTGAAGAGTTACGAGATTTGTCCGATCTAACAACCGAGGCATTTCTGGCTGCGTTTCGCAGATTTTTTTCTCGACGTGGTCGCTGTTCGCACGTTTACAGCGACAACGGGCGAAATTTCACTGGCGCTAGTCGTGAGTTGAGACAATTGTTCGAAAAAGCATCGTCGTACTCACAGGAAATTGCAACTGAGCTCACTAAGGACGAAGTGGAATGGCATTTCTCGTTCCCATGTTCTCCACATTTCGGTGGACTTCGGGAGCGGGCGGTTCGCAGTTTCAAGCATCATTTACGATTGATGAATCCACACACACTTTCGAAAAGCTTTCGACGCCTTCGACGCAGATCGAAGCATGCCTCAACTCGCGTCCGATTTGCCCTTTGTCTTCTGGGGGATCGGATTTAGTAGCACTAACGCCAGCACATTTTTTGATAGGTCGCCCAATGTCAGCTGTACCTGAACCCTTCGATAAATTGCTAACTGGTAAACCCAGTTGTAGATGGAGACTCATTCAACACATGAGAAATGATTTCTGGCAACGCTGGCGAACTGAAGTTCTGCACCATCAACAGCAGCGAGAAAAATGGATAGATGCTCAACAGTCTCTGCAAGTCGATGGCGTCGTGCTTATCAAGGACGAGATCACTCCTCTAACCAAGGGGCCTCTTGGTCGTGTCACAGCGCTGCACCCAGGCAAAGATGGCCTTGTGCGAGTCGTCGAAGTCAAGACGGTTTCTTCGGAATTTCGTCGAGCTGTAGAGAATCTCATTTGTCTTCCGACCGACTAAGACGACCACGCTGGCAGTCAAAAAGACGCAGAGGATCATTAAAATGAAGACAATAGTTGATAAGTTCGCGTACTTCGACACTCTTTTCACACTATTCTCCTCGATCGTTTGACACCGCGATGCACCAGTAGAGTCATTCATTATTGAATTTAGTATGGGCAACACGTTTTTTCTTTCGTTTCACCTAACTTTATCCAAATCAATTTTTTTATTGTGTAAACGATGGGCGATGCCACCAAATATCCGTTTCTTTTAATAAGTTTGGTGCTTTTCCTCGAGACACTTAGTCAGCGGGAGTCTCCTTTGTGGCGACATGGTGCTAATAGGCTTGGGGCATGAGTTTCTGTATTTGACTACAACGATTTGCAAATACAGAAGAGAACCTTAGAGAAATACAGAGAAATACAGAGAGAACCTTAGCAGAAGGAAAAAATTCTTCTTGGTTCCAAAATTTCTCCAAGAGCTTTTCGAGATCCGAGTTGTCTACACAATGAGTCAGAGTAGAGTTCGATTCACCGCTTGGTCCCATGGGTCCAGAAATTATCCATCCTAGTTATTTAGGGTCATTTTTTTTTACCTTTAATCACATGACTTTCAACAATTTGAGCGTGTACTCTAGCTCCTAGCAGAATATCAATTGGGTGAGCCTCGAAAAAATGAGGATCTGCTAACTTCAGATTTTCCAGGTAGGGCCAAGTCTCTCCTTTTGTTGATTCAATGCTTCTAGTTCGCACGAGAAGTTCGAATTAAAATGAGGATGAATGAAAAACTTAGTTATCCCTCTGGCTTTTTCAGCCTTAATGCCAGCCACACCGGATATGCAAGTATTTGATACGGATCCGGAGAGTCGCAATTTTTGACAAAAAGTTTCAGTGACGAAAGAAGATTGAGAACATTGATCAATCAATGCTCGCGCCAAATACCAATACCCATCTGCATCGTAAACTCTGACTAGGGCTGTTGCGAGGAGAACAAACACTTTACGGGGCTTCTCAATTCCCACAACATGCGAATGCTCTTCTGACTTGACTTCCGAGTGAGAAGATTTTTCTACGATATTGTTATTACTGGGTGACCCAGTGGAATTGATAGGAGAGCTTTCAGAGTGTTACGTAGTATTATGCCTCCCTGAGCATAATATGCTTTTGGCCATTTCTCTTTGAACGACAGTCCCTAACGGAGTGGTTAGAGAAGCATATGAAACATAAACGTATCGAAAAACGAAATCCTTCCTTACCTTGTACCCTTAGCTTTGAACAGCTTACATTTGTTCAAATAATGCAATTCTTGACACAACGGACACGTACGAGAATTTTTTACCGAAGTAGCATGCAACTCAGATGAGTCAATAACTAGAGAGTGCGATTTTACAACGTTATTTCCTTTGCTGGTATTATTTTCAATCGACTCAAGGGTGGCTACTTGCTCCTCAATAAAAACCTTCAACTGATCTATCGAGGGAGGTTCCAAAGAACTTCCAAGATGCTTTTCCCAATCTTTCCGAGTAACTGAATCGAATTTTGAAACCGTCAGAAAAACCAATAAATCGTTCCCATTATCAGGAATAGCTCGCTCCAGAGCCTCGAAAGAATTTACTGTATCGAAGGTAGAACTATATAACCGTTTCAGTTCCGCATAAGATTCAGACTTCATAGGTTTAATACCGAATAGAGATCTGGCAGCTTGACTGACTAGTATTCGTTTGTTTCTATAATACTCGTTTACATTATACTACACAACCATGTAGTTTTCCGCTTTTACTTCCAAATTCTTAATTTTATTCTTTGCCTCACCTTCTAAATAGGCTGTTTAGTAATAGAATTTATGCACGGGTTCCAAATCTTCGCGACGATGAATCATAGATTTATAAATATCGTGAAACGTGCCCCAGTCTGACCACTTACCGCTAAACTTTGGTATCTCAATTCTAGGCAATGTGCAAGAAATATTTGACCTCGCAACTTGAGGTTCGATATTTCCCCGAGAAGTATCGAGAGCATCAGCCATTCTTGCCTCCTCATCCTTAGATATCAAAAATTCGTTAAATTGACCCTTATTGTCATTATAATCATCCTCCGCAGAATCCGAGATTTTATCTTTAAAGTACGTATGCTCTTTGTTAAGATTTCTCAATGATAGGATTTTTTCGTGATTCAAGTTGAACGCTTTATAATTCTCTTCCAATCCTTCTAACCAGCCTTGAGCATAAGCTACAGTCATTTTAGCTTGCACTTTGGATTTAAAATTTGCATAGGCTCGGGTAATTTTGCCGTGTAAATTTAGTTAAATTTCTACTAAAACAATAATCCGTACTATCAGAAAAAAGAAGCACTAAAATATACAAAGTATCGTTCCAACTATCAATATTAATGATTTACACCAAGTAACAAACCGCATTAATATAGCTTATTTGAGTTCCATCAGACCGTAACTGATATGACTCTTAATTCGCTCAAGTCGAGTTCAATCAGACTATAACTGATATGACTCGAGATAATAATCACAATTTTATTCAGTATTTTGAAGTACTGACAGGAGAGTTCATATGGAGTTAATGAAAAACCCAAATGACTCGAGTTTTTCCGAACATATTTATCTAGACTAAACTAACCATAAACTTTGAGATTCAGATCCGAAAAAAAGAAGATTTTTGAAAACAAAAAACTCTATCCCAATGCTTTAATAAGGAATTAGCAACCATAGATTCAAAATCCAAAATAACGAAAGCTAATATTCTAAATTTTGAAAGCACATTTTATAGTCAGAAGAAAAAAATTCAGAAACTATTTTATAGAATAAAAACCAATAACAATAAGAGAAAGCAGCAAAAAGTGATGAATTCCATTCGATAGACCAAAATAGCCAATTTTCGAAGAGCATCAAGGAACCACTGTGCAAGTGCGAAACAGGAAATCCATCCAAATCGACGCTAAAGTTCACACAATGTTCAGATATGCGAGTGGGCTTCTACGTCGATTGCTCGAAGGAGAACCAGAATTCCACTATCCGAGTGAAAACTTCTTAATTCCAATTTAAAGTCTCTCAAAACCAAGGAAAAATATCCAGGGTCAATTATCTGGATATATTAAAACCAATGAAAACAATTCTATTGCTGAAATAATGTTAAACACAAAACTCCAGAACCTTGATAACTAATTTATGAATTGCAACTTGATCGTGGGAGTATAATGCGAAAATATATAAAGTAATCAAAGTAATTGTAGTATTTATCTAAACTCAACCCATAAACTTGAAGCGAGAGATTCAATACTAATATCACAAGCCCAAATTCCACATACCTTTACTAAAGCTTGATTATTCTACTGAACGCAGCTTGTTCGATGGCTCGATAGCCAGCATAATCCATCTAATGATAATAAAGTACTATATGTGTTACCCGAGTACAAACAACTACAAATTCTCAATAATACCATAAATGTAAAGAAAAAATGGAAATATAAACTTAACTCAGAACTTGGTAACCTCAAGTGCAGCTTGCGGAGCGCAACCACTCTAGTTGGCATGCATAGAGGCACCTTACCACTCAATATAAGTCCAAGCAGGGATAAAAAATTGAAAGTTAAGTGCCCAAATACACAGAGAGATTCTAATATACTTTCAATCGTATCAAAGGTAATAACACCCGCTTAACACTATCCGCAAGGAAAAATATCTTTAGAAACAAAATAAACTACTCTGGCATACTTTACCCAAGATTATAGCACTGTAAACACTGCCTATATCCTTAAAGTCTATAACACATTGCCACCGTCCGCTGTATGCTCTTACAAAACCTGGCATAGAGTCGCATTACAAAATTGGCACTGATTAACACTTTCAAAAAACTTGCACTAAACTTTTGTTGCACTTGATGTGGTGTACTGGTGCCTTGTAACGAGAGCAATCGACAACCTTGCCGTAGCTGGAGCAGTAGTTGGAGATGCCTCACAGCCTCTGACAGTCTGCAGCGGATACTGCCAGTCGCTCTGCACAGTCAGAACTCAGCAGGTCAGCTGGATTGAGCAAAACCCTGTCGACTGGGCCAAGAACACCAACTATCGTAGCACACCAAGCACTTGTACTAGTTGAATCTATACTAAAAAGAGATTTTAGTACAAAAAAAAGTAAAGGAAAAAGTAACAATGATTTTACATTTGCCAGAAAGGGAAAAATGTAAATAAGAAGTTAAACAAGAAAAATAAGTCTCTAGGCTAGTGGTCAGCCCAACCAGCTGACTGGTGCGTCGGAAGCTTCTCTCCCTTTCGGCGAGAGGCGTGGCGGTCGACTCGCGCTTCACCAGCGCGAGTCGAGCAGGCGGGGGAACTACACTTGTTCGACACTGGGGCTGCGGCGTAGCTTCCCCTCGGAGTTGCCGTGGATGGCGCTGGCCGATTACGAGATGAACTCTCGTTTGTCGGTTGCACTGGCGCATCTGATGGCTGGCGACTCCGAGCTGGCGCCGATGTTGTTTCGCTGCTCGCTGCGCCTAACCTCCACGCGCCACGTGGCCGATCCCGCGCAACCGTCTCGTCCCGCGGTGGTTATCGCTCGCCCGTACTTCCTTTTGAAGCCCGCGCGTGGCTTCCCTGCGTGTCGATGCGACGGTCGGCGTCCGCCGCGCCGGTGTCCACTCGCCGGTGTCAGCTGTTCACTCGCGGTCGCGTCTACTTCGTGGCGTCGTCGCGTTGCCGTAGCAGACTGAGCGAGCGCGTGGCGATCTTATAGACGCGCTCACACGATCCAGCACGCCCGCAGTCCGCACCCGTGTTGGAGCGCAACCTGCTCCTCCGATTCCGAGCGCAACGTGCTCCAGCTTTTTGGAGCGCAACGTGCTCCAAGTCGTCCCGACCGTCCACACACAATTTATGTTCGGGGCAGCGTCGAGTACGGCATTGAAAAACGCGTCGCGCTTCTCATCCTCTGACACTTTCTTCCCGGTTTGGCAATCGTGACGTCTAACTATTTTTCCAAATCGCGCTAAGAAATTGTTTGCCATCTTATTATCCGGTTCATAAATGATGCTATACAGCTG
The DNA here is from genome assembly GCA_020882685.1 of Aphelinus atriplicis. Lineage (NCBI taxonomy): Eukaryota > Metazoa > Arthropoda > Insecta > Hymenoptera > Aphelinidae > Aphelinus > Aphelinus atriplicis. Next base: position 203,651 of record JAJGQD010000030.1, read on the forward strand.
TTTCCGTATCACTTCCGTAGAGATGTTAGTTTTACAAGTTCTAATTTCTTTGATTTTATTGCAGATTTCAACAAGGAATTTAAGACTAACGATCCTCGTGTGATAGTTTTCGTCAAAACGATTTATCAGTATATCTCTTACTGAGTGGAGATGTTCTTCGCGCGTGTTCTCGTCAAAGTTCCGACCCGATTGACCGCAGTTGCCTGCATCTCTCTGGAGAAGTGGCATATTGTTGACTTGGACTGTTTTTGGTAAGGCCCTGCTTTTATTAGAGAGCGCATCGTTTTGCTCACTCTCAGCAGTCGTTCGGTCGTAGTTCTGAATCGTTTTGTTTTCGTTCCGAGCTTTTAAGCCCTCAGAGTCCGAGTCGGCAGGAATCAATTATTCCTGTCCTTTGACTTCCTCCATTGGTGGCTCGTGCTGGCTTTTGGGCTGAGGAAGCTCTATACTGCTGTCTTCCTGAGCACGGATTTGGGTCAGGATCGTTTTGAGCTCTTCCTTGTCTATGGATGACTTTGCTATATTGAATATCAATTAGTCAATTTTATTATATATATTTCCAATATGCATACTATTTCCAATCTCTATTAACCGACAATAAGTGTATTCGAGACTGAATTGGTCGGTTGGAAGAGTAGTCGAACATCAAACTGATTCTTAAAATTGCCTTATTCACTTTTGAAATTTCCGTGTACACAAGGTTCATTACACAAGTAACCTACCACAAGTAGAATTTCCCATCACCTGTATTCCAGTATAGAATGATAACTGTTTCAATCAATTGCTGTATTAAATTACACACCTATATCAAATACTTCTCCGTTTTCAACACAGAGATCTATACTAACGTCGCTCATCTTTATGACAACTCGTTTCTGTGGGTGTAGACCCAGCTCTCGTAGAGCTATTTCGCACCCTTCAAAGAACCGTTTCATGATGCTTTTCCTATGGAAATGATAATTCTTCCATTAAAATTTGTGCGCGGTTAGAGCGCTCAAACGCATTGCTATATGCGTATTCGTGCAAGTAAGAATGAATGAGTGAGAGAGATAGAAAGAGAGCGAGAGAGAGCGAGTGCGCTAGAGAGAGATACAGAGAGAGAGAGAGAGAGAGAGAGAGAGAGAGAGAGAGAGAGAGAGAGAGAGAGAGAGAGAGAGAGAGAGAGAGAGAGAGAGAGAGAGAGAGAGAACGTGAGCAAGCGGGAGCGGGGGAAGCGGCCGCCAGTGCGTAAGTGCGGCGCTTACCCGCGCGCCACTCATGCGCTCATAAAGATGCGACGCTCTCTTTCTCGGCGGCCCTTCGTCCGCTGCCGCCGGCATCGATGTCTCGTTGATGTAGATCCGATAATTCGTTGATACTGTGAAGGCGACTATTGTATGGATGTGAATTCTCTCCTTGAATTCGAATGAGATGTTTCGGCTGTAGTCGATGATGTAGAATCGTGTGCGTGTATTTGCGTCATTTCACTACACTGTTCATTTCACTGTGTTATGTCACTTATAATTTAGCGCGCAGAGGAAGCGTGCTGGACCGATAACCTGATGGATGGATGTAGTTAGGATAAAACAACAACACACGGTTAGGTAAAACCATGTTTATTAAGCAAGTCATGTCAAATCGTTCGCAGACACATGGGCACACAAAGCAGTGGTCAGCGCTAGACTGACTGGCCCGAGGGGGCCCACACAGGGTGAGAAAAAGGGGGGGACGCGACCCTCAGGTACATGAGCTCTGTACATAGGCGTATTTCTAACAGTTATGCATGGGTTTTCAAGAAATCTGATTACACATCAAACCTCAGATTGAAATGAGCCTAAACCCTCCACATCGTATACCGTAACAAGGAAACATCCATTCTGAAGGTTGCTTGAATAAATAACTATTTCATATTCAACTTCATAGAAATAATCATTCCAAGTGTTATTTTTCTCTTCTAATTTTTTCGCGTTTGGAGTTGATGTGCTATACGCATGCATATGTGTGTGTATTCCCAAATCAGGTGGCGCGACAGCGCCACCAACGACAAGCATGCGCAGCAAGCGCGTGAGGGGACACGATTAGCCCAATTATATACAGCCCAATGTTGTGTTCAACCTCACTTTTTCAATTTATTTTGTTTTACCGCTGTCCCGCAGTTTTGAAATAGTTATAAGATAGAACTACGGTCACTTACAATTAGTCTTGTCAAAAAAGTTTCATCGAAATAGCTTTAGTTATATTCGAGTATAGGAATTTGAGTCGACTAGCAGATGAAGTGCCCACGAGCTCCTCAAAAATTCTTCCACACCTTCCACATGTGACGTATATTATGTCCAACATATCATAAGTATATTATATATATATATATATATATATATATATATATATATATATATATATATATATATATATATATATATATATATATATATATATATATATGGTCGTAATAAACAGCTGGTAGGCAAACATATACGCAAATACATATCCCATCAGGTCATATCAGTGCCGCGGTGATAACCTTAAGAGAAATTTGTTTATATGCAATAATATAATAGAAGTATCGTCTCGTCGTTTACGACAGTAACTGCATTGGTTAGGCAAAATCATAACGCGGGCAGTTGTGATCAAAAGTGCAAATGTGCTGGACGTCATCTTAGCTACTTCAGCAGCTTTGTCAATCTGAATTTGAATTGATTGAGTTTTCTGACATGGGCTAACTTGTTTGCTGATGCTGATATACTTTTCAAGGTAAGGGACACCTGCTCGCTACGAGCAGCTCACCACGTTGCGTGCACCCCATGCGCGGTATCACGTGGTCCGGCGTCAAATATCGAGCCGCGATGGCCGGCTATTGCAGCAATCGCCGTATGTCATATATACGGACCGAGAGAGAAAGAGATCGTTACGCCCTGTATTGTCCTATATGTATAAAACAAAGCAAGAGTTCTCGTAGCATGTCATGGAATGTCCTCAATGTGCTTCGACTCAATTTGATTTATAAACTATCGCTGCAATCGGATCATTATTTTTCATTGCATTTCGATATTGAAACGTAACAATAATATTCTCAATCATTCGATACTTTGTAAACTATCTGAATGAAATTGTGAACTCGGTAAAAATCGATAATTCATGAGAAATTACCGTCAGGGAATTAAAAGTGCGATTTATATTTCAAGCAGTCAAATAATATAGTTTTGCACGTAAATATGAAATAACACTCACTGGGAAAAATATTCGTTTGGAAAAATCGAGTATCACTTACGAATAATTCACTCAATTCAAGAGACAAACTATGAGTCCAGAAATTGGATTATCTAAATTAAAATCGGACGAGTATAACAAATAAGTAATTGATATGCAATGGCTTCCATCAGCAATTGAGGAGGAGATTGTGGTTGCCAATTGATCATATTAATCAATCATAAGTGGTATTACATAGTTTATTTGTGTAGAATGTGTCCATAAGATGACTTTCGTGTAGTGTATTTATAAGAGATACATAGATAGAAGCAATGACATGTAATTGCAAGAGAATAACATTTATTTTGCGAATAAGATGACTCATTGAAAAACATTACCTAGAAGAGGTTAGCTGATTTCGTCACGAAAAACGTTAGCGACCCGAGCGAAGCTTTGCGTGCGCCGGTATAGCCTATTAAAGATTAGCTGGGCGCGTACAAGCCGCTGGAGAAAAGTGCCATCCTTCACAAACATCAGGACGCAATTAAATTCACGACTCTCTTGGGAAATCTCATGCACGCTATCTGATAGTCATAGCACATCTCTTTCAATGATTAGGTAATATTCCTAGAACAAAAAAATTTGAACATTTGAGGATCAGGCTGGCTTTCTGAAGCGCATCTGTTAGGTAATTTTCTTATATCTTAGGATTGTTTTGAGTTTTTTTTGAGCGCGAGAGAATTTCGTTGCCTGCGAAATTCATATCTATGAGTTTTAAGGTCGCTCATAAAGAATCCGGCCTTGGATTTTCAGAATTCCAAGTAGAGTCTCTAAGATTGCCTACCGAAATTTTGAGATGATACTGGATTTTTTTAAAAATTGGTATCCATGGGTTTTTAAGGTCACTCATAACGAATCCGGCCTCGGATTTTCAAAATTCGAATTAGAGCCTACCGAAAATTTAAAAGATACTGGATTTTAATAAAACTTGGTATACATGGGTTTTTTTAAGGCGCTGATTACAGTTCAACCTTCAGATTGAAATAAACCTTAACCTTCAACATCGTCGATCATAACAAGGGAGCATCCATTACGATAATTCCCTAAATGAAGAGCCATTTTTTTACTCTGCCCTGTCGAAAATAACGAGCCTGGATTACAGGTGGATTTGGGCTGGATTCCAGGTGGATTTGAGCTGGATTCCAGGTGGATTGAGGTTGGATTCCAGGTGGATTTAGGCTGAATTCCAGGTGGATTTGGGCTGGATTCCAGGTGGATTTTAGGATTCAATTAACGAGGTCCTGGGCATAATCCAGGCGGATTTTCGGAATCAGCGAGCCAGGGCCTGGAAATAAACCTGATGGATTTTGAGATAATCCAGATGGATTTTAAGAGAATCCAGGTGGATTTTAGGAATAAATGAACCAGGTCCTGGGAATGATCGAGGTGGATTTTGGGGGAATCCAGGTGGATTCCGGCAGAATTCAAGTGTATTGTCCCAAAATCCACCTGCATCATTCCCAGGACCTGGCTCGCTGATACAGAAAATCTGACTGGATTCTTTTAAAATCCACCTGCATCCTTCCCAGGACCTGGCTCGCTGATACAGAAAATCTGACTGGATTCTTCCAAAATCCACCTGGATTATTCCCAGAACCTGGCTCGTTTATTCGAAGAATCCACCTGGATGCTCTGAGAATCCACCTGAATGATTTCCAGGACCTGGCTCGTTGACCCCGAAAATCCACCTGAATTCTGCCGGAATCCACCTGGATTCTCTTAAAATCCACCTGGATTATCCCAAAATCCATCAGAGTTATTTCCAGGACCTGGCTCGTTGATTCCGAAAATCCACCTGGATTCTCTCAAACCCCACCTGGATTATCCCAAAATCCACCCGGATTATCCCCAGGACCTCGCTAGTTGAATCCGGAAATCCACCTGGAATCCAGTCCAAATCCATCTGGAATCCAGCCAAAATCCACCTGGAATCCACGCTCGTTATTTTCGACAGGGGTGGAATCGTTTATATACTGGCGTGTACCTGAAAACTGTGAAATGGATATCTTGAGACTCGATAGGAAGAAAGTGCGAAACTAGTTCATTTCGTCGCTTGGGAGGAAGAACGTTCCATTTCAGAAACTTGCTATAAAAAGTTCCATTTCAGAAACTTTCTATAAACAATGCCGTTTCAGATGGACAAGTATAAAAAGTGCCATTTCAGAAAATTTCTAAAAAGTGCCATTTCAGGAGAAATTTTTTCCCTTGGAGTTTTTTCGACTTCGGGGATGATGTCGAATGCATGTGTCTGTATGTACATGTGTGTATGTGTGTGTATGTGTGTGCACATCTGAAAATGACAAATTGATCCCACGTCGAGACGTGATACTCTGAAAGTGAACTATTTACTTTACATATTTTCTTCATCGATGGATTTGGATGAAAATTGGTATCTATACGTTTTTGAGGTCGCTGACTACGAATCCGGCCTCAGATTTCAAAAATTCGAATTAGAGCCTCTAAGGTCACCTGACAACCATATGAAAAGATACTAGATTTTGATGAAAATTAGTATACGTCGGTTTTTGAGCTTGCTGATCACGAATCCGTCCTTAGATTTTGGAAATTCAAATTAGAGCCTCTAAGATCACCTGACAAAAATTGGAAAAAAAAACGGAATTTTGTTAAAAATCAGTACACATGGAATTTTGAGGTCGCTGATTACGAATCCGGCATCGAATTTTAAAAATTAGAATAGAGCCTCTAAGATCACCTGACAAAAATTTGAAAAGATAGTGGATTCTGATAAAAATTAGTATACGTGGGTTCTTGAGGTCGCTGATTATGAATTGATCCTCAGATTTTAAAAATTCAAATTAGATCGAGCCTCTAAGTTCACTTGACAAAAATTTGAAAAGATACTGGATTTTGATGAAAATTGGTATGCATGGGTTTTTTATGCCACTGATTATGAATCCAGCCTTAGATTTTGAAAATCCGAATTTAGCCTCTAAGATCACCTAACAAAAATTTGAAAAGATACTGGATTTTGATGAAAATTGGTATGCCTGGGTTTTTGAGGTCGCTGATTATGAATCCGGCCTCAGATTTTAAAAATTCGAATTCAGCCTCTAAGATCACCTGACAAAAATTTGAAAAGATACTGGATTTTGATGAAAATTAGTATACGTCAAAAATTCAAATTAGATCAAGCCTCTAGGATCACCTGATAAAAATTTGGAAAAAATGGAATTCTGTTGAAAATTAGTATATATAATAAATAAAATAAAATTATTATATGAGGGTTTTTCGGGGGTCAATCAATGGTTGAAACAGTATAATACAGTAGAATTCGTATGTTTTCTTGGCTTTGTCATATGGTGTTCAGATGCTGATTCGCATCTTATAGAAACGATATGATCCAATTTTTGAAGATTTATAATAAATTCACGTAATTTCAAACTGCAACAGGTGGTTGTTAAACTTGAAGTAGTTAAACGTTGTGAAAATTATTATTCACTAGTCAAAATCACTCCAAATCCATCGATGAAGAAAATATGTTATGTAAATAGTTCACTTTCAGAGTATCACGTCTCGACGTGGGATCAATTTGTCATTTTCAGACGTGTACACACACATACACACATGTACATACAGACACATGCATACGACATCATCCCGAAGTCGGAAAAACTCCAAGGGAAAAAATTTCTCCTGAAATGGCACTTTTTATAAAAATTTTCCGAAATGGCACTTATAGAAATTTTCTGAAATGGCACTTTCTATACTTGTCCATCTGAAACGACACTGTTTATAGAAAGTTTCTGAAATGGAACTTTCTATAGCAAGTTTCTGAAATGGAACGTTCTTTCTCTCAAGCGACGATTTACTATGCCACTACCCTTCACTCGTATATAAAAAATACCAAGCAACGGGCTACCACAAACTGAAGGAAGCAGAAATAACCGCTTAATTCACTCCGGAAACCCTTTTTTTCTGGGAGGGGGACTCTTTGAGATCAACAAATAGACAGATCACAAGGAGGATGCCAACCTATAATCCATGCGTTCAAGGCCCTGACTTGGGACTCCTTCCAAACCGCAATAGTCATGATCATAATTAATATAGTGATGATGTTGATAATAATAATGATAACAATAACGAGGTTCTCTATATTAATAACCAAACCACCGTCGCCGCTACCGTCAAAGTCTTACCCCAAAATTTTACTCCTCCTCAATTTTACTTCTCAGTTTTATCCCGCGTAAAAATTGAGAGTATTGGCAATACATGAGCAATATATTGCACATAGCTATAATAATATATTGGCAATATATTGCTCATATAATTACCAATATATATGCAATATTTCACCAATTGGACATTTTCCAATACATTGCCCATACATTGCCAATTTTAAAAATGTTTCCTACTGAAAAAAAGATTGCGTTAATTTTTTTGTTGCGTAACAATATTTCTAATATGAATTTTTACTAATCAATAAAAACCAAAAAGTTATAAGTACAAATACCAAATAATTTTATTTGAGTTATATATCAATTTACATTCATAGCAATATAATTTTGAATTACAACTGTTCCAAATTCATACATATCAGGTTACTGGGAAAATGATTGTATCGACAGATCTACAGACGGGCATAGCCGTTGTGTACGTGTACGGCTGTACGGAGGCGGAGTCACGGGGTATGATACCCAGGGTGAGCCACTCGGCCCCGTGTAGTTTGAGAGTTTCTCGTGCGGCCGGTGGAAGTAACTGGGCAGACTGACAATGTGTTTCTTTAGCAGGCCGAGAAGTCTCCTTGCTCATCGACTTGGCTGGCGCGATGGGTTGATATTTGGAATAACTTCACGCACAGGCATCGCTAAAATCGCGCAATAAGAAAAAAATTATCTTAGGAGATAAATCCACATACAAGTACATACAATAAAAAAAAATCAAATAGTCTCAACACTTGAAAAGTAGAAAGAAAACTGTTCTATTATTACTATATCAATTAAAAAATCGAGAAACAAGGAAGATAATGATAGTAATTCACACTAGCTTTTCAATTCAAGTTATGCACCTTTTTGTCTAGTGACTATCCAAATTTGAGATTAACAAATTTTAATTGAAAATAATTGGTTATTGTGAGAGGCTGGTTGTAATAATAAGTGAATAAAATACTTGGTATCTTCAGTAGGACTTTGTCAAGCAGGTTAACAATATTCGGGAAGCTCCAAGAAGTCTGGTCAAGGAAGTACAGAATTTCTGAAAATGAAAATTAAATGTCCACAAAGAATCATGCGCTGCATAGGTTATAACGCGTTTCGCGTACTTATCCGTTAACTATTAGATAATTTAACGTATCTGATGATATTATGATGTTGCTCCAAGTCTCGAAGTGAAAGGATATTCTTCATCATTGCCGGATGTCTCACAATTTTTTTCATCGAAAAAAATTTTGCTAAGCTCCTTAGTGTTGTTATTACTACTGCCAGACCAGCTTTCGATGTCTAAACTCTAACTTCACATTGAACAGTCAGTTTCACAGTATATCAATAATAACAAGGAGCTTCACGGAATTTTTTTAAATGAAGAAAATTGCGTGTTGTTCGGCAATGATGAAGAATATCCTTTCACGTTGAAACTTGAATGAGCACCATGATATCATCAGATAAGTTGATTATTTAATAGTTAACGGATAAATACGCGAATCGCGTTATAACCTATGCAGCGCACGATACTTTGTGGACATTTTATTTTCATTTTCAGTAATTATGTACTTCCTCGATGAGACTTCTTGGATCTTCTTAAACATTGTTAACCTACTTCAGAAAGTACTGCTGAAGATATCAAGTATTTTATTCACTTTTCATTACAACCAGCCTCTTACAATAACCAATTTTTTTGAATTAAAATTTGTTAATCTCAAATTTGGATAGTCACTAGACAAAAAGGTGCATAACTTGAATTGGAATAAAGCTAGTGTGAATTACTATAATTATAATCCTTGTTTCTCGAATTTTTAATTGATATAGCAATAATAGAAGTTTTCTTTCTACTTGTCAAGTGATGAGATTCTATTTGATTCTTTTTCATTGTACTTGGATTCATCTCCTAATCTAGATTTTTCCTATTGCATGATTATAGCGATACATGTGCGCCAAGATCGACCAATCGCGCCAGCCGAGTCGATGATCAAGGAGACCTCGCGGCCCGCAAAGGGAACACAGCCTGCCCAGTCACTTCCACCAGCCGCACGCGAAACTCTTAGACCACACGTGGCCGGCCCAGGTAGCTCACCCCGGGTATCATGCCCCGTGACTCCATTCTGCGTAGCGCGAGCTGCTCCAACTCATTTGCCCTTGTCGACACAATTATTTCTCCAATAATCTGATGTGTATGAATTTGGAACAGTTGTAATTCAAAATTATATTGCTATGAATGTAAATTGATATATAACTCAAATAAAATTATTTGGTATTTGTACTTATAACTTTTTGGTTTTTATTGATTAGTAAAAATTCATATTAGAAATATTGTTACGCAACAAAAAAATTAACGCAATCTTTTTTTCAGTAGGAAACATTTTTAAAATTGGCAATGTATGGGCATTGTATTGGAAAATGTCCAATTGGTGAAATATTGCATATATATTGGTAATTATATGAGCAATATATTGCCAATATATTATTATAGCTATGTGCAATATATTGCTCACGTACTGCCAATATTCTCAATTTTTACGCGGGACTCTCCAATTATACTCCTCAATTTTACTTCTCTGTTATTACCCGACCATAATTTAGAGGAGCATTTGAGTGAAAAACCCTGTTTTGGTGGGATAATTCTGTTTCTGCTTCGATAATTGGGGAATATGGGATGGGGTATGGTGTGAGACCGCTCGGCCACTTAGTCGCTTTCACACTAATTTTGAGTTTTATTAAATCTGAAATAACAAAGAAATATATTGACCGATCCTGATCGACTAATTTATCTCTAAGCTCCGCAACTATCTCTCGACTTACAGATGATAGAAAGATATCCTATGACCACTTCTTCGCAAACTATGGGCAGCTGAAAAATGCACAGCCCGACATTGCGCTACTCGTGTGAACTGCCAGTCATCGCATCGGCGGCTTGCTCAGCGCATTCTCGCCTATGCGTTCACACTCATACCTCCATACACTCAATTCTCACATCACTTTTCGGCACAACTTGGATATTATGTGGGGATAAGGTGCATTGCAAACGTGCGATACGTCTCTCGTCATTCTAGAACTTCATAAGAATGGACGGGACAAGGCTGGGCCATAACACCTCATTTCCTGTTAGAAATCTATTCGATATGACTATTATATATCGTACTACCGCCACTGTGCGAGTTTTTTCCGTTATTTTTATCCATTTGTATTAGATTTTGGAGCACTCATATTATATCGCTGAATTTATAGATTTGCACATGTACAATTTATATTCCTATAAAACGACAAGAGTAAAGTTTTTGATGATTCACTGCTTTCTTATAGAGAATCACGTTGACTTCGAATAAAGATAGTAATATAATGGTGAACAACAATGATTGGGTGAGAAGTGAAATCACGTACAATATCAATTTGAGTTCAATTCACATTATAATCATTTCTCTACATATTTCAGGTGATCTCTTCATTAATATATTATAAAGATCATATCAGCATTGCTTATTATCATACTGCCAGTTATACCTTGCATATTATCGATGATGTTTACGAAGAGAAGGATGACTTTTGTATGATGAATCATATGTACATGCAGTTGAGACCAAAAATAATTATAACAGTGAGTGGTCAACCAGAAAATCTTTACTGTTGTATCAATGAGATCAGGAAAGATCTTCAGAGAAAAGAAGAGGTGGAAAAAATTGTTGTATTGCCAAGATCGCAATATACTTACTTGAGGTGTTCCAACAGAGTTCAATGTTTGAAATTGGGACTAAAGCTAGAAGATACTAATTGCATCGAAAACATAGTTTATCTGAATTCCACAGTCAATTTCAGTTCTAAGTGTCTAATTAATGCTCTAGGACTTTTACTTTTATATCTTGATGGAAATGCCGAAACTACGTCAATTATTGGATTGGAATCGCCAAGATATGAGTCCGTAATATACTTTACAATGTGAGTTTGATTCAAAATATTTCTCTGAATTTCTGATTTTCAGTACTTGGTTTCTCAAAAAAAAGCTTTGTGTTAGAGCGAAAATCGATCTCCCGAATTGAAAGTCGTGATCTTCATTTTCGTACTTCACAGGTGGGAAAACATGAAATCCCAGAAACGTTGTATTCTGTACGTACGTTCGTATGTACATGGCGCTATTTTTCGGATGCCACAGCTCTCAAAGGAATCGTTCGATCCTTCTCAAATTTTACTCGCAGAATACTTGTGACAAAATGAGATATGAGTTCAATTTTCAGAAAAGTCCATTATTTATTTCCTCAGCAACCGCAACTGAGGTGTTCTTCAATCGAATTCCTCGTGAATGCTCGTTGGAGCTCGAATACTTACGAAGATCGACGAGATTCAACGAGATATTATCCATAGCAACTATTGCTTAGGAAGGAGGAAGATCAGTTTGAGATCTATTTATTGATGGCAAGAGATACAGAAACTTCATTTCTCCATAGCAACCTTTTTTACTTACCTAGCAACCGTCGCTGCGAAAATGAAAATTAAGTTGAAGTTTTCTTGTGGAAAAGGTTATTTATCTTCTTGTATATGTGGCTGAGTGACTGTGTGTCTTCGTTTCTATTAAGTGTGTGTTCATACATGTGAATGTGAAGCATCTCGGGAATAAGTCTCTTATTATAATTCTTTTCTCTATCCAAAATTTTAACATTGTTCCAATCAAAACTATGGGTACTGTTCTCGACAGTATGAAGTGGTCCAGGCAATAGATCGTTCTTGCATTTTTGATGATCAGAAATTCTTTCTTTCTATTTACGAATACCGAATGGGTAATTTACACATCGGTTGTGTATTATTACTAATGTATTTTTTTGTTAAAAAATTTATTGAATATATCATCACATAATAAGTTAAACACACGTTTATGGGCACGCCTCAACAAAAAGCTACCGCATGGTGGGAATTCTAGAGCCTCCAATTTTTATTTGAGTTCAAAAAACGGGAGAATTTCAGGAAATATACAACATTTTTGGGATATTATACCAATGACACCGAAAAAAGGTTGAAAATTAACAAAATGGCGGACTTGTGAAATTTACGTACCAATTTCGCACTTTTTTTTGGTCTTAAAATCGATTTATAGACAAAAAATAATTGGTTTCATAGATATAAGTTCCCAGGAATTCAATTGTCTTCAAAATAAAAAAAGATTTAAGTCGATCCCCCAATTAGTTTTTGAGCTAGGATTCTCACCAGTTTAAAAAAGTCGTTTTGAGATAAACGCGTTTAAAGATTCGGTTAACCATAACAATAACGTTAATCATAAGTCCCATTATTATGCTATAACTTTTTTGAAGGAAATATCTTGGTCACACGCTTTCAGGGGCATATTCTACACATCATAAGGTATCAAAATAAGAAGAGAAATGAATTTTTCAAAATTGCTTGATAAGAACCTTCTCTCAAGTATCTTTCCAATTCTACTAAATATTTCCTTGACCTTTCATATTCCACGCCACTGAACTTAGAAATTGTTAATTTGACTCTACTATTAATCATATTTGAATTCATTTCTCTTGGTCTATTTTCAGATAACTCTATTTTTTGACATATTCAAGAAATGTCTTTCTGTAATAAATCTCTTATAACTGACATAAAGTGCTCACTTTCTTGTTTATATATTTCTAATTCATTATGACGCTTGATTAATGAATCAATAACACCCATTTGTTCAGTAATAATTTTTCGTAGCGTTTATACTGTTTCATTTAACTCGTTGAATTTAGTTACTAATACAATTCTTTCTTTTTCCAAACTTGCATTTTTTTGTACTTAAATCTCGCATTCACTTTTAAATTCTTCTTGTATGATAAATAATTCGGCTAATCTATCATTTATTGCCGTTTTTGAAACTAAATTTTGTTCATCGCTCTCCGATATATTTTCTAAATTAATATGTTCTTTGAGTTTTTTAAATTCTTCATGCGTATCTGACCTTTTCATGGGTGCCATTTTTATTTCTAATCAATTCATTTAAATTTGAGGAGCATCACGATCGCCAGTTGTAACGGGTTAAGTTTGCTCGTTTAGGGTTTGACATTGATCCGCTTGGATTTTATGCATATCTACGTGGATTTCCCAGAATTGATTTTTGCCAATCCACAAGGATTTCCGTTCAATCCACGTTAATTTTTGAGAAATCTTCGTGGATTTTCCAGAATTTATCCTAGCACAACCACGCTGAAAAGCGCAAATCGATTCTGAAAAATCCATGTGGTTTGCGAATTCACAGAAATTCATGAAAACTCTACGTAGATTTGCGTGAAATCCATGTGGATCGATGTCAAATCCTAATGAATTTTCTGTTAGGAATTCCAAGTAGGATCCTAGTTCAATTTACGTGGATTTCCTACTAGGATATCCATATATTTATTTTCAACAAGGATCACTCCAGTTTGTACCCAATAGGTGGCTAGAGACGACGTTCGAGCATTCCCATCCTCCTCGCGCACGTGTACGACCGTGACCCGTAGTTACACGTGACATGTTCGAATCGATATTGACAGATTTTTCACGCTTAGAGTAGTTCATCAGAGTGGGACGCGATACTTTTTGTCATTTTCTAATTTCCACACTGACGAGAAAAATCGTTCGCCCTTGATAAAACATATGTAATGTTTATTGTTGACTTGTTTCGTGATAATGAATAGCATGATGAGACTAGCGAACCCAACTGGCAAAACGTCGCTAAATATCAATAGATATGAAATTTTCATTTGAGCTCCATATCACGGGTTGGCCTTCAAAGATCGCAACTAACACGAATTAGTACAAAATCAATTGAAAAGAAAAGTTGAATTTGGATTATATAGTAATCAAAATAAATTGAATAGAGTCAATTATGAAATAGATATTCATGGTATAGCGCAAGAATTGTATGAAAGAGAAAATGAGAGCGAAATAATTGAAAGAGCGAGTCAACATTATGAACGAAAAATTTGACATACATTAATGTTAAGAGCAGTTTCTACAAAAACATAATTATTTCAAATATTAGCAGATTTTCATGATGATGGAAGAAAAACGCAAATGAGAGAAAGAACGCAGAATAATAATAATGTTGTTGATAATTATCAAAATCAAAGTAGACCGAAGATAAGTCAGAACAGACAGAATGTGATTAATAATCCTAGAAATAATTATGAGACGAATGTATCAACAATAACGGATATAAGACACCGGAGCAGCGAAATGGGTCAAAATCGTGGCAAAATAAACTGCGAACGAAAATTAACGCGACAGCAATAGATGATGATATACAAAATTAAGTAGCAGCTTTGGAAAATATGAGAAACAAATAGGCGTTGTAAGTAATCATCAATAATAATCAAGTAAATGATAAGAAATGTGCCATGAAAGAAATATCGGGAATTGAAAAATTAATTCACATGGATGAAAAATTTGAAGTAGCGTCAAAAATGTTAAAAAGTTATTGTATAGCGAAAAATGGAAAATTTTGTGAAACTAAGTCAATTATGGATGTATGCATGGTTTACTAATGAGTATTTGCAAAACAAAGAAGAGGAAAAGCATGAATTAGAAAATTTAGAATTATTAAGAAAATTTTTATTCAAGAATAAATATGTTATTAAAAAATCTGATAGAAAAATTGAGCCAAATAAGAAATGGACAATCAATGAATTCAATGATTATGTTGAGAAAAGTGATGAGAGCGGAATACAGAATTTAACAATAGAAAAAATATGTATGATATTTGAAAATCCACGGGAAGAATTTTTATAAGATATAGAACCAGAAGTTGTGGATGTACCATCTGGTAGATGCCCAAAGATAATGATAAACATTAAGAATAGTGAAATTGTTGGTCTAATTAATTCCGGTAGTGAGGTGATCTGTGTATCAGAGGAATGGTACCTTAGAAATTTTGAAATGTTGAAATATGAACCTACTTTACCAATAGCAAGACGGATGATCCAAGTTGCAACGAGGGGAAATCAGCACGTTTGAAATTACCAATAATATTAGAAGTAGATATTGGGGGCAGAAATTGAAATCGATATTTGTAGTGATTCTAAAGTTAATTAGAGATTGTGTGATTGGGTATGGTACGTTAAAAAATTTAAAAGCAAAATTAGATTCAGGTTCAGATGAAATAACAGTAACAATAAACGATAAACAAATAATAATACCCTATTTAGAAAAAAACAATGACGTAATAAATATATGTATGGAAGTAGAATATGAATTAAGAGGATAAAAAGGTGTATGGTGAGAATATAGAAATAACAAATGAAGAAATAAATGAAACAATGAGGAATTGAGAGGATTCAGAGGTGAATAAAGAACGCGAGTGTCGTTCATGGAGTCTGTCTATTTCATTATAATCAAAAATATTGTTTAATCAACGTTCGAGTGCACTCGGATACGACTGTCCAGCCGGTTGTCAGAACAGGGAATGGGCTTCGCGCTGCGCGCAGCACCATGGAGTATCGGTCGTTAGAATGGCTAGTTTGTCTTTTTCTTAACACTTCTTCCCGAACAGGTACTTTAGATTCTTCTATCAGAGTGACTCCAATTTTCACTGTCTTCGCTGACCATGAACATTAGGATATCTGTATAGCGTAGTCTACGCTGCTCCGGTCTTGTTTCATTTATTTGTTGGCTCCTAAGACAGACGAAAAACATGATTAATGAATAATAAATCAGTTTTTTAACTGTCTACTCAATATTCATAATTCGGTCTCGCAAATTTTCATGCAGTACCAGTAAAGGCTTTGTGAAAATATCAGCTATCTGCTCCTTTCAGCATACCCATTCTACTTCAATTAAATTATTTTTGACACATTCACTGATATAATCTGATCTGATTTCCACCATATATTTCAACTTGTTTTCCCCGTCAATTTTTGCACATGATATTGCCGCTCTGTCATCACAACACAACCTGATTAGAAAGAATTTCCTGTCTATCATAATCACAACTGATTTTGCTAGTCCAATCAGTTTTTGAGTCGCTTCACTCGTTGCCACGAACTCAGCCTCACAAGTTGATAGTGCAACACTAGTTTGTTTATGTGTTCTCCACGTTACAGAGTCTCCAAAAAGCTTGATCCCAGAGCCACAAGTTGTGAGTGATCCCTTACAGTCTCCAAAACTAGAATCAGAGTACCCTTCAATCTCATTTGTCTCACCTTTGTAAATCAGACTCAGTTCTTTAGTCTGTTTTGAGTATCTCAGGACTCGGGCCACTATCTTCCAGTTCTCATTTGACGGATCAATTTGGTGCCTGCTGAGTACGTTAACTGAATATGAATGAAGCTTCAGTCTATGAATGCTGCACTCGTGGCGAGGGTCCAATTGCTCTCTGTGGTGGTCAAATCAGTCTCAGCCTATATCATACAAACTGGACTCTCTCCAGACCCCGCCACCGACTTGTGCAAGTTGGCCTTCACTGCACTGCGTACGATCTATGACGAGCTCCAGCAGCATGATGTCGTGTCTGCGCGACTACAGAGGCCGCGTGGCTCTTCGAATCGCCCCGACCCATCGTCAACGCTCCCTACCGTCTCCGCAACTGCTGGAGCTTTAGTGGGAGCTACCACTTCTACCTCTACTTCTACCACTTCAACAACCTCAACCCCTAGCAGCACATCGATCGTTGTGACCCTGATTTTCCCTGCCCTTGTTGGTGTGATTATCAAGGGGAAAATTAGCTTGCGCAAGGTCCACACTAATGCGATGGACCCTACAATCTCGTACCTAGGCCGGCTGTATTTCACATGGATGGCAAGATTTTCGTTAGACGAAGGGGGGAGGCGCCGGTTTTCATCGGCTCTCCGGAAGATGTAGATAATTTTTTAGCCCGTCTGGCACTGTAATTTCAAGTAACTCCACTGTACAAGAACAGTGCAACCTCTCTCTCACTTGCTCCTTCATCCCTGCTGCACCTAACCTGCGTGCACTGCCATATTCTACTCGAGCGGGACCCGCGGGTACTGTGGACAACCTGAGAGTCTGCCACCTCAATGCTAACTCGATCAGAGCGCACATTCAGGACATCAGGCGCTTTCTGCTGGCACAACCTCTCATTCACCTCATAGCCGTGTCCGAAACTAAACTTGGTCCATATATTCTGAATAATGACCCTGAGGTCACCTTGGAGGGCTATTCTCTTATCAGACATGATCGGAGTACAAGGGGCGGGGGTGTAGCGATGTATATCCATCGCACCCTAACCGCGACGGTAGTCTGTACCTCCACACTGGGCTGATAGCAGGGCTCTTTCGGAGTTCCTCTTTTGTGAAATAAATTCTAGGTATGACACTTTCTTTGCTGGTGTGGTGTATAGGCCGTCTCATGCTCCATTCAAGGATGGGACCGACCTCATCCCCAAGCTCACTCTTCACTTACCAGACTATAGCACTAAGGTACTGCTAGGCGACTTCAACGCGAATCAGCTGTCGAACTCGCCCGATGTTCTCTTCCTCAGAGCCTTTTTTGAGCAGGAATAGCTCCGTCTTGTGCCCCATGGTGCTACTTTTCAGCGTTCCAATGCTGATACTTGGCTCGACCTCTGCATAGTTGATGCTTTGGACACTGTAACAGATTACTGGAAAACTGAGACACCTTCCACCGACGGTCATGACCTCATTACTGCGACCATCGACTTAAAGGTGGGAAGGCCTGAAGAACGGACGTTCACTTACAGAAACTTCAAAACAATCAAGCCTGAAGAACTCTGACTTTCTCACCGGACGCGACTGGACGTGGCTTGAGGGTGAGGCTCACATTACTGAAACTGACGTTGACCAGCTCTATGTGCAACTCCAGGTGGCTGCTGATGAATTTGCACCACTCCGAACCTTGAAGGTCAACAGCAAAAAACAACTATGGTTCGACAGTCGCTTGGATGGCCTTGAGTACAACAAGATTAGACTCTACAGACGCTTCAAGCGGACCCGACTTGACACAGACCTACACACCTATAGAGCTGCCCGTGACCTTCTCTATGGAAACACCAAAAATTCCAAGCTTGATTTTTTGAAGCGCAGACTTGTAGGCCTGTCTGATGATAAGGAGATATCGAGAGAACTCAGACATTTGGGACTGGTCCCTGAATCTACTAACAACCTTGGGGGAATTGATGAGGAGGAGATCAACTCTCACTTTGCTAGGATCGCCACTGATCCCCTGGCACTCAACCTGGATGACACACTTAACCTCCTGCACGCGCTCGGTGAACCGACCTGTAATCCCAAATTTCACTTTGTGAACGTCACAGTAATCGAAGTGAGATTGACCATAGGTCGGGCCCACTCGCAGTCTGTGGGAACTGATGGCCTTCCTCAGAACTTCATCTCCAAGGCACTCCCTGTCATAGTTCCCATTCTAGTGGATGTTTTCAACGCCTCCCTTGCTCAATCACACTTTCCCTCCTGCTGGAAAAAAACTGTAGTCCTTGCCCTTAACAAGATCCGCTCTCCCAGTTGTCTTGGTGATTTCCGCCCTATCTCTCTGCTCAATTTCCTCTCAAAAATCCTGAAGAGACTTGCTTTCAACCAAATCAGTGCTTTTGTTGAATCGGAAGGACTACTGGATGGGCGTCACACGGGCTTTAGACGGGATCACAGCACGCAGACTGCCTTACTCAGACTGACTGACGATGTCCGTCAGGCCAAGGACACGAAAAAGCTGACTGCTCTACTCCTGTTCGATTTTAGCAAGGCATTCGACACGGTCTGCCATTCCACGCTACTGCGCAAACTCTCAAAACTAGGTTTCTCAATGGACTCACCAAAGTGGATTGCCTCATATCTAACGGGAAGGGAGCAGTGTGTTAAGCGTGAAGACGGAACATTCACTGGTGGACTTTGTGGACTCAGTAGGGGAGTACCCCAGGGCTCTGTCCTCGGTCCTCTGCTGTTTTCACTCTACATAGGTGATGTTTCACTATGCTTTGGACCCGATGTGCACTCCTTACTGTACGCTGACGACCTCCAAATCTACATGCACTGTCACCTTAATGACTTATTAAAATCGCTTCACATGCTGGGTGAGGTCGCTGCCAGGATCGTTCATTGGGCCCTGATGAATAAACTTGTCCTGAATGCGTGGAAAAACCAGGGCTATTGTTTTCGGAAGTGAGCTTTTCATTGCTCGACTTTCTGCGGAGGCATCGGACCGACTCGTCATTAATGGATCGCCTATTAAACTTAAGTCCTCAGTGAAGAGGTTGGGGGTGATCCTTGACTCTACCTTCTCATGGAGGGAGCATGTTACCTCGATCACTGCCACATCCCATGCTCTCATGTACCGCTCACAGAAATTCCGGAGGAGCACGAACCATCAGCTCCGGTGCCACCTCATCACGTCGCTCCTCTTTCCCACCATTGACTATTTCTCTCCTGTGTACTGCGATCTCTCTGGGGAGAGAAACCTGGTTCTCCAACGGCTTATTAATACCGGCATAAGATACGTCTATGGGGTGAGAAGGAGTGAGCATATCTCTTCCTACAGGGAGGAGCTAAACTGGCTAATGACATCTACTCGGCGTAGCTACTTCATTGCCTGTATGGTGTTCTAGATCCTCAGGTATGGCAGCCCGTCATATCTCGCAGAGTATTTTCTCATGAATACCAGTACTCGTCCCTGTAGGGGTGGCTATCGGCCGCAGCTTGTTGTCCCCAGCTACCGCCAGGATTCCCTCCGCAGGTCGTTTCATGTCAGTGCAACTTATCTTTGGAATTCACTCCCCGCTGTAATAACTAACGCCATCATCTCATCTCTCTCTCTCTGTTCCCAAAAAACTTTTATTTCTTCACCTCCTTGCCTGCGACCGTGGGGAGAGCTTGCACTTCTCTTAAATCATTTAATCTACCTCAAATAAATCTAACTAACAAGGAGAGTATGAAGCTTTCGGGTCACCAATCTGGACCAAACTTGATACGTATGTTCTCTGGAACTATAGTGACCATACGCAAAGAGTTTTAGGACCTAACGCTCCCTCAGTCTCAAGATAATCAAATTATAAGGTTACTCCCCTGTCGAAAATAACGAGCCCGGATTCCAGGTGGATTTGGACTAGATTCCAGGTGGATTTGAGCTGGATTCCAGGTGGATTCAGCCTGGATTCCAGGTAGATTCAGCCTGGATTCCAGGTGAATTTGGGCTGGGTTCCAGGTGGATTTTGAGATTCAACCAGAGAGTTCCTGGGGATAATATCCGGGTAGATTTTGAGAGAATCCAGGTGGATTCCGGCAGAATCCAAGTGGATTTTCGGAATGAACGAGTCAGGTCCTGGAAATAATCCTGATGGATTTTGGGATGATCCAGGTGGATTTTGGGACAATCCAGGTGGATTCCGACAGAATCCAGGTGGAATTTCTCAAATATCATATCGCCCTCAGAAAACTGGTATTTAAGGTCCCTCATATCAATGATTGATCATACACAAAGTGTAGATCATGAGGTGCGTCAATATATTGATTTTCCGGCAGTCTAAAGGTTAATCGAACATGAGGCTGACCTAAATGTCATCGCCGAAGTAACCTCGAAGGGTGGCTCCAGCGAGACAGATTGACTGTCAGGGTCTTGCTCCTTACTCGAGTAAGGAGCAAGACCCTGTCCTCGCCTCTGGAAGATTGAGAGTGGACTCTCACAATGTTAACTCTCTTAGAGCTCACATTGATCAAGTCAGTCAGTTTCTGTGTGAGAATCCATCCTACCACCTCTATGGTATTGCGGAGTCCTGGCTGGGTCCTGACGTTCCGGATGACGTTGTTTAGATCCCTAATTATAAATTTATTAGAAATGACCATAATACGATTGGCGGTGGGGTTACACTTTACGTCCAGGATTTTTACAAGATTAAACTTTTAGCATCATCGAACACCACGGGACCAGGTAAACCCAGCATACTTGAGCATCTTTTCTGCTTGTATCAGCGCGGCAAATTCCAACCAATTTCTTCTGAGGTCATCTGCAGGCCACCAGATATTGCCTTTGCCAAAAATCCTTCGCTAATCAATGATTAAAAAACACTGCTTTGACTACAGCCATGAGTTTGTGATGGGTGATCTGAATCCCGATCTTCTTTCGGACAGTGATGACTCAAAATTTGTTCGCAAATTAACTGATGAACTGTCGTTGCATCTGATTCAGCACGGGGCTACGCATATAACCTCAACATCTCGCACATGGATAGACGTTATTCTGGTGGACGGCAATGACATAATCACGGACTAACGTAACTTTCCAGCTCCCTTCCGCAGTAAACATCACATTATTGACGTTGAACTCAACATTCAACAACCCAGGGAGAGGCCGGGCTCCTTAAAGTACAGAAATTTCGAGGATGTTCAAACAACTCAGGCCCGAAGTGAGTTTTCCTCGAGTGAATTGTCAGAGGCGCTCAACACTCACACGGTTTAGAAAGAATTGCGCACCCTTCATTTCCTACCTGAGCAAAGGGAGGACTTGAAAGAGATCTCGCCGGAGGTTCTAAATACCCATTTTACTAAGCTATCCATCTCGCACAATGAGAGTGCTACAGTCTATCGGGATATCATCTCTTCCGCTTCCGAGGAAGACGGCTTCTGTTTCCAGAAAATTAATGTTAATGATTTTATTCTGAGCATATCTCATTTTACATCTCAATCAGTCGGTGATGATGGTATACCTCAGAGTATCATCCTTGATGCTCTGCCTGTAATTGGAGATAAAATCGTGAACCTGTTCAAGTCCTCCTTGGGCAGAGGAATCTTTCCGTGATAGGTGTTTATAGCTAGAATATACTGTTTAGCAAATTTGTAAGGAAATAATATTCTGTTACTCAAATGAGTTCTAGATTGTCTTTTGTAGAAGTGAGAATACTCGATGTGAACGCTGAACATAAGACTAAAGATTTTACTAAGATCGGCCGGAAATCACTGTCTATTGACCGGGAAACACTCTTACCACGAACCCATATTTTTTTTTCTGAGCGTGAAACCCAGTCGCTCGACCGGGAAACACCGATAATCGACCGGGAAACACTCGTTCTGAGGATCCCATTGAATTATCTATCTGACCGGGAAACCCGGTTGATTGAACGGGAAACACGGTCGATTGACAGGAAAATACCGATAATCGACCGGGGAACACTCTGTCTAAGTAGCCCATATTATTTTTTCCTCACCGTGGAACCCGTTCGATGGACTGGGAATCACTGTCGATTGACCTGGAAACAATGATGATCGACCGGGAAACACTCTTTCCAAGGAGCTCAAATTATTTTTTCCTGACCGTGAAACCCGGTCTATCGACCGGGAAACACTGTCGATTGACCGGGAAACAACGATAATCGACCGGGAAACACTCGTTTCGAGGAGCCCATTAAATCATTCTTCTGACCGGGAAACCCGGTCAATCGACTGGGAATCACATTCAGTCAACGATTACCGCTGAATCGACCAGATTTCCCACCGTATTTCACCGGTGAAATCCCGCTATTTGACCGGGAAACATCAATGGGAAACGAAGTGGGAAATTCGGTCGATTATTTTAAACAGGGTTATATAGCTTTTATCTTGCCCCCCAAAAAGTCTTTGAGCATCATACTTTACTTGTTCAACACCTAGAAAAAGCAGAGCATATCTAGTGGAGGTTGCAGATCACCAAAACTGTCAAAATAAACAACATCATCTCCTCGCTTTCCATGAGCTACCCAGTGAGTTCCAGGTCCATTTGTATCGTCTATATTCAGTATCGTTGATTCTCTGTAACGCGAACCACTGGATGGTAAAGCATTTCTCATGTATACTCCTCGAAAATTTGAAATCTTCATCTTCTGCGCATACTCCAATATATCAAAGTTGGATAACGCTCTGTCGGGCAGACTCAAGTCGGGATTTTTTTAACCCTCCAACTTTGTATAGTCTTAAATATAGACCGTAGCCCTTTTTATACGGCTTCAAGTAGAGTCCTTTCCCCAGCGCAATAGCTTCCATTGTCTTATTATGTCTCTGACCATCTTCTAGCTGATGTTTAGCAGCTTTAGCTCCGTTAATTGCTTTTGCGATGCCGACCGCTCCACTCGATAATGCACCAGTCGCACTCAAATCTGCAAATATTAGAATAAGGGGTGAAATTCCACCAATTTTTTAAGAAACTGGTACAATTCGTGGGACTCTTATAGGATTCTTACTTTCTACTTTCTTGGTAGCTGCTCGAGCACGTTTTAGAGCTGGACTGATTACTGTATTTGCACTTCTACCGCGGACTATGGATTTTGAAGCAGACTTGATGATGCTGTTGATTGCGGAGTGGTTACTCTCTCCTTCTTCTTCCTATATGACATCTCTTTCTTCATGCCCATTCCAAACAGCTTTTCTAATGTAGAGGTTTGTCTTTTCTTCTTCTTAGTGACTCTCTCCTTCCTCTTCCTGCATTTCTTGCACCGTTGGAAAGCTCAGGAAAAACTACATGAAAAGAATCTAGCAAATCATTTTCTCAGTTACATTTTAGCATCGTAAATACGTATTCAATACGGCATGTCTCGGCGCTTGCGCGCAGCGCTGGGAGGATTGAGGCCAAACACCCCTTATACCCTCACCACCAGTCTTGTTCGAGATTGCGAGCAGCAAAAATGGATTCCGCTCAGCATTCTACGAAACTCCCAGTCATCAATTTCGATGGTATTGTTGAGAGAGAGAGAGAAAAAACTAAGAAAAAAACTAAGAGAAAGTAATTGCACCAAACAATGCACCCCCCAATTCAATAATGATATTTGATGATATTTGGGGTGTAGTCGTGTGCTCACGCACACATGCTGTCCGCCGGTAGCCGAGTCCACTTGATGGCGTGATCAATCACGCGCCGCTCTCTAATTGGTTCAAAATTTTAAATAGTGGACTCGGCCGCCGTCGGACAATAGATTGCGCGGCGCCGAGTCGGCAGTTATCGCTAGTCCGCGAGCGAGCCACAACAACCGGCCGCTCCTCGTGTATGATTCGCGCCGTGTCCCCCCTTCAACTCTTTTCTCACTTCAGTTATTAATTATTCGCGCCCGCGACATTTCTGTGACACTTGTATTCAACACACGAATACATTCGTTGATTTTCACAAACATTCACTCGTCATTCATTCAATTGACGACTCACGCTTCCACATACATACTCACACGCAACCGAACACCAAACTTTTAACTCTGCGGGCCCCGCGGGGTTCCATAAAAAACACCCCGTCCCCACAATGATGTAGCTTGTGAGAAGGAAGACAATGTTAAAGTTTTCTTCTGTTTGGTTCGACACAAGAATATGGATTGTTTCTATTTTTGTCAGTCATATGCTCAAGTACCAAAACATCTTGTTCAAGATAATGTCAATTTACTTGTATTATTTCGTCAAGACGACACCAATTCGAAGCATGTTTATAATGATCATGTAAACATTGATATGCCTCACACAAACTTCAGAGATTTGTGTTTACTATGTTCGAAAGATAGACATGGATGTTTATATTTGGACGGTGAAGCAGCAACATGTCAGATTCAGCAATTGAGAAAAACACGCTTCAACAACTCGTCTAAGCACGAGAAGCGGTCAAACGTAAATATAACTCATTAAAATTTGAGAAAGCTGAAGTTGAGAAGACACTGGGCGATACCTTCAAACCCATCATTGACCTATTGGAGATAATTATCACGCAGTATGAAAAAAGAACCACACCTCAGTATGCAGAAAAAATTATTCCCAAGAAAGAAATTCAATATACTTCTTCTTCGATACCTCCTCGGAAAAAGCGAGCGAGAGCTGCGTCACCAATATCTGTGCTAAATAATCTAATAGAAACTCGGACCAACAACGTCAGTGAAAAGACACCCCTGGAAAAAGACAAATCAGATGCAGAGGATAAGTTGTATGGAATACAACAAGAATATTCTGGTGAATTTGAGCTTGGTAATAGTCGAATTATCTTTAAAGATGATAAAATAGTTGTGAAAGGTTTGGCGTATGTACCAGAGTTGTTGGAATTAATATACAAAATACGTCCTAGTCATGACTTGGATGATCAGAAAGACTCACGAACTTATCGTGAAATTCTAGAAGTCACGAGTGCTCACAGAAAAGGATATAATCCGAATGCATCACTTTGAGTTTCAAACAGTATTAAATTAAGAGACATCATCGTTCCTTTATTTAATTCATCCACTGGATCTGGAGTTTTTCCGAAATATAAGTATGCTCGAGCTGGTATGAGAATGAACTACGTTTACTGGGATGATCCAAACAAGCTAGTTGATCATCTTTGTCTCCTGATTGCAGAACGATCGGCAGGTAAGTTGAATCACAGGAACGAGATTCATTCGGTTATTGAAGAGCTCCGAGAAGCGGGATATATATTAAGCTAATCGTGAAAAGTCACTTCATTATTAAAATGAGTGTCGACGTGTTCGGACGTACTCTGAGGAGAAGGACTGAGGGAGTGTGCGCTTTTCCTGTTATTGGATAAAAATTCACTCTCGACGGTCAGTTCGATGTTGAGCAAAGAAAATCGTGCAATCTTGCAGCACCTGTTGGACCAGATGATGCAGTCCATTTCAGTATCCACAAACAATTCGTTGAATCGGAAGCTGCAAATTGATTGAAAAGTAAGATTGCTCAATTAGAAATCCGTTTCAGCACTCTGGCAGCATCCCCTGTTGAAAAAAATCTTATGGAAAATCCGATTGGATTTCCGAATGGAAAAACCAGACTGGAATCCATGCGTTCCGATGGAAATCCAGTTGGATTCACCAGAAGTTTGACTGGATTTTCCAAGCCGAGTCCTAAGGCCTCGTATGGAATTTCCAGGCGATCCCATTGGAATTTCCAGGCGATCCCAATGGATTTTCCATGCATTCCGAATGGAATTTCTATATGATCCCAATAGAATTTCCAGGTGATTCGCATGAACAGGGTTTCCAACTTTTCGCAAGTGCAGTTCGTTGGCTACCATAATAGATTTCCCAGGCGTTCCCAATGGATTTTTGGTTCGGAGTTTCAGTTTTTAGTGTAGCTGACAACATATTATAAATTTTCGAATTTTAGAAGAACTTTGTCTCATTTTACGGTACACTTGGAGGTTCTTAATATATTTGCAGCATTATTCTAACTCAAGTTGGAGGATTCCAACACATTGTTAATTCATGGGAGTGATGGTTCAGGAATGAATGTGCCTCATGCTTATTCATGAGAAATTATGGGATACTCTCGAGTATTTATTCGAGTTCAAAAAGAGTAGGTTACCATGTTAACATATGTTAAATCATGTTAATATTTTATGTTGAAGCTTATTATCTACATAATGATGTAGAGATATTTCATTATATGTTAATGATTTTCATGTTCATTCTTCTTCGATTTCTTCACTTTCACTCCTGCTAGTTATTTTTCTTCTCTCTGTCCATCTTCATTCTCATCTTCTATACTTTTATCTTTATTTTCACTCTTCCCTTCTCCTGACTTAATGCCCAATTTACTTTTCTCTTTTCTAATCGCTAATTTGATCTCCTCGCCTATATATGAATTTAGTTTACCCACATGCGCCTCCAGCACAGACCTCACTCCCTTTACTCCCTTTCTCTTCCAATAAAGTCGAGCAATACCTATAATTCCAAGAAATCGAAGATTTACCTGAGGTTTTCTTCTACCAATAATACAGTTAGTTTATCACGACTCACTTTTTAATACTTCGCGCTTCTCAGGCGTTATGACAGTTCTTTTATTCTTTCCTGTCGGGGTTAAATTTTTTCGGTTGTCAGTGCATGCTTTCCGGCTCAATAGTTCTTGGTTATGAATATGTTGCAACATAGTTTTTGTCACGATACTCGCAGTTCTATTAGTGAGCATATTCTCAAACTCATAGTGAGGATAGCTCACCCCATCTCCTAGATAGACATATTTCACCTATGAATTATACAGAAATAATATTACGAAGTGTTGCAGATAGTTAGATAGATAGACATATAGATAGATAGGTAGATAGATAGATAGATAGATAAATAGATAGATAGATAGATAGATAGATAGATAGGTAGATGGATGGATATATGTTTATTGTCTATGAAATACAAAGAAAAAGACAAAAAGAAGATACAGAAGTAGATAGCTAAGTAATTCTTAAAATAAAAAGTACATACATTCTTCCTATTTTCTGTTACATAGAATTTTTCGAACAAATAATACTGGTTGATTAATAAAATATTCAAACAAATAATAAAATTGGCAATCTATTGATTCATCCTCAAAGTAGAATAGCTAATTACATAAAATGGATTTTTTCACATTTTTTAGAACAGTTAAATGTACTTTTTCAAGCATGGGTTACGTATGGATCAATGTTTTATTGAGGCAATGTCGAAAACGAGGTTTTCCACCATGGGTAAAGATATATTTAACCACGACGTCACGTGACTAATATGACAGATGGATCAATGTGTGGATTGGTGAATTGACGAACATATATGGAGCGTTTTATGTCATTTTCACCGGCACGACAAGAGAGCGCTAAAACGTGTAGTTCTCGACTCATGTCCGATATATAAGATTCCATATATTCATATTAAAATATATAAAAAACGATTTTTCAATTAGGTAATTCGATGTAATTTTTCTCCATCTTGCTAACTATCCAATCAGATTTTCCGAGATTTCTCATTTTCACCCCCCAAAATATACAACATTCATATCTGTAAATGTTAATTTTCCAAAATTTCTTTCAACTTCGAGATATGAAGATTTTTTGCATCTCAATACCGAGTTTATTATTTTATTATCATTAGTTGATTAGTTTTTTATTATTATTTGAACTCATTATTACTCACAAGATGTAATTCTCCATTGTTGTCTGTTGATTTGCGTTTTGTGACTGTCGATTCTGTCAAATTCCAATGTATAAAAATCTAATATTTCCGTAATTATTGATAACTCAGTATACGATCCATTTTGTGTGTCCATAATTCAATTTTTTTCTCAGAGATCACTTTTTAATAAGACATTTGATTTTTATAGAATATTCAATTTTAATATAGCATAGTCACAGACAATCAATATGTATGTAATATTTCTGATTTCAGCTACTTATGCACACATTTTAATTATAACATCCACACTTTCCCGCTGCTGACAGACAGATAGATACCATACTGAAGCTAAATGGAAAATTCAGTAGGCTCGCATAGAAAATCCACTCGGTATGCATGGAAACTCCATTGGGATCACCAAGAAATTCCATTGGGATCGCCTGGAAATTCCATACGAGGCCTTAGGACTCGGCTTGGAAAATCCAGTCAAACTTCTGGTAAATCCAACTGGATTTCCATCGAAACGCATGGATTCCAGTCTGGTTTTTCCATTGGGAAATCCAAGTGAATTTTCCATAAGAGTTTTTTCAACAAGGTCAGCTCTAAATTTGTCAGGGATCTTGATATTGAAGAATCGATTGTGTAGGGACGGGGTGTTCTTGATGGCACCCCGGAGCCCGCAGGATTGAAAGTTCGGTGTTCGGTTGCATGTGAGTATGTATGTGGAAGCGTGAACGGTAAATTGAGTGAATGACGAGTGAATGTTTGTGAAAATATATGCGTGTATTCGTGTGTTGAATACAGGTGTCACAAAAGTGTCACGGGCGCGAATATAATTAGAAAAGTGAATAAAAATGATTGAAGGGAGGGACATGGCGCGAGTCAGACACGGGGAGGGGCCTGTTGTGTATGAGTAAGAGAAAATCGAGAAAAAGCAGGTGGTAGTTAAAGAACTGCATAAACCAGCTCGTCGTAATTACCCACGACGAAAGTTCGATGTTTGAGGTTTAAATGAAACAAGGCAAGCCGATCTTGTTGAAATGCAACCTTATTCTCATGAGAATAAAGGTTATCGATATATGCTTACAGTCATAGATGTCTTCTCCAAGTATGCATGTGCCATTCCAGCGAAGTCGAAGAGTGGTGAAGATGTTACCGCTGCAATGAAGTCTATTCTGCATCAAGGTCGAGTACCTAAAAATCTGCAAGTTGATAGAGGAAAAGAGTTTTACAATAAAAGATTCCAAGCTCTCATGAAAAAGTATTAAATTAAGGTAGTTCATGCCAAACTGCGTTTTCTTACAATTGTCTTGAAATTTTAGCCACTCATTCATAACAATATTTTACACCAGCTCTCAAAATTTGAGCGAGCTCAGCCGTGCCAATCATGAAATATTGAATGTCAAATTTTCACTTTTTAACACGTGAAGTCCTATACCGAGCCTCTCAGGGGATGCTCAAAAAGACGTTTCCATCGATATCTCGAAAATGCTTCTTTAAATGTTGACAAAAAAACAGTATGTTATAGAGGACATAGTAGCGAAAACTTCCCTCGCTTAGTGTAGCATGTTAAACCGTACCGTTTCTGAGTTATTTTAATGCAAAGTTGATGATTTCACGTCGCGAACGCGTGAGCGCAGCGAGAGCAAGTGAGACAGAGCATGGGCGAGCTTGTGTTCGCCCGTGCGTGTGCCGTGTACATGTACCGTGCGTGTGTGCGTGAGCTTTATATGGCATGAACTACCTTAATTTGTATTTAACGTACTGTAATTTGAAAGCATCGATATGTAAACGATCCCATTGGCGCGCAAACGGATGCTCGACCGCCGCTTTTTTGAGTGACAGATTCTATCTGGTTATAATGGTTCAAATAATTAGGGAAGAAAATTGTCCTGTGCAAAATTTTGTCAACTTTCCGACCTCGTTATTTTTATTCCGATTGAATGAACGCCCTTATTATTATAAATAATTTATTGCAAAAACACGAAATTTTGAGTCAACATTTTTTTTGTGTCAACTGTAAAATATGGAAACCGGTTGCGACGAACCCCGGGAAGTGAATTTCTAGCATCCATGAACCTTAAACTAATAGTTGACATAGTTGTGATTGTTCAAATTATTTTTGGAAGTCCCAAAATATCGGCCGGTAGAAAAAATTCTAGCTTCCAACTTGGCGACTGTTATTCTCCAAGACTATAGATCAAATCAAAAAATTCTTAAGAACAAAAAGTCTTAGAACCACTTGAAAAACACTATGAATTTCCAGAATTTTTGATAAAATCTTCCAAAATTTTGATTTTTCAAATTTCAAAAAAACGCAAATTGCTTTAAAACTTCTGAAAAAATTTGAGAATGTTCTTTGGGTAATTTGGAGACTTTTATGTTGACCGAGTTTAGCGTTCGGTGAGGTGGTTTAGCATTCGACTGAAGGAGTTTAGCGTTCAACTGAGAGGGTTTAGCGTTCGACAAGTCAAGTTGGCCAGTCATGATAGTATTCAAAGGGTAGAATGCTGAGTGTGTTTCTCGGTCATTCGACCAAGTTCAGCGTTCAGTGAGGTAGTTTAGCGTTCAACTGATAGGTTTTAGCGTTTGACTGACCAAGTTTACCAGTCATGATGAGCATTTAATGGGAAGATTGCTTACAACTAACAAATTTGATTCTGACAAGAAACTCTGACATAGAATCAATTGATGTTTTCATTTTTCTGGAATAGTTGATTCCGGAATAATTTGTTGGAATAATCATGCATAAGTAGTGCAATCAGCGAGAAAAATCGACGGGTATGTTCGTTTCTCATATGCTCAAGAATCCATCGATTTATATGGCACTTCCATCTTAACTCGGCTCGAGACATGATGGGGTCAATTTGTTTATAACGAGTTTACATTAACAAATTGGATCCTGACAAAAATTGCTTAGGATAATTTCTGCTCAGGTTCTCACGTAGAATCAATTGTTCTTTTTATTTTCCTGGAATCAATCAATTCCGAAACGATTTCTTTAAATAATTTTGCACGAACAATTGCAATTAGCAAAAGAAAAAACACGGGTATGTTTTTTCCAACATGCTAGAGAACCCATTAGTTTTTATGTCATTATCTCATCTAGTTTTGGCTTGAGATATGACAGGGTCGAGTCGTTTGTAACGAGTTCACACTAACAAATTGGATCCTGACAAAAAAGTGCTCTGCATAATTTCTGCTCAAATTCTCACGTAGAATCGATTGGTGTTTTCATTTTTCGGAAATAGTTAATTCTAAAACTATTCGTTTGAATAATTTTGCATAAACAATTGCACTTCACAAAAGAAAAACGACGGGTATTGTGACCTGGTGCCCGTTCGCACCAGGTTGCACTGAGGGAATACTCTCGCGCAGGGATTGGCTCTACCGGGGCACTCCGTATTTATTACGGGCGCAAGGAATGCCTCGGCCAGCTCAACTCGGGAGCACGGACTTTTCGCGTGGGGGGGGGAACGGCCGGCGCGCGGGGACTTGAACGGAGTCGCCTCCACGCGCGTTCGTTCTGCCGTGTAACTCGGGGGCGAGAGGAAAGGCCCGGGCCAGGGCCGGAGCCCGTCGTTCTTTGGGGAGTGTTGGCGCGCTTACCAACACACACGTTCGCAAATGGGAGGAAGTACCGGGCCGCGACGCGCACAATCGAACCTCGCGATGCGCTGTCTCTCTCGCTTGCTCGCTCGTTCTCACTCCTCGTCGCCGTCGCTGGGGCTCGTTGTGCTGCCGGCGGCCTCGGCTCCCTTGTGCTCGTCGCGTACTCGTTTTCGGGCACGCACTCACGCTTACGATCTCACACGCACGCACACTTGGCTCGGAACTCGGTTCGCGTCGCGTCTGTTCTGCTGCGGGCATCGGACGAAAATGCCGTACGCCGCGTGCTCGCTCCCAGCCTCGCACCGCCGGAACTCTCGCGCGCCGCGGCTCGCTTGCGCGCTGGAGAGTGCTGCCCTCCCGCGGCTGCCTGTTACGGTGCCGTACCGGCCGGATCGGCGAGCAGCCTCTCCGTCCATAGTGACGGGTTTCCCCGTCACAGTATTCATTTCTTCACTACGCTTATTGAATAACAAGTTAGTTTGGAGTTATCTTTGCTACATATATTTCGTTGGGTAAATGAGTTTTATGAGGTGTCTTTAACTTCATCAAAACAGAGATAACTCGCGAATACGAGATGATTTGTAAATTCTGTCGTGAAATTCGGCTGCAGCTCCATAAATAATGACAATCTACATAGTCATGTCGATCATTATTCATGTTTCAATTCAGCTCATTCCGATTGAAATTGAATCGCAAAAGAGTTGTCTTCATCTTCTCTTATTTTCAAGCGGTTTGGGCGCTAATGGGTTAATCGGACTCTGAAAAACAGAATGTGGAAGCAAGGAAATTTAGTTTTCAAGGAAATTATAAATGGCTTGACATCTTGTCTGATCTCTTAGAAAGCTATAACAACACGAAACATAGAACAATTAATATGAAACCAGAAGATGTTACATCAACCAACGAAGCTCAAGTTCTGAAAAGATTCTCTACAAGACTTTGGAAAGTCACATCAAGGGTCACGTGGTACAATATGGCGTCGATATCGGATCTTTTGTCTATGCTAAACTGCAGGCAGAGGATCCGATATCTGCGTCATGTTTACCCCCACCACCGACAATGTGATTTCCCAATACTACTGGAAAAGATCCTAAATTTAAAGTGAATAATAAAGTTCGAATAAGTAAAGTAAAACAGATTTCTGAAAAAGAATATACTCCAAATTGGTCAACGAAAATTTACGCTACTGAAAAAGTATGTAAAACAAATCCTGTTACTTATCATCTAAAAGATTATCAAGATCAAACGGTTTCTGGTGATTTTTACGAACAGGAGCTTCTGAAAGTTAAATATCCGGACGTGTATTTGATTGAGAAAATTATGGAAATGAAAGGAAATGGAATGTAAAATGGTTAAGTTTCGATAATACTACTCATAATAGTTGG
Source organism: Aphelinus atriplicis (assembly GCA_020882685.1). Classification (NCBI taxonomy): domain Eukaryota; kingdom Metazoa; phylum Arthropoda; class Insecta; order Hymenoptera; family Aphelinidae; genus Aphelinus; species Aphelinus atriplicis. The sequence goes on from JAJGQD010000030.1 coordinate 236,824, forward strand.
GTGAATGGAACAGAACTGTAAATTGATAATTTTACTCTATTTATCATTCATTGGTTGTATTCAATACATGTATATCAAGATAGAAAAGCTCGAGCTGTTGAAATGATTCGTTCACGACATAAAATACGTTTTGAAACTTCATCACTCATTTCTTTATCTGCACATGGCGTACATGTGACAAAATATCCACATGGTAAAAATACAATTTTACTTCCTTAATGCAACAAATTATACACATATGATTATCATTAATTTGATTCTCTCCAATGTTCATATTGATTTCTATTGTTGAAACGGATTGTCGCATATGTGTTTTGTAATTTCTATTAGTAAACTTTTGTAGAAGTAATTTCATCCCGTTTAGTAATTCTTCAATTGGCTGGTGTGAATAAGGTATAGCATTTGGTCGATAATCTAATCGCGCAAGCGCCGAAACATGCCGTTTTCAACTCGTGTTTACGATGCCAAAATGTCCCTGAGAAAATGATTCGATAGGTCATTTCCATGTAGTTTTTTCTCAGCTTTCCAACGGTGTAATTAGTTTTCCGGAAATTTTCCATTTTCATCCCCAAAAAATATAAAACATCGCATATCTCAAAAAGTATATTTTTAATATTTTTTTTAATGGTCTCAATCGAAAGCTGAGGATTTTTTACGTAGGAAAATATGTTTTCCAAGGAGTGCACGAATGATTTTCTCTGAGAAATAGAACGTCGAAAAGTAGACGTAGCGCTACTCCGGCGCACGGAGCGCGTGAGCGCCAATCATGCTGTTTTCAACTCTCCCCAACGATACCAAAATGCATCTGAGAAAATTATATTATGAGTCGATCCCATGTTATTTTTCCTCAGCTTTCCAATGGTGTTGTCAGTTTTCCGAAAATTTTCCATTTTCATCCCCAAAAAATAAGAAACATCGCATATCTCAAAAAGTATATTTTTAATATTTTTTTTAATGATCTCAATCGAAAGCTGAGGATTTTTTACGTAGGGAAATATGTTTTCCAAAGAGTGCACGAATAATTTTCTCTGAGAAATAGAACGTCGAAAAGTAGACGTAGCGCTACTCCGGCGCACGGAGCGCGTGAGCGCCAATCATGCTGTTTTCTACTCTTCTGAACGATACTCAAATGCATCTGAGAAAATTGTATTATGAGTCGATCCCTCAGCTTTTTTCCTCAGCTTTCCAATGGTGTTATCAGTTTTCCGAAAATTTTCCATTCTCATCCCCAAAAAATAAGAAACATCGCATATCTCAAAAAGAGTATAGTTCACGTACTTCATGTTATTTTTGCTCTCTTTTTCAGCTTTCTTTGCTTTTTTGAAGTTTTCGTTAAACGCATTCGTATAGGAACTTTTTCTTTGCTCTGTATAGCACTTTTTTTCGGGAAGATGTTATATTTAGAACTCAATGAATTTTTTTTGAGCTTCAATGTTTTCCCACCTGCTGGAATAATTGCATGATATTGCAAAGTTCCCGGTATAGATTTAGCTCTATCCAGCCTTGGTTTTAATTCCAAAACAGTTTGGTCGTAAGACTCTTTACTACTATAAAAAATGTTGGTACCTTTGCAATGATCTTTCGCCCAATTGTAAAGATCTTCAGGTGTTAAAATTCGATTGCCAGATGTAAGTTGCAGACTTGCTCGTTTCGCACCTCTTTTTATGTTTGCGCCTATGCCATCACATGCACCTTTGCCATGTGCAGTGGCATAGAAGTGCCATTCAGCTGGAATTCCAAAATCTTCTTCATGAAAAAGAAGATTTTGGAAATGTGTCTTATTTTTAAAATGTTGAGCTGCTCCATCAGTTAGATAATACACTTTTTCCACTACAAAATTATTTTTCAGATGCAACATGATAATTTTCTGATACTCATAAACTGCAACAGAATCATGGTTGAGATTGTCAGAAATTATAGCAATACTCAGATGTTGAAGCTCATTATTTATTTTGTAATAGACCACGACAGTAAAAACTGTGGCTTGATTATTATTCCAGTGGAATGATTGCGCAGAATTTTGTATCACAAATGCATAGTTTTCTGGAAAATCGCAACACACAAGAAATTCTCTTTCTTTGAGGTTTAGTTTCAAATCATTTACAAAATGTGACTGCTTTTTAGCGAAAAATTCGTGTGTCTTTAATTTTAACAATTTTTGGCCCAGTATATCCACAAATTCATTAACATTTACAACTTTTGAACCTATTGTACACCGATCTGTTTGAAACCATGAATCATATTGCACTTCAAAAATATTATTTTTATCAAAAGATTCAAGCAAATGTTGTCGTAATATAGACATGTTGGGACAATCTAAGCAGTCACCAAAATAACATTCATCACGTGCATTACCACATACAATTGCTTGGATACAATCATGATAGTTTTCAAGGTGCAATTCAGTTTTTTTTGTCAAACTTCCTATATCAATAGCATTGAGCAAGAGCTTGACATTTTCATGATGAACACATACGCATACATTATGTGTACCACTGCTTCCAGCGAGAACACAATGTGGGGGCCTTAAGTCAGTGAATTTCGTAAATCCAATTTTAACATGTTTATATTCTTGTTTAAATAAACAATGAATTTCATTCAAGTTACCAAGCAGTAATCGTTTTTGAACGTGTTCTCTTTTGCCATTACTTTGCTTGACAGATACATAATCTTTTAAGCCTGGCATAATTCGGCTAATATCATCTCTTCCATAGAAACCTTCCACCAACTTGACAGTTTCATCTGGAAATACTTTGCCATTTTTATTTTCCGGTATTGAAAAAATCCCGCTCTTAGCTACTAAATTTTTTGCTTCTCGAGCTTCCCATTCACTGCAATTGAATTCTCTCATCAAGTCCCTACGAGACCAATAATCAGGGGCAAGAGTTAACAACTGAATTCTATCTTGCTTCGTCGTTGATTTTGAGAATTTATTTTTTATTTGTTCGAGGACTGTCAAACCTGCTTTATGATATTCATCGTTACACTCGAATCTTGCTTTTTTACATTCAGATGAAGGTGAATCTGATTTCTGTCTGTACATTTCACGTCGACAAGTGTAACAGATCTTTGCTTTCTCTGGTATCAAGGGATATGCACTTCTCAATGGCATTGGAAAGTCGTACAATTCTTTAGATTATCACCGCCGTATTTATTACTAATAATTAATACTGTATAGGCCCTAGGGCCTGGAGCATGATAACAAATGCGCACACGAGGTGGTGAAACTCGTGTGCGCGGGAGTAGGATCTTGAGCGGGAATAGCGTGGCAGCAAAGAACAATCACAGCGGTTCTGACAAACACAACGTTTATTAACTAATCTAGTGGGAAGATATTACACAGAGGCGTCGAGCCTCGGGTCGCGTCTAGCGGGCCGGAGCGAGAGAGAGCGGTGAACACGCGTTGGCCGGGAGAGAGAGAGATGTCGATCGTGCGGCACTTACTCGGCGACGTGCTCCGGCGCTGTACACGGCTCGTCCTCGGGTCGGCTTTGGCGGGCGCTAGCGAGTCGGATCTCGTGAGGGGGACGTCCGCTGATGTCCTCAGGGTCGCGATTGCCTGGGCGGTCTCGTTATCTCGAGGGCTCGTGGTATCGCGCACGAGGGCCGGCAATAAACTCCAAGCTTCCGCCGCGCGCTCGGCCGGCCGAGCTCGCTTCGGCCGTCTTCGGCTGACGTCACGCGGCGCGCGGATTGAATCTCGTTCGCGACGCGGTTTCTCTCTCTCATACGTTGTCGGCAGCGCTGGCTCTCTCGGTGGACGCTGAAACATGACTTATATTTACAAATAGTATAATATTATAGGGAGAGAGATATCACAGGGCCTGGCAATGTAATTGTCCGCCCGTGACACCCCTCCCCCAGGCGCGGTATAGCCGGTTGGCGTACCGCTCCGATACGTTCATCTCTCTCAATGTATCATGGATTGGGATGAATTTAGGGGATTTCAGCACATTCTCATGCGTGCTATTTTTGGAATGAATCAAACTCACATTTCCATTGAATTATCTTATTTATTTAAATATAGAAAAATGTAAATGTGATTGCTATCAAAAGAAAAAGAAAATATATGTAAAGAAGAGAGGCTAGAGATAAATGCTTTTGTGGGGTATGGGTCATAATGGGCCAATTGTTCCACGCTCTCTCTGGTCTTAACCTAGTGACTTATTTGCTAACGAGCCTGTCGCTACCAAAAACAATACTTTCAGTTCCACGCCGCTTAGTCAATTATACATTAATCGCGTGATACTTTTGCTTATTGCTAGTTAATGAAATGCATCCGTCCACTCTTCACTCACAGCCTACGCTTATTTTACAGTGTTTGTGGCTAATTTTGGTTACATTCCAATCTAGATCACAGCGCAGTAATATGATTGTTTGGCCTAATGCCTTGTACATGGTTTTTAGACTAGTTTGTCCTTTTCATCACAATAGAGGTTTTACAACTATATTATGGCTCAGGGCCTGATTGATTTTGAATCTAGTACAACAGAAAAAAAAAAAAGGAAAAAAAAAAAAAATATATATGGCTCAATGCCTAATCTATTTCCTTTATGGTAATCACAACCAAGTAAACGGCTTTAGAGCCTGGCGATTTATAAGAACGTAGCAAAACTAAGTTGTGGCTTAGTGCCTGACTATTTTATAAAGTAAACGAAAAGAAAAACAATTTCATGGCCTAGGGCCTACGATTTCAAAGATTACAAAGTAAAACTTCGGCTTAGGGCCTGTCAACTTTATAAGGGAAGAAAAAAAAGGTTATAGCCTAGTGCCTACGATTTTAAAGAACAAAAAGTCAAACTTCTGGCTTAGGGCCTGGCGATTTCGTCAATCAACAAAATTGTATAAAGGAAAGACAAAAACATAAGTAAGAAGTGAATAGAACGGCGTCGTGACGGCTTAGCGTCCGGCGATCTTCGGCGGCGACGTAGCGGCGGCTTCAGAGCCTGGCGACTCTCGACGGTGACCTTCGGCGACGACACGGCAGCGGCTTCAGAGCCTGGTGACGTTTGGTGGAGGGGGGTTTAACGCGGACTAGCGCCTCTTGTAAAGGTCCCTGGCCTTAGGCTTCGGCTTTATCACGTAGTGATAGTCTGCGTTGGGACAGTCCGCGTCCTTCTCCACCTCAAACATCCCGCAGGTCCTACATCGCCGCACGCCGGTCCGCTGGTTTGGGTGAGGGTGGGTGAGGCGACGCTCGTGGCGCTCCCGCCTTTCCTCGGCGAATATGGCGTTGCGGTTGCGGACTCCTGCTGCTGCGGACAGTTGCTTCTCCTGCGCCTCCAGATCCTTCCCCTCCTTCTCGACAAGGTCTCTTTGTCGGCGCACCTCCGCCAGGCGCTCCTCGCGCTCCTTCGTCGCTGCCTCCAGTTCGGCCTTCTTAGCCTCGACTCTGGCCTTCGCCTCTCTCACCGCGGCCAGCTTGTCCGCCTGCTCCTTGGCCGTTTGTCGCATCCTCTCCGCATTCTCTCTGGACTCCTGGATATTACGGAGGGCGCGGCGGCTCAGTTGTTGCGCCGTGCGCAGGTCGAGCAGTTCCTGGACGTAGCCGACCTCCTCGGTCCGCACTGCTGGGCCGAATCGCCGCTCGACCTCCGCGTATTCCAGGACAGCGTTGGCGACGGCGGCCTCATAAGTCGCCTTTGCCACGCGTATTTTCTTGACGCTGTCCTGGAAGCGCTTGAGGATCTCATCGGAGCTGGGCGGGCGTTGAGGTGGGCGTTCTCGCTGGGACCTGGCTGAGGCGGCGTTAGAGCCTGTTGGGCCGGGCTGGTTTGCGGTGACTGGCGTCGGGTCCCGGGGTGGCATTGGTGATGAGCCTGGCGTTTCCGCCCCCGGGATCCTAGGCATGCGGGGAGGCCTCTTTTCCGAGCCTGCCGCCGCTCGTGTCGCCTGGAGTTCTAGCGACTCCGCGCCTTCTACTTGCGTCTCCGCAGGGTCCTGGTGCTGCAGCCGGACGCGCTCCAGCCTCTGCTGCAGGGTCGAGGCTGTCGACTCGCGGCCGGCGACTACCGTCACCACCGAGTCCCGGTCGCTCTCGTCGTCTTCGTTGATGAGGCCTCCAGGGCTGGAGGGGGAATGTCAAAATACCGGACAAACCCCCGGCAACCAGGTCGTAGCGGTTGCCGTCCTGGTCCTGGAGGATCTGCTCCCAGCTGACGTTGGGCGAATCCTTCGTCGGCTCCATGGCAGTGGCTGCAGAGACAAAACATGGTTGCTCAGTCACGGTATTCCATTCTGGTCATTTTTAGATATCTGTTTTCGTCCGGGCGGACCTGGTTCGTGTCGTCATGACTGCTTTAGTGTTTAGCTCATACTGATTCTTAGAACCTTTGGGCCGCCCGCACTTTTTCGGCGCTGGGTTAGGGATAACGCTCGCAATTACATCGTTTTCGCTCGCTACGCTAACGCTTGTGCTGGTGTTCGCTGCACTTTTCGCTTCATCCGGCGCCTCCGAGTCGCGAGTGGTTACGTCGTGGGCCTGCGCAGCATTCGTTTCGGCGCTAGCCTCGTCAGGCTCGCGTTCGTCGGTGCTTGCGGTGGCTTCGGTGCGTTTCGGGTCGGGCTCTGTCGCTACAATACGTGTCTTCCTGGGACGACCGCGTCTTTTATTAGGGGCCTGGGTTCCTGCAACTAAACCGGCGGCGGTGCCTTGATCAGGGCTCCGTCGTCTGCTTCGTTGGTCGGTTCCTCAGGCTCGGTTACCTCGCCTCTCTGCGGTTTTAAAAATCTGACGTGTGTTATTCCGTCGTCTTTCCCAGACGCGTCCTGTAGTCGGTAGGTGTTTGATCCGACCTGCTCGATGACCGTATAATCGCTGTTGAAACTCGGTGCCAGTTTCGCTGAAACTCCGGCTGCGGCGGACGATAAGACGTGATTCGCCTTGAGAACTTTGTCTCCGACAGCGAATTGGACGTCGCGATGTTTTGCGTTAAAGTATTGAGCGTTACGCTCTTGCGCGAGTTCGGAATTGTGCGCTGCGATATCCCGCGCATCCTCCAGCGTCGCTAGGCGCTTGGTGTACTCTACCCTTTCCGTCCCTTCCTCCTCGAGGTCAGCCTCTAAATCTTCCTTTCGACGGAGGCTATCGGCGGGGTAGGATTGCGTCCGAAGTTGAGAAACGCGGGCGACGCCTGGGTGGCTTCATTGGTAGCATTATTGTATGCATACGTCAGCTCATCCAGGTTTTCGTCCCACCGCTTGTGTTCCTCGATATAGCATTTCAGGGACGTTTTGAAGGTCCGATTGACTCGCTCGACCGGGTTGGCCTGGGGGTGGTAGGTCGGCGTCAGATAATGTTTTATCCCAGCCGATTCCAGGTACGAGTCAACCACCTTGTTCTTAAATGGCGTGCCATGGTCGCTAAGGAACACTACGGGGGCGCCCCAGCGCAACACGACGTTCTTTTTCAGCGCCGTAAGCACTGCTTGAGCGTTGGCCTTCCGTAGCGGTATGCACTCAATGAACCTAGTGAATATGTCCATGAAGATGAGCACGTACTCAAATCCGTGTGCGCTCCTTGGAAACGGGCCCATGATATCCGCGGCCACCGTGTGCCATGGCCTGAGCCTTTTTCTCGTACCCATTAGTCCGGCAGGCGCTCGCTGTTCCACCTTCATTTGCTGACAGACCTTACAGTCTTGGACATACTTTTTGCTGTCCTTGTTCATCGTTGGCCAGAAGTAATATCGCGCTAGTCTTTGGAAGGTTTTATATCTTCCAAAGTGACCTGCTGTGGGCCTGTCATGGCATTCCTGCAGGGCCGCTAGCCGCTTTTCTTCCGGCAGGACGAGTTTCCATACGTCCTCGTCCTCGATGACCTCGTCAAAATGGTTGATCGCACTGAAATGGTATAGCTTGTTTCCTACGATACGGTAGAGGGGAAACTCCTTGGGCCGTTCCAGGACCTGTTTGAACCTGTCGAGGTACCATGGGTCGGTTGTCTCCGGCAGGTCGATGGCTGCTACTGGTACTTCGTCATCAGTCTCGTACATTCGAGACAGTGCGTCAGACACGACGTTCTCTGCCCCCTTACGGTACTCGACTTCAAACTCGTGGTCCTGTAGCTCCAGAGACCAGCGTATCAGGCGCCGGCGGTGTGTTTGTGGGTCTGCAGGTACTTCAGGCTGTGGTGGTCGGTCACGACTTTGAATTGATATCCTTCCACGTACATTCTGAATTTCCTGATGGCCCAGACTACCGCTAGGCACTCTCGTTCTGTAACGCTGTAGTTTCGCTCTGCAGAAGATAGTACTCTGCTAGCGAATTCCAACGGTCGTTCTTCGCCGTCGATTATTTGGTAGATAACTGCCCCCACCCCAGTGTCGCTAGCATCGGTCTGGATGACGAATTGATGCTCATATGAGGGTCGGTTAAGTACAGGGGCCGTTGCTAGTAAGCATTTTATCATTTGAAACGCGCGGCTCTGCTCTTCCTCCCACGTATAACTCACGGATTTGGAGGTCAAGCGTGTTAGTGGTTCGGCAATCGTGGCGAAGTCTTTTAAGAATTTTCGGTACCACGATGCCATCCAAGGAACCTTTGCAGTGCCTTACGTTTGGTTGGTGTAGGGTAATCCATGATGGTCTTAATCTTTTCAGGATCGGGCCTGAAGCCGTCCCGATTGACCAATACACCAAGGTATTTAACCTCAGATTTGCAGAAATGACTTTTATCCCAATTGATAATAAGTCCTGCTCTTAAAATTTTCTGCAGCACGTGCTCTAGCCAGTGCAAGTGCTCCTCGAAACTTTCAGTCACGATGATGATGTCGTCGAGGTAGGCGAACGCGTAAGGCTCGAGTTCAGGCCCAATAAGGCTGTCGATTAATTCCTGAAACGTCGCGGGCCGCCGACTACCCCGTACGGCATCCTCGTGAACTGAAACAGACCTAGGCCTGGCACCGTAAAGGCCGTCAAATGTTTCGAGTTCGCTGCCATTTTAATCTGGTGGTAGGCACTTTTCAAGTCGATGGTCGATATGTATTTTGCCCCTTTCAGCTTCCGTAGGATCGAATCCATTCTAGGAAGCGGGTAGGCGCTCGGACGTGTCACTGCATTGACTTTTCTATAGTCGATGCACATCCGATATTCGCCGTTGGACTTCTTGACCATGACAACTGGACTTGACCAGCTGCTGTTGGAAGGCTCGATCACTCCCTCGCTTAGCAGGTCCTTGCACTGTCGGTGCATCTCTTCTTCCAGGACTTTGGACACGGGGTAGTACTTCTGTTTAATAGGCTTGCACGACTGTATTTCGATCTCATGCTCGATGAGGTCAGTGCAGCCTATCTTTTTGCCGTTGGCAAAACGGTACTTCCCGATGAGAGTCGCGAGCTCTCTGTCCTCCATCTCGGTTAGATCTGCGATGCCGATAGATGCAAGGTGCGGTGTGCTAGCGGATAGTGCCGCTAGTTCGATGGGGATGGGATCAGGATCGCCTACTATGGACATCTCCTTGTTCCATGGGTCCAGCTTCGCGTTGAACATCTGGGTGAAATCGGATCCGAGTAAAATGTCATACTGGCATCGCTCGAGGATCAGGATTGGCATGTCGTGCACTACATTGCCTATCCTGATCGGCAGCACCAGTTGTGCCATGATCCTGGCTGGATCACCCGCGGCTTGCTTTGCCAGCGGTCCAGTGTACTCGTGAATTTCCGCCCCGATTTCCGTCGCGATCTGCAGTCCCATGGGGCCCATGAAAGTCCGTGACGCTCCTGGGTCGTCCATTCCTCGCATCGTATAACCACCCACGTTCACCCTGTTGATCCAGAAGCGTCCGTGAGGTGGCAGTGGTCTTGAGAGATCGTTGGGCATGATCGCTCCCTCCTCGGTAGCCGTGTACAGTAGGGGTCCAACGACAGTCCCTTCAGGGTACATGGGTTCAGTCTCCGAGGTTTCAGCGATGTGACAGGGAGCAACAGCAATTTCTTTTAGGCTGTGCTCCCCTGGTCGTTTCCCGGAGCGTAGTGCTTTCCACACTCGGGGCACTTACGGACCGTGTACCCTTTCCAGGCACAATTCCAGCAATATTTGCTGTTATCGGGCCTGGTGGCTTATCCTTGTTTCGCTCGTCCTTCGGCGGTAGCGGTGTTATCAGAACGCTGCTCCGAGGACTCGGTTTTCGTTTGGAGCCCGCGGACTTGGACGTTTGTGTGACAGGACCTGGTGGCGGGACAGAGCTGGCTGGGCTGGTAGAGCCTGTCGCTCTCAGCCTTTTTTCCAGGTCGCTGATCTGTCGTCCCACGACTCTTCCGACCAACTCAATGATTTCATTCATTGAGGGTGTGGCTTTTTGTATTTCCATAGCAGCTACGTTCGGTTTGGGCAGCACCCTTTCTCCCCCGCATGCGTCAGTTTCTTCGAACGCAGTCTCCGGTAGAAGGCTCATTGCCGGCGGTGGCGGTGGTTGGTAATACTTCTCAGCGTGCAGTAGGTACTCCGCCTCCCTTGCCTGGCGTACTAGCATGTCGATGTCCGCGATGGTTTCGCGTTTGATCTGTCGCTGTAACGCCGGTAGTAAGTTGGCGTACAGGAGGTCGATCTGTTGCTGCAAGGGCCACGCAGGTTCGAACTTGCTCATTATCGTCAAGAGGCAAACAATGTAGTCCCTTGCCGGCTCGCTGGGGTGCTGAGTCCTTTTCTCCGCCTCACGACTCAGTCGCTGTTGAAAATTACGGTCAACACCGTAAATGAGGCGTGCCGAGTTGCAAAAGTCTTGCCAGCTTTGCCATCGATGCTGCGTCTGGCGGTACCAGTGCAACGCCACCCCTGACAGTAATTCCGTCATTCCATTAATCAACTCCGCGTCTGACAGGTTGGATGACCTGTTGCATTCCTCTACCCGTTGCAGGAACTCCTCGATACTGGTCGTTTTTCCTTGGCCCGAGAATCCTATTTTCCAGGACCTGACGATTTTCCCTACATCTATGATCGAGTTATTAAGCTGAGTACGGCGTCCCGCTGTTCCATTGTTAGCCGACTCACGCCCAGTATACGTACTGTGCGCCCCCCTCCCCCAGGTTGGGTAAATCGGGTCTTGAGGACCTGGCAACAAGTACTGGTTGTTTTGCGTCGTCGCTGTCGGGACTGCTGTCTGAACTGGTTCATTTTTACGATAATAATTTATATCGTAGGTGTCCTGCATGTTTACTCTCCTTGCGGGTGTCGTCTCGTTTTGTGTCGAGTTCGCTAGCGCGTCGGGGTTCGAGTTTGTGCTTGTCAGCACCGTTGATATATCTGGGTGTCCGTCTGCCGACGCTTCGTTGCGTGCTTGCGCGTTTTGCATCCTCGTGCTACTTATGAGTTTGCGTTCTCTTAAGAGCTCTTCTCTTTCCCTCTCGCATTCCCGCCGAGCTTCCTGGAGTTTCGTCATTTCTACGACTAACCTCCTGTCCATCCAGTCGCTAGTACCGTCCGAGTACGTTACGTGTACCTGTTGTTGCTCTCTTGCGGTCGGTCTAATAGGCGCTGCTGTTGTCGTAGTTGTGGGTGCGTGAGTGCTCGCGGTCTCCGTTATGATTTTATCCTGGAGCGTTACGGGGATGTCGGTTATGTCTGTCACTATAAATCCTGAGCGGTCCGCGATGGTTGAGTTCGGTGTCAACTGTGTATCGTTCGCTGTGATCTCAGTTTCCGCTAGTGTCGTACGCTCTAACCTACTTTGCTGTATGCGGGCTACCGTTTCGTTTAGCGTTGTGGGGCAGAAATTTCCCAGGTACTGCGTATATTCAATTAACAGGTTTTCCCTGTGTTCGTACAATTCCTGGTCTGTCGTCACTTCCGGATGTTGTACGAAGTCTGCCATCTCGTAGTCCCCATTTAGCCGTCGCATTAGTTTAATTATATTCGCGCCTGCTGAATTGCTCATTTGCAGATCCAGTTTTTTCATCGCATCCTCTAGCTCCAAATCTGATAAATTCTCCAACCATTCCGTCAAATCGATGCTGTAGTTTGATGCCATCTTGCTTATGGGCGGATGTGTATCGGGATATGTACGCTTACGACTACTTATTAATTATCGCAAATTTGGATAACGCTCCGTATTCTTTCACGCTATGCACTCTCGCACTCACACACACTCAGTCTCTTGGTTACAGACGGAAAATGCCGAAGTTTGGCGCTTGCGCTAATATCGACTCGATATTATAATATCGCACTTATTCTACGATTATTGCAGTCTCGAAGTTTACGTCAGTCTTTATAATTGCTTGTGATTTTGGAACGTCAGTTCCCGGAGGATATTTTATTTCGTCAGAAACAATTCTAAATCTTAAGAAAAAAACAAACTCCAAACAAGAATTTACTTCGTTAGAAACAATTTGAATTTTTGAAGAAAAACACTCGGAACGGATTTTACGTTCGACGTGAAGATCCTGAAATTAACGAAGTGATTTAATCAATCTTCCTTCGTAAGAAAAATTCACTTATTTCGAAACATAAAAATTTCGTTCGTCATCAAAACTTTGACCTTTGAAAAGGAAACTGATCCTGAAAAAACTTATTTCATTCGCAGCGCAGGCCCTTAGTCCTGTAGAAAAAGAAGAATCTATTTTCAAAAAGTCATATTTCCCTACGAAAGTTTCAATTTTCGAAATAAAAATCAATTTTTAAAAATTTTATTCCCTTGGGAAATTTGAATTTTCGACAAAAAACAACAAAACAATTTTCAAAAAATTTTATTTCGTTAGAAATATTTTGAATTTTCGAAAAGAACAACCTTCAAAGAGAAAAAAAAAATTTTATTTCCTTAGGAAGAAAGTCTCGGAGGGAGAAAAATAATAATTTTATTATAAAGCAGTTTCCGTTTCGTCGGGAACAATTCTGATTTTTTATTTTAAAGAAAAGAGAATTTTATCTCCTTCGACAAAGCTTTCAATTTTGGTATAGATAGGAAATTAAATTTGGTTTTTGGAATGTTTGTTTCGCTAGAAACGAAAATTTTTGAAATTGTGAAAAAAGACTAATTTTCAAAAAAGTAAATTTTTCCAGTGAAGAAAAGTTCAATTATTTTTAATAAAGCTTATTTTCTTTGAAAAAAAATGAAAAAGAAAATTATTATATTCCGAAGGGGTGTTTAAATTCACTTCGAAACTGCATGAGTTCATGCCTGCCCTCGCTTGAGTATTAGCTGACCTATTTTCCCATATGTAGGTCACTCATCAGCACATATGGTCACATATGGTCTGTTCGCATAAGGTCTGCTCGCTCGCTAGTTCGCTCGATGTATTTAGGCTGGGGCGTATGCGCACTGCTTCGCTGCGGCGGTCGATGTTTTTGGGACGGCGCGCATATATGCTCGCCTCGTGGTCGGCGCGGACTCGCGGTTGAGCGGGGGGAATATGGTTACAGATATATATGTATATGTGTATGTATGTATCTCGCTCGCTGTTAATATTGTGATATTACTCGGCGCTATGATTATTCGTTGTCGCCTCTTCCTGTCAGAGGTTACTTCGCTTCGATGATTCTCCAGCGAATTTCTCGCTCGTATCTTCTCGCGGTAAATTGCCTCAGCGCCATGCGCTGCCGTTGCTACGCTCGGCGCTGTCGGTTAGCACGAGGCGGAGAATAAAAGATGGCCGCCGAATTTTTGGGGGGAAACGAATTCACCTGTTGCGTTTTCGCTTTGCGATTTTAACTAATTACTTTGCCACACTATTCCAGCACCACGATTGCTGGGCGCCAGTTATCACCGCCGTATTTATTACTAATAATTAATACTGTATAGGCCCTAGGGCCTGGAGCATGATAACAAATGCGCACACGAGGTGGTGAAACTCGTGTGCGCGGGAGTAGGATCTTGAGCGGGAATAGCGTGGCAGCAAAGAACAATCACAGCGGTTCTGACCCACACAGCATGCAATATTGCTGCAATATTGCTGCAATATTGGCAAGAAAGATTTGAAATATTGCAGCAATCTTGCACTGCAATATTTCTGCAATATTGATATGTCCGGCTTGCAAGAAAGCAATGAAATATTTCTGCAAGATTTCAACAATATGATTATGAATATTGCATTGAAAGATTATTGCAAGATTGTTGCAATATTTCACTGCAGATTCGTCGACACCCTTGAAATCTTTCATACAATATTTCTGCAAGATTACAGAAATATAACTTTCGAATATTGCATTGAAAGATTGCTGCAAGATTGCTGCAATATTTCTCGGCCGATTCGATGAGACCCTTGAAATCTTTCATGCAATATTTCTGTAATATTCCAGCAATATAAATTTGAAATATTGCATTGAAAGATTGCTGCAAGATTGTTGCAATATTTCATTGCCGATTCATCGACATTCATTGAATCTTTCATGCAATATTTCTGCAAGATTTTAACAATATTATAATGATTATTACATTGAAAGATTACTACAATATTTCACTGCCGATGCATCGACAGCCTCCGAATCTTTCAAGCAACATTTCAGCAATATCTGTTTGCAATATTGCATTTAGAGATTGATACTAGATATTGCAGTATTGGCTAGGAAAATTTGAAATATCGCAGAAATCTTGCACTGCAATATTTCTGCAAGATTTTACTAACATGATTGAGCATATTGCATTGAAAGATTGCTGCAAGATTGCTACAATATTCCAGTGCTGACAAACCTGTGAATAATTCTAGATTATCGGGAACTCTTCAATGACTCTCTAGTTTGAGAATGCGGTAGAGACTCCCCAAAAATAGTTTTTTCCAGTTTGACTCAGAAATAAGAGTTGGAATCGAGTTTGGTACCCATCATTGTGGATGCTGGTATATAGACAGAGGCATACAGTTCTACTTGCGAGAAGCGAGTCGCCACCTATCGGTAGTGCAAGGAGCAATGCAATATTTCTGCAAGATTCTAGAAATAAAACTTTGAAATATTGCATGGAAAGATTGCTGCAAGATTGCTGCAGTATTTGAGAGCCGATTTTTTGAAACCCTTTAAATCTCTTAATCAATATTTCTGCAAGGTTGGTGCAATATTATAGTTCCTTTCGGAAGATCAGAATTTGAATACAGCATTGACGGAATTATGTATTATAAAAGTGTGTGCTGGTCTGGCGGCAAGAATTTTGCGCCGCGTCCAAAGAATCACGGGTTCGGGCCTGGTCTCATAGTGAGAATTCGTATACATTTTCCCACATTGAATTCTATGTAAGCGACCAGAATCTTTCAGAAATCTCGCAGCAATATTGCATGAAATCTTCCATCGAAATATTTGTGCAATATTTCAATGTAGCCTTCGACTTTACACGAGCTTGCAGAAGAATCTTGCAGAAATCTTGCAGCAATATTGCATGAAATGTTTCAATGCAATATTTCTGCAATATTTCAATGCAGCTTTCGACTTCTCAGGATCTTGCAGCAACGAAGTGATATGGCGATGACGAGGTCTGGTGGCGGGGGACGAGCGCGACACCTATTGGCTCTGCCGCGGCGGCCGCGCCGCGCCCGGCGAACGGTTTGGCGATTATGCCGCGCGTTCACAACACAACGAGCACGTGTCGAACACAATATTTTTGTTGAAATTATGATTAGGTGGGTGGGTGAGGGTTGTCTAATGAGCACCCAGTACTCATTTTCAATAGATCCGGCACCGCACTACACAGCCGATAAATAAGTAAATTCCCCTCAGGACTCACAACTTGAATATAACATCCGAAATTTATATTATAAGAGTGCGCGGTGGTCCCGGGGCAAAGCTTTTGCTTCGCGACCCAAGGATCGGTGGTTCGCGCCCGACCCCCCGACTTTATTTTTTTTCTTATTTAGTTGAATCAGATAGAATCATCCAATTTTTTTGGAAGTATTAACTCAGCGGACCAAAATAAAAAACTTTTATATTAGAAAATAATTTTCGAAATTTATTGAACGTTTTGACCTCAGGGCACATGGGATAATTCATCCTACAGGTGGAAATTGATATGATTTCAATCAATAAATTTTCAAGGCATAAGTAACTTTCCAAATCACGTTAATACAATTTATTAATTCAATACAATTTGAATAAAACATCTACGTTAATATGTATCATACACGTGTAAGAATAATAAACATCTATATAATACATTTTTTTATGCTTGAATTGATTAACATAATCAATTGGCAAATAAAATCTCCTTAATTGCTGATAGATGCAATTACATGAATATTTTCATAAGGGAGAATGGAATCCATCACTGATGAATAATGTTATTTATGATTGTTATATCATTGTGATTGCAGAAGAATTCAATGATTTTACACATGAATTAAGATTATTCATCATAAAAATATATACTTTCAATAGAATTTTAAGTTGAATAGATAGTTATGTGAGGTAAATTGATCTTTTCTTGTTCATTGTATTCATTTCATCCAGATGTTTTATGGCAGACATGTTGAATTCACTTGAATTGTAAATTCAATAAGAATATATATATATACATGTCAAATTTATGAAACTTTTGGATAGAATCAATCTAATAAACAAAATAAAAGTGATTTGGCAAGTTACTTATGCCTTGAAAATATATTCATTTAAAATCATATCAATTTCTACCTGCAGAATGAATTACCCCATGTGCCCTGGGGTCAAGTAAACTCAAATAAATTTCGAAAATTATTTTCAAATATAAAAGTTTTTCATTTTGGTCCGTTGAGTTTATACTTCCCAAAAAATTGGATGATTCTATCAGATTCAACTAAATAAAAAAAAAATTCGGGGGGGCCGGGCGCGAACCACCGATCCTTGGGTCGCGAAGCAAAAGCTTTGCCCCGGGACCACCACGGATTATAACAATATAAAATCTTGGATGTTATATTTAAGTTGTGACCCCCGAGAGGGGTTTACACATTTATCGGCTGTGTAGTGCGGTGCCGGAACAATTGAAAATGAGTACTAAGTGCTCATTTTATAACCCTCACCCACCCACCTAATCATAATTTCAACAAAAATATTGTGTGCCATTCGTGCTCGTTATGTTGTGGACGCGCGGCACAATCACCAAACCGCTCGGCGGGCAACGGCGCGGCAGAGCCAATAGGCGTCGCACTTGTCCCCCGCCACCGGACCTCGTCATTGCCATATCGCTTCGTTTTCTTGCAGTCCAATCTTGCAGAAAGCTTGCAGCAATATTGCATGAAATGTTACAATGCAATATTCCTGCAATATTTTAATGCAGCTGTTGACTGTCCTCAATCTAGCAGCAGAATCTTGCAGAAATCTTGCAGCAATATTGCATGAAATGTTTCAATGCAATATTTCTGCAATATTTTAATACAGCTTCTGACTGTCCTCAATCTTGCAGCAGAATCTTGCAAAAATCTTGCAGCAATATTGCATGAAATCTTACAATGCAATATATCTGCAATATTTTACTGCAGTCGTTGACTTCTCAGAGTCTTTCAGTTGAATCTTGGAGAAATCTTGCAGTAATATTGCATGAAATCTTGCAATGCAATATTTCTGCAATATTCCAATGTAGCCTTTAACTTTACATGAGCTTGCAGAAGAATCTTGCAGAAATCTTGCAGCAATATTGCATGAAATCCTGCAATGCAATATTTCTGCAATATTTCAATGCAGCTTTTGACTGTCCTCAATCTTGCAGTCAAATCTTGCAGGAATCTTGCAGCAATGTTGCATAGAATATTTCATGAAAATATTTCAGAAATCTTGCAGTAATCTTGCACTGCAATATTTTATTGTAATATTGTGAAATATTTCGTTGAATCTTTCATGAAATGTTGCTGCAATATTTTTGAAATATTTCATTGAAAGATACCAAATCCGCTTCCGAAAGCTGCATTGAAATATTGCAGCAATCTTGCTGAAATCTTGCACTGAAATATTTCAGTGAAATATTTCAACGCAATGTTGCATGCTATGTGGGGACAAACACAACGTTTATTAACTAATCTAGTGGGAAGATATTACACAGAGGCGTCGAGCCTCGGGTCGCGTCTCGCGGGCCGGAGCGAGAGAGAGCGGTGAACACGCGTTGGCCGGGAGAGAGAGAGATGTCGATCGTGCGGCACTTACTCGGCGACGTGCTCCGGCGCTGTACACGGCTCGTCCTCGGGTCGGCTTTGGCGGGCGCTAGCGAGTCGGATCTCGTGAGGGGGACGTCCGCTGATGTCCTCAGGGTCGCGATTGCCTGGGCGGTCTCGTTATCTCGAGGGCTCGTGGTATCGCGCACGAGGGCCGGCAATAAACTCCAAGCTTCCGCCGCGCGCTCGGCCGGCCGAGCTCGCTTCGGCCGTCTTCGGCTGACGTCACGCGGCGCGCGGATTGAATCTCGTTCGCGACGCGGTCTCTCTCTCTCATACGTTGTCGGCAGCGCTGGCTCTCTCGCTGGACGCTGGAACATGACTTATATTTACAAATAGTATAATATTATAGGGAGAGAGATATCACAGGGCCTGGCAATGTAATTGTCCGCCCGTGACAAGATGACGGATGATTTTTTTTTATCTAAAGGATTTATGCATTTCAATTTCCAGGATGAATCCATTGTAGTTTGTACAAGGAGTCAAATAAATAACCAAGCCAATACAATTAACGACTTTATGGAAAAATGAATATGCTCGAAGTTGTGGGTGCTCGAAGGACTTATAAAAACGCCTTGAAAATAATACGATGAAAAAATGATTCAATTTATATACAGCAGATGAAAATTCTTCTTGTGTATTATTGAAAATACCATGAAAGCCACCTATCGGATAAAAAATGAAACAGTAGGCCTTTACTAAAGTGAAAGCATCGGAACTTTTTTGCGCGTTCTATTTTCAAAGAAAATAATTGAATTATTCTCTAAGAAAGATCTTTTTGGAGATGAAAATGGAAAATTTTCGGAAAACTGACAACACCATTGGAAAGCTGAGGAAAAATAACATGGGATCGACTCATAATATAATTTTCTCAGATGCATTTTGGTATCGTTGGGGAGAGTTGAAAACAGCATGATTGGCGCTCACGCGCTCCGTGCGCCGGAGTAGCGCTACGTCTACTTTTCGACGTTCTATTTCTCAGAGAAAATCATTCGTGCACTCCTTGGAAAACATATTTTCCTACGTGAAAAATCCTCAGCTTTCGATTGAGACCATTAAAAAAAATATTAAAAATATACTTTTTGAGATATGCGATGTTTTATGTTTTTTGGGGATGAAAATGGAAAATTTCCGGAAAACTAATTACACCGCTGGAAAGCTGAGAAAAAACTACATAGAAATGACCTATCGAATCATTTTCTTAGAGACATTTTGGCATCGTAAACACGAGTTGAAAACGGCATGTTTCGGCGCTCGCGCGCAGCGCTGGGAGGATTGAGGCGAAACGCCCCATATACACAAAAGGGAGTTAAAAAGAAATTTTTACAAGAAATTTTACCTGTAAAGTGAGTATAAATTTCTTATATCAGTTCTCGGTAATCTAAACTATTCACTAATGAAATTTCACTTACCTATTCCAGATTCATCCTCAATATGGATGATCTATGCTGCCCACCTCTCAAAAAAATGGATGAATCCAAGGGTATTCATTGTGAAAACCACCCTTTGCTCAGAAATTCTGTGTGCGCAGTTAGAAACGTATGCGCACTCAAAAACTGGTTGATTGCGCGACGAAGACAACCAAATTTTATTGAAGAAGATGTAGAAATCAGTTCCCCACACCAAGAAACCGCAGTTCTTACTTAAGAACCCGGAACAATCAGTGAAAACTTTATGTCCATGTACAGTTAATTATAGTTCTATATGCAATTAATATGGTTAATAAAGAAAGAAATTCAACTAATATCGATTGCATTATTCAATAATTGAATGAAGGATCAATAAATTAAAGAAAGAGAGTCATGGAGGGGGAGAAAAAATATCGGTTGTTCTCCACTGGTAAAAGCGTTTGGTTTGGAGCCTTTACCACTCTCTTTCTTTAATTTATATTAAAGAATAAGAAAAATTTTTGCTGTTCAAGAGGGATTTGTATGGCTGTGTACTTGTATGAATGAATGAATGAATGAATGAATGGATAAATAAATGAATGGATCTGGATGAATTTACTTTTACTACATGACAGTGTATTTTGATTGAATGAATTGATAACCAATTGAATAAATGGATCTGTGTGAATTGATTTTACTGAATGGATGAATATGTATCAATTACTAATAGAATGGATGTATAACACAGCTCCACAAAAAATAAAAGAAAATTGAACCAAAGACTAGACCACCTCACTTCGTATTTTTGGCTTCTGAATCCGGCCCACTTGCCGTCAAAAGTTTCTGGATTTTTTACTCGAAAACTATGCGACGAATCGAAAAATCGCTAGGAACAGTTTTCTTCTATTTTTTCATGTAGAATGAAATAGAATTTTTCATTTTGCATTGATTCCATCGATATTTCGTTCGCCATATTTTTGAGGTCATGGCTAAACGTTGAGGTGATGGAGCTAAATAGACCTCGGATTCGGATTCAGCAGCCAAAAATACATGTAAGTAGGGTGTTCCAGTCTCTGGTTCAATTTTTTTTGTGGAGCTGTGTAATTGAATGAATGCATGTGTATGTGTATGTGTATTTGTATTTGTAACTGAATTGAGCGAATGTGGATAAATTAATAATTGAATAAATGTTTGTGATTTTACTGGATGAATGTGTATGAAATTATAGGTGAATAAAATAAATGTATGTAAATTAATATATATGTGATTTCACTGGATTTACTGTATGAATTGAATAAATGTGTGTGACTACTGAATAATGAATTAATAATCTTACTATTATTTAGAGAGGAAACGTTTGTTTGTATGTTCGCAAAAATCTCAAAAATTAATGAACCAATCGCCTCCAAATTCTGACAGTAGCTATACTATGTACCCTGTATTCTCATAGGCTACTAAGATTAGTCATTAATTGATTAGGAACGCTTTTATACAAAATGTGGAGATAACATGCAAATCAGCTACGGTTCCTTTCTTTGGCCACTAGAAGAGACGTTGTTTTAGCCATTCACGCGACTGAAATGGCGCGGTCTATCCTATAAGTATAAGGCAGTCAGTGAAGTTTTGAAAACACTTGAATGTTACGTTTTTATTCCTATGCACAGTTAATAATTATCATTCCAATTCTATTAACTCAGAGAGCGGGCGAAGCCGCGACGGGGGATGCTAGTAGAATATATGTGTGATTTTAATGAATGAATGTATATAAATTAATCTATACTACTGTATAATAGGACAGCCTGTTTTTTTGTGGCCGCTAATCTCAAAAACTACTCAACCGATTTTCATGAAATTTTGATACTTGATTCTTGACCACTCCAGGCATGTTTATGGATATGTGGCATTTTGAAATTCTAAGTAGAAACCAAGAAATAGACAATGCATTTTTCTGTGGTGGGGGTAACTGACCAAGTACCATGTCGCGCCAGTAGATGACGAGGCGTTGAGTCGCTTTTGTATAAGATATGGCGCGGCGCTCTCTCGCAAGAGAGTCAGCGTTCTATCGGCTATATAGGAGAGCTCGAAAATGAGCTCAGCCTCTTTCTGGGATCTTTTGAATCCCAGTCTTCTGTTGCCAAATGATTTTGATAACAATGCCGAGACCCAGAAGTAACATTGGGCGGTATACGATAAGAATCAGACGAACGCAAGCCGTTCGTCAGGATCGAACAATTGAAGCCCCGTTCATAGTACGTGGAAGATCTGCTTCTGAGTATGATCCATCAGAGAATTACGCTAATATAAAAGATATTGTAGTTGGATCTATGAAAGAAGATGAAGCTCCTGGATTATGCAGATTGATTGATTTCGGTCTACCTACGCTAATTCGTGGTCAACGAAATGTTTGTGATCCCTATAATGCTTTAAAGAATCCACATAACATTATGGGAATGCGTCATTGTTTGGAATCTAATATACCTAAAATGGCTGCAAACCAAAGAAATGCATTTGATCCAATTACCAACAATGTTAATAATAGCCTAGGGAAACTATTTTTTATTGATGCCCCTGGAGGTACAGGAAAGGATTTTCTGCTGAACTTAATATTAGCTCAAATTCGTATTTTGGGTGCTTCAGTTTTAGCTGTTGAATCTTCAGGTATTGCAGCAACTCTTCTTGTTGGAGCCAAAACTGCCCATTCCACGTTCAAATTACCTTTGAATGTTTTCATTCGCCAAGATACAATATGTTCAAAGAGAAAGAATAGTCCTTTTATGCAAAATTATCGAAGAATCTTTTCTTAAAGTATGTGATGAAATTACTATGAGTCATCGTTCGCATATTGAAGCTCTGGATCGCACGTTACAAGATTAAAAATCTAATAACAAACCTATGGGTGGAATAACTTTCGTTTTCTCTGGAGACTTTCGGCAAACTTCGCCTGTGATTCAAAAAGGAACTCGCGCTGACATTGTGAAATCATGTCGTTTGAAGTCATCTTCAATTTGGAATTTGATAGAAAAATTAAATTTATGAACAAATATGAGAGCTCACATTGGAGGTGGGGATTTGCAATTCTAAAAATTGGAGATGAGAAAGTATGAAATGAAAATAATTACATAAACATTGATCCAAATTAGGAACGACTGTTAATACAGTCATGGACCTGACTTCTAAAGTCCATCCAGAAATTGAGAGTCTTTCTGACGAACCTTTCAATTGGTTATGCGAGGGCAATCATAACGCCTCGAAATGCTACCGCTCATAATATTAATAATATTATTTTGGGAAAATTAGATGGAGAAATACATTATCATTCTATCGATACAGTGATTAACATTGATTAAGTTGTACACTACCCTCAAGGATTTCTGAACTCTCTTGATCCTTCAGGCTTTCCACCTCATTACTTAAAATTAAAAATTGGTTCTCCAATAATGCTATTACGCAATCTAAATCCTCCCAATTTATGGAATGGCACAAGGTTGCAAATTAAAGTTATGCGGGAAAATATAGTCGAAGCAACTATTCTGACAGGACCTGCAGCTGGAGAAACAGCGTTTATACATCACATATCTATAATTCCATCAGACTTACGATTTCAATTCAAACGATTACAATTCCCTGTGAAACTTTCTTTCGCCTTAATGATCAACAAATCTCAAGGGCAGACCTGTAAGTACGTAGGGATATATTTTCAAACAGAATGTTTTTCACACGGTCACTTGATTGTTGCTCTTGCACGGACAGGGGATGCACGTAACCAATTCATATTTATTCCTCAAAATTCAAAAACTAAGAAAGTCGTTGATCCAGAAGTCTTATGAATTTCGAATCCTCAGGATACATAAAAATTACAACTCCAAGGATTACAAAGTATCAAATCATACAAAGTTTACAAATAAATACATATCATACGAGTTTTTTAAAAAATAAATGAGAATAACATTTCGAACTCAATACACATATTCGCGGGCAAAGCCGCGACGAGGGACGTTAGTAATTAAATATATGAGTGATTTTACTGAATGTGCGAGATAATTGAATGATAGATTTTTTAAATGTGTTAGATAATTGACAGTGTGCATATATATTTGTTAATTAAATGAATTTTTTCCTCACTCTAATCAGATTTCTTCTTATTACAGCATAATTATTATCTTTCAATTTAATCAGAAGTGCAGGATACAAAAATTAGAGAGGGAGAAGGTGGAAGCTCCAAACTCGCTCCCAACCTGTGGAGAACATCCACCTTATAATTTAACATCACGTTTCTCCCCCGTTTACTATCTCTCTCTTTTTTATTGAGTATTGTTTCATTCATTCATAAAGTTCTACAAAATTATTACAAAAATGATATCTAATAGATTCGATGAGATCAACTGATCAAAAATTCCACTATCAAAAATACGTAAATATATTATCAAACTAGATCCAATCAAATCAACTGATGAAATTTAAACATCAAAAAACATTAATTTCAAATTGAGATAATTTCAACCTATATAAAATTCCAATTATAATTCCAAAATATCAATTTGCTAATGTTAAGATAAGAAAGTACTGAAATCACAAATCCATGTCAAGTACTCAACTCATATAATTTTGTAGAAGTTGAGTAGAAAAATTATAAATGGTTGAAATCAAATATAATACACCTCGAGCAATTTTTCTTCGTCATAGTAAAAAATGGACCTTTGAAAAAAGTATATGTGAACGACAAGTATGTTTCGTATCCTTATAATTCGTTGTTGAATAAATTCTTATGCGACTAAATTTTGTTACGTAAATGGAACTTTGAAAATGACTGTTAAATCTCAGTCCATCCAAATGCATGTAAAAAAATAATATAATTCAAATCTAATATATTTTTAAAAATACAGATGTATCACTTCAATAGACATCTTTACCAACACACGATTGTTATATGTTCCAGTATATTATTTCAATGATAACATGAGAGAGTAGCGAAATCTAGCATCAACTGACGAGTATCCATCAGTGTGAATAGCGTATACAGAAATAGTATTTTTTCAAAGTACACCCTAAAGCAATTGTTGCAGGATCTGTTATCAATTATGTCAATACACTCCATATCAATTCACTCATGTTCGGATAGAATGTACTGAAATCCAAAATCTATGTCAAGTAGTCACATACATTTCAAATACATCTACCAATGTTGAGATAGAAAGTACTAAAATAATAATTCTATGTCAAGCTGTTAAAGAACTAGTATGTACAGTTTTGGAAGGGTTCAGTATTAAATTCATAATAATTTTAAATCGAATAAGATACTCCATGATCGAAATTATCTTTCTCATAGTACAAGTATCGATTTTCATTAGAATCTCAAATCCCAATGATAACTACATGAATGAAACTTTTTACTTTACAATTCTCAACGTTTGAATGTCACAATTCTATATCATAATATTATTGTCGTGTCCGGCCTTGAAGAGGACGGATTATCTTTAAGTTTAGAGAAAGGGATGACGTTCTCGGCCCTTGCCTATTTCGTATTTGCTTACCTGGGATCTAGATACTACTGTTGGGCGCTGTTATGCGCGAGCGCGCTGTCGGGCACTGTTGTGCGCACGCGAGATGTTGAGCGTTGTTGTGTACTACCGCGCTGTTGGGCGTTGTTGTGCGGGAGTGGACACACAAATAATTATAGTTTGAATAAATATTCGAAAACAGAATAGGGAATTTAGACTTTACTGAATGAAGATTTGATTAGCTAATTATTGAATTTATTTACCTTCTCAACACCGTATAATATAAAATACAATATATGAGTTTAGATTTATATATATACTATCCCGCGGCGAATGTAAGTTTATCGGGCGATCCGGATAATACAATTTATATTGTTAATGCCCGACCTTTGGGAAGGGACTTATATATATATTTGGGTGGGATTCTGTCGGGTTTTATTATCGTGAGACTCTGTTCTGTGTCCGCGCGGGGCGGGACTTACTATGATGTGCGCACGTGGAGCGTGGGTGCGCGTGGTTTGTGCGGCCCTGGCAGCGTGCGTCGCCAAGCGAGGCGCGTGGACCGTTGGTGTGCGCGTGCTCACGCTGTAGCGCGTCGGAGAGAGAGAGAGAGCCGCGGTATCGCGAGGCGCTCCGTCGACTGTGGAAAGGGAGGGGCGGCCGCTGCGTCTCCTCCGCTTGCTCCAAAATCCTCGGTGTCCGGTTACGGCCCACCAGTTACTCGTTGGCTGCAGGCGCGACTTCTTCGGCTCTGCAGTTCTATCAGGGCGGCCACGCCTCGCGTGGTCGTTCGATTGTAAGAGGTGCGGGTGAATAAACTACACACTTCTTTCACTTCTAACTTATAGCTTTGAATTTATTGTCAGCTTCATTATTTGATACACTAATCAATTCTCAACTCGCGTCACGCCCGAGAATTCCGCGATGGGTACTTGATACTTATACGTTAGGACGTGCGCTGCAAACGTCTGTTGCATTCGATGGCGGGTGGAATTCTGCCGCGGCCGGCAGCTCGCTCTCTTATCCTCTCCGTGACGTCACACTGATAGGGTCGCGGAACGCTCCTCGAAGGTGCCGCGACACTATCCGAGTGGCCGAACAGCTCCTTATATGGTCATGGCTTCGGATGAGGCGCGGAGTAACACCGTGGCGTCAGGGACTACATTTTTTAATTATACTGCGCAATAAAATCCTCACGCATATATAGATATATTATGTGTAACTTGGCGTTACATGATTGACTTATTTCTAACAATAATTGACAAATATGCATATTGGTACGCGTGCCCGCGAGACTTACTCAATAAAGGATAATTTTACTTTATTATTACATTGTTTCCATTACTTAGGGATGTACACGTCACCAATTATAATGATCTCGAGTCATGAGCTCTCGATCGATGGCGTATGCTGCCTGATTGTAGGGCAGGTTTTATTAGTAACGTAATAATGATATGCGGCGTGTGATGTTGATGGATCCATTATTACTAAGCACAATTTTATATATTATAGGAAAATAGATATGGATATGAATAAGTCGCGTGAACACGTTGCATTGGTCATGATTAACTATTAACTTAGCATGCTCGGAAATTCGGAGATGTATCATCTGTTCACGTGTTGAATTGATTGATTGAAAGATTCGTTCAAAACCTTTGCAAAATGCTCATGCAACTACTTATGCCTGAAGGCTCACTTATTATTATATTTCTTATCAGCTAGGCTAGCCCGCTCATTGTAAAAATCTAGAAAACATAAATTGAAGAAACTTATTATATAATATGCCACGCCCTGGCCATACTTAACTCTCGAGATGCACGACGGAGGGTAATGCAATCATCGCCTGCAGATAATAACGCAGCGCGTCTTGATTACCGTGCGCCGTGTCTCTCTCACTCGTATTCTCATTCATTCAGTTATCGTCTCTACACTGGCGAACAGCTGAGCTGCTCGCGTCGTCGTTGGACTCGTGTGGGTTGGAGGGCGTGATGAAATTGGATCTTCACTGAGGTCGGGAAAATCGATGGGAAAATCAAAAAAAATGGGGCGGGGCAAGGCTGGGCCATAACAATATCAACTACAAATAACATTATAGCCTATCCTGCTTATAGTTATACGCAACTTACAGTAGGAGCTTATAGATTTTGGTTCGTCGTCTTACTTATCAGGCACACACTGCCACTGCGTTCGTTTTCGCACTATACCACTTAATTTACACTTAACAATCTCTACACTTAACGTCACTTATGAGGCTAAGAAGGAGGGTTCTATGGTCGTCCACTTGACGCTGGTTCCAACAGCGGGCAACCAGAGCTTCTGCTTCCCCTGGATAGGAGACGGCCGTACAGCCGTGTAGAGAGAGACTAACTCTCTGCACTTCTTTTATATAAATATATATTCTAGCACTTTCAGCGTGGTACACCACATTATTTTCATTCTTCAATTGAAATGTATTTTTTTTGTTTTACTTCTTTTTTCCATTTTTTTCAGTCAATGGAATTAACAAATGCATACTTGCCACGGGCCCGTTGTTTCACAGTTTCGGATGAAATTCATCTACGGTACGATTCTTTCATGCGAATTCATTCCATTCAAAAAAACTAGCTCCTGCTTGTAATATAGAAAATGCTGATCAAACACGAAAAGAAAAGGATGGGAATTTTGATGCTCAATGCTTCTTAAATCTACACTTCTGCAAGTAACAAAGGCGATAAATCAATTTCTATCCTTTAAACATGTCTTAAACATCCCTTGGTAAAATCTTTAGTTTTACGTTCATCGTTTTCATCGAGTATTTTCACCTCTATTGAAGAACATCTAGAACTCATTCGAGTAACAGAATATTATTTTTTCCAAAAATTTTCAAAATAGTATATTCTAGTTATGAACACCTTCATCTCAGATTTGCAAGAACATTCACCGCGAGATCGATATTCCTCAGATATTATTTTGATATACAGCCTCGTGAAAACACAATGAGATTTATCGAAACTTGAGTCGATGGTAATTTGAGCGAGAAAACTTATCCGGATTTTTTATATATTGTAAGTTTACATATACAAAATAGAATTTTCAGGATAGAGGGTTAACTTTTATTGGTATATAAAGTGAAAATAAAATACAAATACACTGCCCATCGAGAAACTGTGAAACAACGGGCCCGTGGCCAGTATGCATTTGTTAATTCTATTGACTGAAAAAAATGGAAAAAACCGCTGCCAAGTGCCTTAGCAGTATGCTTTCTCAAAGAGGCTTCAACATCACCCACAAACGCATCCCAAACCTGTATTTTCACCATTCCACTAGCGTAGATACTATCATTTATTTTTCAAAAATTACAAAAATATTATTTAATCAGTTCAATTCGTATCTTTGTGACTGTGTAAAGTGTCGTTCTTTTTCAATTGACCAAACTTTGTCGCGACTGTTGATGTCTGCCCGGGCTTTCTTATTATTTGATCAAATGCAACAAAGCAAACGGTTCTAGGTTCTACACGATGCGAGACATTTAGACCTGCTTAATTTTTCGATCAATTCATCTTGTGACTGTCATACGGTTTAATGGTGGTTAAAATCGATCCGCCCTGCCCTTAAGTCCGTATTTAGCAAACTCGAAGACTCATTTTGATCATTTTTGACGGCTGAGGTTGGAAATGATCAATTCAAAATCTATTTTGATCATTTTCGACGGCAAAAGACACCGAATTTTCCCAATTTTCTCTATAGTACGTTGAAAATACTGGAAACGAAACTTACATCAATTTTTTTCCCCCTTAGCAACGGTTGCTAGGGCGGTAAACAACGGTTGCTAAGGAGCTAATTGGGAAGATTTTGTGTCCTTTGCCGTCGAAAATGATGGAAATGGGTCATAAATTAATGATTTCCAACCTTCGTAACTGTTGCTAGGGAGGTAAACAACCGTTGTTATGGAGCAAATACAACAATTCAGTGTCCTTGGCCATCGAGTGTGACTTAAAACTGATTTTCCGGCTTGCCCCAATGAGCACTCATATGGATTTGTGAGAAAACACGTTAGAAACGGTTGCTAAGGAAATAACCAACGGATTTTGCTGAAAATTGAACTCGTGATAGATCTTGTCACAACTAACCGGTGTGCAAAATTTCAAGACGATCGGATCATTCCTTCGGGAGTTATCGTGGACGAAAGAAACGAAAAAATAGACACCTTAACAACGGTTGCTAAGGAAATAAACAACGGATTTCGCTGAAAATTGAACTCGCCCGAGATTTTGCCGCGATTAACCTGTGTGCAAAATTTCAAGACGATCGGACCATTCCTTCGAGAGTTATCGTGGACGAAAAAAAACGGGACGCACACACACACACACACACACACACACACACACACACACACACACATACATACATACAGACACTTTTGGATTTCCATGTTTTTCGACCCGTAGATCACGAAAATCGAGGTCCCGAGGTCTGATTCGGTGGGTCGATTTTTGCCCCATTACAAAGCTTTCTCTTTGAGAAAGCAAAAGAAATAAAACAAAA
Source organism: Aphelinus atriplicis (assembly GCA_020882685.1). NCBI lineage: Eukaryota > Metazoa > Arthropoda > Insecta > Hymenoptera > Aphelinidae > Aphelinus > Aphelinus atriplicis. Next base: position 266,262 of record JAJGQD010000030.1, read on the forward strand.
TTAATACATTTCAATTGAAAAATGAAAATAATATCATGATGTAGAATTGTAATATTCAAACGTTAAGAATTGTGATGTAAAAAGTTTCATTCATGTAGTTATCATTGGGATTTGAGATTCTAATGAAAATCGTTACTTGTACTATAAGAAAGATAATTTCGATTATGGAGTATTTTATTCGATTTAAAATTATTATGAATTTAATACTGAACCCTTCCAAAACTGTACATACTAGTTCTTTAACTGCTTGACATGGAATTGTTATTCTAGTACTTTCTATCTCAACATTGGTAGATGTATTTGAAATGTATGTGACTACTTGACATAGATTTTGGATTTCAGTACATTCTATCCGAACATGAGTGAATTGATATGGAGTGTATTGACATTTGATAATAGATCGTGCAACAATTGCTTTAGGGTGTACTTTGAAAAAATACTATTTCTGTATACGCTATCCACACTGTTGGATACTTGTCAGTTGAGGCTAGATTTCGCTACTTTCTCATTTTATCATTGAAATAATATACTGGAACATATAACGATCGTGTGTTGGTAAAGATGTCTATTGAAGTGATACATCTGTATTTTCAAAAATATATGGGGCGTTCTTCGTCAGCTCTCCGGAGCCGGCGCGCGGACGCTAAAACCTCACGTTTTCGACGCTTGTTTTCGACTCTATATGACCCATATCTAAATAATGTTGGATATGCTATCAATGTAGTTTTTTCTCAGCTTTCCGATGGTGAATTTAGTTTTCAAAATTTTTCACATTTCCACAGAAAAAAATATAAAACAGGCCATATCTCAAAAACCTTTTTTTTTTAATTTTTTTAAGAAGTCTAGATCGAAAGCTGAGGTTTTTTACGTTGATATAGACCTTTTGGAAACCTACTTTTTTTTGTATTCGAGTAATTGAGTAGCGAACATGAGAAAATACACCGCGTCGGGCCGAGCTGCGCCGTGCCGCGCTGCGCAGCCTCCACGCGCTCGATTCAATATCCATACTAAGTAATTTGTGTCTGTTGAATAAAGGACTATCTCTCAATGTGTCCGCCAGAGGGATACCATTTTTTTCATGCCCGCTATTGAATTTCAGGCAACAATTTCCACAGTAGTTCTACTGTCTACTTTCAGAGGAATAATGAACTTCAACACAAAAGTTTGGCTATTATTTCGGATAATTTATTTCATGACACTATTGCAGTTCATGTATACCAAGAAATAATCATAAATTATCTCAAGAAAGAATACAAACCAAAGAAAATTTATTATAGTACTGTCACGTGGCTAGTCCCGCGATTATCATCGCGAGGCCCGCGCCACGAATATTGAAATATCACGGAATGCCGATGTGGAAATCGTGACGCACGAGACATAACGCAAGACGGAGCGAGGCGACTGACCGCCTCCCACCGCGACTGCCACTAAGGGGTTGCGACTTCACCCTCACGAACACATAAATACGATTGACATCGACGCCTCGCGGCACTCCCGCGCGAATCGGCAAGTAACGCGAACGCGAAGACGTGACGGTCCAACACTCAAATTGTAATACAAGTATTGGTTTTATTACACGAGCTCTTCCAATTAAGCGAATAGGAAATAAAGAGACATATAAGTATCAATCTCTGAGTCCTCAAGTTATTTGGATATCCGAACCCTACCCTATTCAAAAATTTCTTTTGTCGTGCACGAAAGCTCGTTCATGCTCGTCTGTCCATGTATACTTTCCGTTTTTTGCGAGCAACTTGTATGATGGGACTGTAACGTGTGCATAATTCTTAACGAATTTCGTGTAAGAATTCTCGTGGATCTTCCACCATCATGCATATTTTTAAGCCTTGAGTTGCACTACATCCATTTATCCGTTCATCCGAGCTCTGTAATACAACTAATTGGCGTTTCCCGAACTCGTTGATGCATTTGTGCACTCGTGGTCAAGCATAATGGATGAATCTGCAGCTAACTCTTCGTTACGAATCACTTCAGGCAAATTGACCATTTTTTCGTGTTCGTTTTTTTCTTGTTTTGATTGCTTCTCTTTCTTTTCCGAATCTGTATTGAGTTGCATCGCCCGAACCGTATAATTTGGATTCTGATGACTTTTATTCGTATAATTTTTTGATTGATCAGCCGGAGGATTATTATTTGTGCTCTGTTTTTGAGCATATGCTTTTTGACGCTCCGTTTCTTGGTCGAATTCCGCCAAGATCTTGAATAACGCGTTTTTTTCGCATACGCGTTGTCCCAGGATAGCGTAACGTATGTCGCGATGGAAATGATCGCTCAACTTTTTTATTAAATCCTCATGGCTATAATCGGTATCAAGTTCTTTAGCCAAACCGAAAACGTATGAGGCATAACTTACTCGAGACATATTTCTTCTTAGGTCGTAACTACCCAGTTCTATTTTTCGTAAGACATTCCTTTGCATCGAATTCCAATAGCGATCTCGGAATCTTGCCTCAAATTCATCGATATCCACGATTTCTCCTTCTTGCAAATACCACCTCTCTCGTGCTTCGCCTTGTAACGCTTGCGAAATTATCATTAACATTTCGGTGGGATCGGGATTCGTAACGGTTATATACTTTTTAATTCTGTTAAGAATTTCACGGGACGTTCATTTTCCAATCCTTTGAAAACTGAAGCTTCGAAACGTAAATTCCGCGATCTCTCATGATGTGGAACAGTATTATGCACCGGCGTTGATCAATTTTTCAATTCTTCGATCGACTTGGTGAGACGCGTATCTGCTTCTTCTTGACGCTGCGCCGTTTCATTAACGCGTTGAATTAAATCTGCGCATTCTTCATTTTGTTTGTTTCGAACGAGGTTACTTTTATGCACTATCGCGTTAATGTCGTCTTAAGGAGACTCGCATTTCTCAGCCAATTCTTGCGTTTTATCTGATATTTTACGCATTTCGCGTTGCAGTTCTTCTTACAATTCCGAGTGAATTTCGTTTTTTAATCGCGCACGAAAACTCTGCATAAGTGTTGAAAACTTTTCGAGCTCTTCATCGCTATTCGCATCATCGCGCGGCGTTTCATTTTCATTTTGTTTCCATAAATCTTCGAACGCGCGCGACAATTCTTCGTTATTCGCTTCTATGCGCGAGAGTTGATAGGTGAGCGCTTCGATTTGTTGGTCAAACCGTACGTGTGTCTTATTGCTATCGGTTACATGTTCTTTTAGCTTAATGTTGAACGATTTCTCGGCATCTTCTAAAAATTGAATTCGATCATCTTGCTGATTAATATCTGCACCAATTTCTTTAACACGAGTATAAACAAGTTTTTCCCATTCGAAACGTTTTAGTGCAGCTCGAGAAATCGCTCTTGAGCCTTTTTCCTTAATCAATCCTTCTTCAAATTCTAAAAATGATTTATCAAGTGCCTCTTCGGCTTCAATTTGAATACGTGTCCGAACCATTGTGTAATATGTACGTGATTGTGTGTTTTATTTTACCCGAATTTATATGTGAGTGTCCTGTCACGGTCGCCAGTTGTAACGTACCTATCGGTTTTTAGGTACGTTTGGGTATTTTTTCCACGATCGCCAGATATACTCGCGGTATATCCCAAATATTTCAATTTACTTTATCTTGAATCATTATCATCTAAAGAAATCCCCATGTATCATGTTCATCGAATCGAAGTTGCAGGATTTCGTGCAGGACACTCACTCACATAGATTGTGTGTGTATTGTAATTTGCAAGTGTAAAATGCGTGTGTTTGGCATGAAAACACTGGAATTGGGCAATGAACCACAACGCTTGGTTTAACAGCCGTATCACCTAGCCGGCTAATGTTCGTGTGTAATGCACTCAAATGCAGCACCTCTTCCTACGAGAGGTCAGATGCTTCGCAAGTGAGTGATTGTAAAACGCTACTGCCAACATGTGGTTAAGCGCTTGTGATTTAATATGGTTCGGACTCGATAGAAAAAACACGAAGAAATTAATTAAAAAGAAAGTTACTAATTTATTATGTACTACGAAAATTATTTACAAAGATGTTACAACTCTCGCGCAAGTATAGAATTTGCGGTTGCTCGCAATATATGATGTCGTATGCGCGGAGGAGATCGTATTCTGATACGCGCTCTACCGATGCTCGCGGAAGAATGACCATGATTGAGGACGCGCGGCCCTTTATATAGTCTAACACACCTCCGCAGGGTATTGCGTCGACTCGTTTTTTAGCTTACCTATTTGCTGAATGCCGATAAACGTCACAGTGTGCACTTACACGCTGGTTCCTTATTTGCCTATAATCGAGATATTTGCATTTGCTTCCATAGTTCGTTTTTCACGGAGTTCACTAATTTTGGTAATTTGTTGACTCTAATCATGCATTAACTATTGTCGCTACATATGCGTGTTCGCCGTCTATCAGTCTGAGAATAACGCCAATTGCATAATGTTGAGATATTTTTGTCCAGTTCAATAATTTATAACAATTAACTAATTGTTTATAACATCTTGGTGTTTTCATCTATATCCACCAAAAACTCAACATTAGACAATCGAGGCATTAGTTCTCGGAATGTATCCGCAAACCGTTTAAAATTTCATAATAAATCAATCGCACAATTCGTGTTAACATAATTAAATAATAAGCTGTTGACATTGTTTATTCACGATGTAATAATTCGATTTTCATATTTCAACTCATATTCGATTCTGGAGATCACGTACGAATGTCTATTGTAACGTTTTTGTGAAAAATATAATGTAAAAATAATTAACAATAAACAAATTGCGTTATTACATGATGAGTTACGATTCGTTCGCATATCTCCACATAACGATTTTAGTGTTACTTAGGCAGTCTCGAATTTAGCTTGGATCATATTTTTGCATAATAAACTACGCCACAAAGGCAGTTAACAGATCGCGTAATTTGTTGACTCGTATTGCAGTGTATCTATTTTGTCTGGATAGTTCGCTCTTTTTCTACTGACCCCGTAATAATTGCGTCTCGAGCCGTATGTCCGCATAATTCGATTTTTCATAGTTCTACGCATCATTTCAGTATCATTCAGATTTTCATATTTTTCGCATATGGTTAGATAAATTTATATAAATACATTTTGAATCTACCCGACGATTCATTTATACTGTGTCACGCGCGTGCAGGCGCATATATGTACGCGATCTTATAATTAATACTTTTTCATGCTCCCTTCAACCACTAATTATTCAGCGTCATTGAACATTTTCATGCTAAGGGCTTGAGTTGCCCTTACAACATGGACGTTGCCTGAGCTGTTTAACAGCTACTTTGATTTTGAAATTTGATTGAAATGGGCTAACCATTTTGCTGCTGCTTCAATTCGTTCATCGGAGGTAACTTATCAGTTGATCAGTTGATTCTTCATTGTTCATGTCAGTGAAGAGTTTGAGGTAATTTTTCTGATATAATAGTGCCAATGTTTATGCTTATCAATTGATTTTTACATTTAGCTTCCATTTATTCTGATTATAAATCTTTTTTTCTTCTTTGATGTTGATTGCACACTACAATCAGTATCCATTCTTTGAGTTTCTATATTATTTTCATATCTTTCTTATTTTAAGGATCATCAATCACTATATGCATCAACAAGTTCGTAGTAGTTCTGTTGGAAGATTGTGTTGTGGGGAATCTACAAAGGACAGTCTGCTTATGAAGAATTATCTCTTAAAGAGTTGACTTCTGGAGAGTTTGCTCCTGAAAAGTAAGCTCCTACGATGTCAACTCTTGAGAAAATAGCTTATGAGAGGTACTCCTCAAGAGACAAAGATATACTAGATGCGATAAGTACAGTTGATAGGAATGTGTCAGAAGTTCAAACGACAGATGAGGAATTGCTTATAAGAGACTCCTTAAGAGACAAATTTCACTATTATATAAAGAGGAAACGTTAGTTTGTATATTCGCAAAAATCTCAAAAACTACTGAACCTATCACCTCGAAATTTTGACAGTAGCTTTACAATGTACCCTGAAGTGACATAGGCTATTAAGAATCATCATCAATCAATTAGGAACGTTGCTATGCAAAATGTGGAAATAACATGCAAATCAATGAAGAAAAAAATTTATAGCGCTCATTAACCCATTAACCCATTAAGTCCCAGATTGCAGAAATTTTATTGATACTTTCGAGCTCAAATATTTTGATGAAGAAAACGGAAGGTTTATTGAAAAAAAATAGTCATTCCTACTATTTTCGGGTGTGCTCTACACGATACAATGGTTAAAAAGACTAAAAAATTGAATTTCCAATAAATAATTAACAAATTAAAATAAAAAATGCGATTTTTTGGAGCACTTTTTTTTTCAATCCAAAATCAGAGGAAGAAGGAATTTTATTTTTACCGTCGAAAATGTGCACAAGAGTGCACAAAATATTTGAACTTTCCAAATTCGTTGAGTTTTTTCGACTATGATTTTTTTCAGCAAAATGGCGGCCAAAAAACGGGAATCAACATTTTGGATTTTCACATTATCAATATTTTAAAGCATTCATTTTCATATTCGATATATTCCTTTAAAATTCCGTATACAGGGGTTTTCAATGTCGCTGATAACGATTCTGACTCCAAATTCTCAAAATTCTGGATCCAAGATGGCGGTTTCAAGATGGCGGCTGACAATTTTACACATTTTTAGTCGGAGAATCGTGAAAATTTGGAATAATGGGTTTTCGGGGGCGCTGATGATAAATCTGACATCATATTTTCGAAATTCCGTATCCAAGATGGCGGTTTCAAAATGGCGGCTTGTGGTTTTGTACATTTTTAGTCGGAGAATCGTGAAAATGTACATTATTTCAAATTTTCACGAACCTCTAACTAAAAATGTACAAAATCTAGAGCCGTCATCTTGGAACCGCCATCTTGGATACGAAATTTCGAAAATCTGATGTCAGATTTATCATCAGCGCCCCCGAAAACCCATTATTCCAATTTTTACGACTAAAAATGTACAACATCATGAGCGCCATCTCGAAACCGCCATCTACGATACAGAATTTCAAAAAGCTGATGTCAAATTTATCATCAGCGCCCCCAAGAACCCATTAGTCCAAATTTTCACGATTTTCCGACTAAAAATGTACAAAATTATGAGCCACCATCTTGAAACCGCCATCTTGGATACGGAATTTTTGATTAATCTGATGTCAGATTTATCATCAGTGCCCCCGAAAACCCATTATTCCAAATTTTCATGATTCTCCGACTAAAAATGTGGAAAATCGTCAGCCGCCATCTTGAAACCGCTATCTTGGATCCAGAATTTTGAGAATTTGATGTCAGAATCGTTATCAGCGACATTGGAAACCCCTGTATACGGAATTTCAAAGGAATATATCGAATATGAAAATGAATGCTTTAAAATAATGATAATATGAAAATCCAAAATATTGATTCCCGTTTTTTGGCCGCCATTCTGCTGAAAAAAATCATAGTCAAAAAAACTCAACGAATTTGGAAAGTCCAAATATTTTGTGCTTTTTTGTGCATATTTTCTACGTTAAAAATAAAATTCCTTAAATCCGAAAATAGTAGGAATGACTCCTATTCATCAAAATATTTGAGCTCGAAAGTACCGATAAAATTTCTGCAATTTGGGACTTAATGGGTTAAAATAGTTCAATGAGAATTGAATTCGAATGGAAAATGAAGAAAATACTTACAAATTACATGTACAACAAATTATTCCGAGTTTAAGTAATCTCTGTATGTGGACTAAGTCATTTTTAACTCCAATGAATAGTTAAAGAATAGATAGAGAATCCATGAATTGGTCTCTAAAATAAGTAGATTTGATATCATTTAGATGTGTTTTGCAATTGAGAAAATTGTTAAAATATTTATAAAATTGAGAACATTCAGAGTAATCCATACATATATTGTTTTGATATTGATTAATATTGACATTACACACTTGATATTGATTCTCTGAATGATGTTGTTATGGAGTTTGCAAATCTAAGATTTTGTAAAATGTTCGTAATAAAATTTATATCAGTAGGAATCGGAAATTGTTAATTTTTTTATTGTAGATGATAAAAATGTTTCAATGAAAAATTTATGGCAAACCATATCCTCCACTTTTGAACGCCTAATCCTCTTAAAGTACTTGTCTAGATTAATTCTGTCGTCATTATAAATATAGAGAAGGTAGATATAAATCTCTGACGAGTAAAGAGTATATTTCAACTCTAACGGCACGGGTTCTAAATCCAAACTATAATAGTATCCTGATCAATTTATTTCCTGGCAAGTTCATATTGATTCTCTTTCAATTCATGCGTTTATTTCCTTAATTCGATTACTCTGATAACTTCACAGGTACTCAGATGCATTTTGAAATTCTTCATCGAACGATAGTATTTAAATAGATGTATTTCAGATTGAAGAGAATGAAACCTTTCTAAGCAAAGATACAATTTTCTGACGAGCGAAAAATTTTTTCAAGAATTTTGCAACGGGTTGCTGTCCGCTCTAATACTTGTTTTCTAGAGCACTTCGAAGTGATTGAATCATCCTAAGTCTTGCTAGGACCTCGGCACCATCAGGCGGAGTGCGATCTCGCACCCTGTGACGGGGAAAGCCCCTCTCGTGTTGACGAGAGCCTGAGTTTCCTTCTCTAGACTACCTACCCGCCTTAACTTAAATTCCTACCCCTCAGGAGTGTTGAGGGCAGAGCCTTTGTCGCTCTGGAGGTGGACACTGTGACCAGTAGGTCCGCCTCCGCCCAAACCTGAATATAAAGTATTAATAAATTTTCTTCACTGTAAGAAGTAGGGAAAGATTGTTTACCTGGGGACGATGGGGCTCGCTCATCGTCCAAACTCCTTGGATAACTCGTTGCTGGGGTCCTGGGTCCTTGGTGGTCACCTTGAGTCCTGGAGCTGAACACTAATACATTGTTCCCTTGTTGAGGTCCTGGGAGGCAGCTGTATGTCCTGTTGTTGCCTGAAGTCCGGAGAGAATTCATTTATTCATCGTTTCAAACTTGTGGACGTTAAAAAAAATTAATATTTGTTCAAAAATACTACTTCGGGTGGTGCAGGTGGTAGCACAACTGACCCGAAATTGGTGTTGTAATTTGTAATCTTATCGCCTTGAAGAAAATACGCGACATTATGATATGGTGTAAATTCGGGTATTGCGGATCAAAAGGTCATCCAATTTGCTTCTTTATTTCATGGTTAGAACATTGAGGAATTCGATGCGTGGGTTCGAAATATGAAAAAAATTTATTTTTAGCAAGTTGTGCTACATAAATTGTTAAAAAAAAACTGTGAATCAGCGTCGTGATGAAAATGATAATCTGTCCGATGGATTGAGATGCTTTAGCGCTTTTAGTTTTCATCGTAAAAAATTTAAAAATGTTGATGCGTGGGTGTTGATTTCTTGATAGAAAATGCATGTTTCCTTGGCGAAAGTTATTTAATTGCAATATAACATTGAGATACAATATAATAAGAAACATATTCATCCTAATGGATATTACTCAAAGATTGACGAAAATTCATTTTCAATCATGTTTTCATTTCGCTCTCTCAAGAAGAAAGCTTTGTAACAAAACAAAAATCGACATCTGGAATTAAACATCGGAAATCATGCTCTCGCGTCATTTCACGACGCTCTACCCTGTTTGAAATAATCGACCGGATTTCCCACTTCGTTTCCCATTGGTGTTTCTCGGTCAAATAGCGGGGTTTCACCGGTGAAATCCGGTGGGAAATCCGATCGATTGAGCGGTAATCGAAGTTGACCGAATAACATTAGCGGTCGATTGACCGGATTTCCCGGTCAGAAAAAAAATATCGAGGGCTCCTCCGAAAGAGTGATTCCCAGTCGATCGACCGGGAAATACGGTCAGAAAAAAATGATATGGGCTCCTTAGAAAGAGTGTTTCCCGGCCGATTATCGGTGTTTCCCGGTCAATCCACCGGAAATCACGGTCGATCGACCGGGTTTCACGGTCAGAGAAAAAATATCAAGGGCTCCTCCGGAAGAGTGTTTCCCGATCGATTATCGGTGTTTCCCGGTAAATCGACCGGGAATCGCGGTCGATTGACCGGGTTTCACGGTCAGAGAAAAAATATCAAGGGCTCTTCCGGAAGAGTGTTTCCCGGTCGATTATCAATGTCTCCCGGTCAATCGACCGTGTTTCCCACCGGATTTCACCGGTGAAACCACGCTATTTGACCGGGAAACACTAATGGGAAACGAAGTGGGAAATCCGGTCGATTATTTTAAACAGGGTAGCTTCACAAAATGATACTATCGTAACGGAGTGCACAATCATCTTTTTTTTCATCGACGAAACTACCACGCGATACATCATTTCTTACAGAATTTTTTATTCGTTCTTATCTTAGCCGTATCTCAAATTTATATTTTGAAATTCAAAATATAAATTCATCTGAAGTTTTCATTCGAACTCCATATCACGGATCCAATTCTCCGCGTGCACAATTGGTAACTTTTCGCTCTCGTTACACAATGTACTATTTGAAGACGCACCTAATGTTTCTCAGTGATAGTCAACTATTTATTCTTGTTTGAACAAGTAAATAGAGACATGTCCTTCATGCGTGAGGCACAGCGTTTTGTTCTAGAAATTTTCTCGTGCTTTTGTTATCAGAGTCTATAATATGATGTATAATTCTCAATATAAATTATGTGTCAGCGATCGATCCATGCTGGAATACTGAATAGTTACAAGAGATAAAAATATCACGTAACTATCTATTTTCCTCGCACTTGGTACAGAGATATTCATCAAACTGATTAATTACATCCTCAAAATTAGAATCTTAGTGCATGTTAAACTGTCATAAGATAAAAATTTTGAATCAACACTTTTTCTCATGATAGACAAGATTATGTTAGTATGAATGATGAATCGTATGCAGCCTTGGAAATTACTCGGTCAAAGAAAACTGGCTCTATCAACGCTGGAGAGAAGAAAGATAACTATCATCACTCAGATCTTTTTTCTCTCTATAATTGTCAGACTCAGCTTGGAGAGCGATGTTTATGGTACGTAATGGAGTGTTGATATTTCTTGATATCTGAGTGAATTTATTATATCTTCTACATAAATGATTTTACGATCGGAAGGAAAATGTTCAAGCAGCCTTCGAATAATATAGAAGTTCTGAATGAAAGATTGGAGTTCATAGAATTTTGCATGGATCCAGTAAATAATGACGTAGTACATCGTTTGAAATATCACTTATCACAGATGAGCAAGATACCAAAAATAGTTATGAGCCGAGATCACATCCTGCGAATGAGATTGGAAGACTGGAAAATTTTATATAGAGTAAGTACAGTTTTGTATTCAGGGATGCATTATATTATTCCTGTATAATATACTCTTTGGATAGGAATATTTTTCTGAATCAGAAACTGATCAAAACCCGATCTTGATCAGGTTCTACATGCATATGTTTCCTCAATTTGATCAATCCCAATATTATTGAACCAATATTATTAGATTAAAACACGAGATGTGTTAAATTACATTCACATTCCATTCAGCTTCTAATAATACTGTCATGAGTGCTTTTAATAATTTCTTTGATGAATTTTTCACATACCAATTATTATTTTTAAATTTGATCCTCAATGAAATCAGTATATAACCGGGCATATCGCCCATCACAGAATTACCGGATCAGTCTGCGGCTGAAGCGTCGTACCCCGAAAACGTGGAAGTGCTAAGTGAGGAATCATCCCGCGTAGGCGTAGAAAACTATTGGCAAGCAAGGGAGAGGTCTCCGAAATCTCACTCGACGAAAAAGTGCCCGACTGTAAGCATCAATGTGAATACATCGGAATCGGGGATCTGAAGGTAGTGAACTGGTCTTAGCAAGCAATAACCCAAACAATAACCCAAATAACCCAAACAATAACCCAAATAACCCAAATAACCAAAATAACCCAAATAACCCTGTGACGTTCTGGCTTCTCGCGGGTTTATTTCGCGAGGTTACAGCGCGACACGTGGCTTTCGCGAACCGCCCGAGCGGTAAAGCGGTGGCGAAAATATTCTTCGAGCGTGGCCGGGTCGAAAGGGGCAAATGCGGAGGAGGTGCGTGAAATTTAGAGACTAAGTTCCCGAGAACTTTGTTTCGAAAGGAAGAGTACTAGTGATAAATGAATTTTTGTTTTTACCTTGTCGTATGTATGTATCTCTCGTGTGGGAAGTGGGGAAGAAGATTCACTCACACACTTCAGATGTGGGGAACACAAATCGTTTATTTACACAATTCGAATGGTAACACTTTTACACACGGTTTACAGAAAGTACAGTTAGAGGTTATAATAATTGTAAGTTGAAACAGTTAAATCAAGAGCTAGGGAAAACGCGTGTATTCCTTCTAGGCTGCGGACAAGTACTGAGGAAAATTGGGAGTCGGAACTTATGGGGGAAACGGCGTGTACACAGGTGTCAAGCCGAGGTCGGGTTACAATGGGTCGCAGGGTACAATAGGCGCAGAGTATTTGACCTGAGTAGCTACTGGATATTGGTTCACGAGTTACAAATGGGTTATACGGATTATCTAGTCGAGTAATTGCTCTGTTCAAATGACATATATAATTATTTATGTGAATATTTGTTGGACTTACCTTGAAGTCTGCAGGGTTTGCTGCTATTGATCCGGATTTGGGGATTTATGTTTCACAGGAAAATGGATTTCGAACGAGCTTAAAGATACCTGATACTTAATTGTCAGGGCAAAGTCAAATTGGTTGATCTCGAATTTGAGAGTTTCGATATTTTGTATAGTAACGGCGATTTTCTATCACGGTCAATTTGGGCCTGGTTCGGCGTAATCGTAGAATATGATAAGTAATTATTGAATTTCAATGCTCGCGGTCGATCCTTGTCGAAACCGGGAGTCGTGACCGAGTCGAAATTCTATTCGATACTGGGCGATTTCTGCATAGAAATCAGGGGTTTTTATACGGAGAAAACTGGACATTTTGAAGAGTGGGAGAGATGGAAATTGCCGAAAACAGGCTATTTTCGAAATAGAAAAATAAGATTTAATTGTGTGGAAATAATGCGAAAAATATACTCAATCGGCGTCTTTTAGTCAAATGTTTGACTTACTGATTGACACGATCTATAGATTTTTCTAACTAATTGGATATAAAATAGATATCATATATTTAGTTAGATAGATCAGTGCGACAGTGTATCGAATTAATTGAGCGTGCCGTAATCGGAGTATCCACAATCAAGACATTGATGAATGTCTTAACTGGCGTTGCCCGGGCGGCCGTATTGACACAAGTGTGAGTTTGGAGGTCGCGCTTATCTGAGAATCGCGGATGCGAGTCTATGCGTCAGGCCTATTCACTTGTGTCGCGGACAGGGCTTGGTGGTAGTTGCGGAATTTCCAAGGTGAGAAAAAGGGAAAAAAAGGTAACAGGATAAAAGGGTGCGCTGCTTGGGCATATTTGAGGGTAATTTTATATCCTGAATTCAGGATGTTACAACCCCAAAAAAATTATCAATTATCGCCAGAATTTTGGCATTCTGGAATTATTTCACTTCGGGAATGAGTCTTAAATTGTCATTTGGGGGCCCGTCATTTCGTATTCTTTTTTCTTTGATTTAGAATCGATATATCTCGAAAACTATCGGTCTAGGAATTTTTTTATTATTTTTCCCATGATCTTAAGACAATTTCAGTTGGGAAATAGTTCTCAAACAGTGTTTTTGGGTTAACTTACTTTCAACTTTAAAATCGATATATCTCAAAAACTATCGATCTAGGATTATTTATCATTTTTCCCGTAATCCTGAGAGAATTCTGATTCGGAAATCGGTATCAAATCGAGGGGTCACAGATATCGTACTCTCCCCGAGTATTGAATACATAAATTAACTTTGTACTTCAATCATTTTGTTGTAATATTTTTTAGCCAATGATTATACTAATATGTTATCTCATGAAAAGCTCTATAATTTGTCAGGTGTATATGATGTTCATGCAGTTATTTCGCTCGAATTAAAACAGAAATAGAAACCTCAAGTTCTATATTTTTATCGAGGTGATATTTTGCGACGACCCTTTTTCGTTAGATGTTAACTTGGAGAGGAGGAGCATAAATGCTCACTGTAAATCGGAGTAAAGAATTGGATGTGGGATTCGGGGTTTGATATTACATGAAAAAAAATAACTTGGGACGCGAGATTCTACTGATCAATGATGGAAAATAGGCAGTTATTAGGTATTCTTTAGTTTTTAATAAGAACTCATTAATGTGGGGGGGGGGGAGAAAGGAAAGTAACTCAAAATTGTGCTTCACAGTGCGAAAAATAAAATGTACTTGGAATCGTAATGTTCTCTAATAATTCAAAACGAAGAAAGAAACAACAGAAAAAAAAACTTGACGCGGTTTAAGCAGAAAGCGCCCGGTGAATCAATACACCAAGGTGCTCCTTGGCTCGCTCAGGGGAGAAACCAATGTAGGGGTTTTCTCTGAGAGCGATGCCAGGATTAACGGAAAGTTCCTCGTCGTCACCCTGGTTGCTCAGGTAGCTCAACGAATAGCTATATGGAAAATAAAGAGTAATCAGTGCAAGAACTCTTGCAGACAGAGTGATTAGTCACCATTAGTTCTGATTAGTTGGAGTGCAGAATTAGGGCAAAAAAATAAAATCGGAAAAAGGAAACACAAAAAAATAGAGATTCTGCATTCACTCCAGGAGGCGATGGGTACCGTCACCGGTTAGTACGCGGACGTTCCTTCCAATGCTGTAATTACACGGAGTCGATGCGTGAGGGAATGATCAAGCACGGTCATGAGGGTATCAGCGCATAAAACGACGGGATTCAATCAAATTGAATAAAAATATAAAAAACTCAATTAAAATTTGATCACAGACGGGGGGGGGCGAGGATCGAGTTACGCAACGCGTGTGCGTGTGTGTATGTGTACTCGGGATAAGGTTGGATTGCCCGCACTTATGACACAGGTTAAGATGTCGGCTAGCCTATACAGCATCGATCGACATCCTTGTGAAGAGATGTAAGGCCTTAGACCCAACCAGCGTAGGGATTCTCACACAGGTATCGCTAGAGTCTATCACCTGTGTGAGCCACTTACCTGGTACTTGAGACAGCTGGCCGCGTTGGCGATCTTAGTGGCTTCCTCTCGTTCGGTGATGCGCGGGGTGGAGCACCGCGGCGCAATGTGCTCCGTAGGGAGAAGAGAGTTGTTGCTGGTAGCGTGGTCTGGAGTAATCTGACGCTCCGCTGCGCGCAGCATTAGCAGCTGCGGCCGGGAGTCGCGGCGGCGCGAGCCCCCTCCAGAGCATCGCCGGGAGTGGGAGCGCGTGAGTAGGGACGCGCTTGGAGGTCCGGGCGCGCGGTATAGGCTACGCGTGAGAGTAGTGGGAGCGCGTGGGGGAAAGCACGGTGAGCGCGACTGTGTATATACGTATGAGCCGCGGAGGACGACGCGCTCAGGCGCGTTGTGGGTTGCATACCCACAGGCAGCGCACAACGTGTGCGTGGCAATTTCGAATGTGAAAAATTATTTAAATACGTCAATATGAAACCGTGGATTTGTGTATGTATTTCTAGTCCCAACGGTACCAATGGAAATAAATTTCTATGCAACAAACTCAACATCGATAATGCTCACAATTGGTATGTAATTGAATTAAAAATTTTCAATATACACGACGAACCTTTCGTTTTAGATGATTTGGTTGCTTGATGGAACTGGCTTTTGACTAGGAATCTAATTTAGAATCATGATAAGTTTGGAAGAAATTGGAAACTCTAGACTGAGAGAATAGTTTCGAAAGAAGCTGAGTTTGAGAGTGATAAACTATAAATTTGAAATGTGCGTTTATGAATTCTATAACAACTAGTGCACACAATCAATCTTTGATAAGCATCGAATTCGATCGGAGAATCGCACATCTTATTGCTAGAAGCTCTGATTGCCGTTTACTTCTGAATGAATAGTAAATCTTAGGCCACGACCAACTTGGGTTCAGGGTTTGGATGAAAATAGGAGCGTGCTTCTACGAATTTATACAGAGCCTTTCAATGTTTGGCTAAAAATTCTATTCTTAACTTGTGCACTCAATTATATGATAATCGTTTAACTATTCTCAGATTGATTCATGTGGAACGAAGCTATATTTTTGGATTGACTGGGTGATTGACTGGTAAAATCCGCCGGAGCGACTGGTAAAACCTATCGAACCGACTGGTAAAACCAGCCGGATCGAATGGTGAAACCAGCTGGATCGACTAGTGAAACGAGCTGGATCGACTGGTGAAACGAGCTGGATCGACTCATAAGACCAGCAGAAACGTTTGGTAAATCCAGTTAAATCGCCCGGTAATACCAGTGAGGGTACCTGGTAATACCAGCCGAGGTGCCTGGTGTACCAGGCATTCTTCTGGTAAATCCAGCTGGTTCTACATTCAACGCCTGGTAACCAATCTGGTTTTATCAGCCGGGAAACCAGCTGGTATTACCATTAGCATTACCATTAGCTGGCATTACCATTAGCATTACCATTAGCTGGCATTACCATTAGCTGATAATACCATTAATTTCATATGCAATCTGACTGTGATAATTCCTCCACGGGAATTGACAAGACGTCCGTCCTGGTTAACTATCCGCAGTTAAATGTGGTCTGTGTAGTTGACGTTGATTGGTAAGTATGTTGTATCCCAACAAAAAAATCCATTCCATCTCCGTTTTCAAATATTCATAGTTCCTTTTTAATCCGTGTATCCCTTTAACCCTGACTAAATCCCCTTAACAGCTCCTAATTAGTTAAGGATTAGTTACGACGAAATTTTATGTCGAACATAGAATGAAATGGAATAAATTATGTTCTAGAATATTCTTCATGAATATTTCTTTCTATAAGTTGACTTTCGACACGAAATACTGTTTCATCATGCGCATAAAGTGTCGAATTCGCCTCGGCGACGGCGAGGCTGTTGAGTGTGCAGATTTTCCCGGACGAAGTTCCTGAACGCGGCGGCTTGCTATTGGGCGGTCAGCTTCGTGACGTTCGTTGCGTCCCTCTCAATTTATGGTCAGCACGAGGTCTTGAATAGGAGTGCATCCCGCGCTCCGTGCCCTTTACCCAACAGTCAAACGTGCAGCCAGAGTACCGACCCGCACTCCGTTGTGTCTGAGTGCCTGAGACGTGCGCGAAGAAGGACACGTCACTGGTAGCCCGCAGCGATAACCTGCGTAAAGGAATTTTTCCGGAGGATCTACATCACCACGTAGCTGTTCTTCATCGTCGAGTCGACTAGACCGCCGTGTGACATTGTTTTGTCCCCGCTCTATCTACAAAATCTTCTCGCTGAGTTGTGATAGGTAGAGTCCTAGAAATAAGAACCATTATAACCATATGAAATCTATCGTTCAAAAAAACGGCCGTCGAGCGGCCGTTTGGGCGCTAATGGGTTAAAGCCAGTCTCGTTTAGAGACTATAATCTACCCTTCTTCCATAAAAACGATTCATTAACTTTGTTTAACTTCCCCTAGTACTGCGTGACAGACCACGCGACAGACAACGCGACAGACCGCGCGACAGACCACGCGAAAGATCACGCAAGAGACCACCGGCTCGGCAGTATCATCACGAAAAGCAAATTTTATTCACTCCCGACAACCAAGGTGAGTCCAGAACCGGCGAGCAACCAGGGTCGCGAACGTTCAAACTCACACACACACTTCCTCTTTGCTGAAGGTCTCTAGTCAGGATACGACAAGAATATGACTGGTGTTGGAACTTCAATAATCATGTGTCCTGGTTCTACAGCAGGGAAAAACTTGTAGATAATGTGCGCTTGCTGTCCGTTTATATATGAACTATCGGTGATATTACATTTCGATTATCGACGAATTGTTGTGCAGAATGTTCACTGGCTAATCTGAGTGGTGAATATGATAAGGCTTGAATGTGCGCTGAGTGAATTTTAGCAAACGTCCGATAGAATCTTTTGGTTTAATCAAACAGTGTTATGATGACTTTTCTTTATATACCTTCATGTATCATATCTAGTTAGATCGTAGAAAACAACCGGTATGAATCTGGAATTGTATTCGATGAAATCTGGAATCTTGTATTTGATGTTACAAGCTCATGAGCTGCACCTCTGGATCTGAAAGAGAAAATACATATTATTCAATAATCAGTGATTAAATCCTAATGAAAAAAAATTAATAAGATGACAGTGATCTTGAACTTTCTACTGCCCATTTTTGAAATTTTCTCCGCAGACGTGTCATACGCTAGATTCAACAAATTTCTGAATAGCATCATCATCCTAAATCATGGGAACTGGAGCCTCGTAAATTTCCTCAAATTCTTGAGCATTTCCTTTTAAGTTCATGACAAACAATTCAGCAGGTTTTTGTGAATCACATTCAGTTTTGTACTTCTGTAGGTTCGAAATTTTGATTTGAAATCATCAAAGCTACATTTAATGTAGTATGCATATCTGAATGCTTCATGTTTTTGGGAAGCTCGTTCATCTTCTATAGGTTTTAATAGTACTCAAAATCTGCATAGATGATGAAACCCTTCCTCTATTCTTGAAATTCTCGAACTTGAGAACACTCTTCTCTTCTGTTGGTGAATCATTTTTACATTTATTGAGTTGCATGCAGTCTTTCATATGCTGCTTAAGTTATTTTTCACATTGAAAGAAAAGCAAACATCTATCGCATACGAAATGCTTACAGTTGTGTTTGATTGACTGAGATCTAATCAATCACGCCAAATTTTCAATCCACACGTAGTGGAACTTTGGAGTTGCAGCGTTAAGAACTTCTTTTTCTCATCTTCATTGGCATGATAATTTTGTATCAGCAACAATGTAACGTGCTTATCTTGATATGAAAAAGTAAGAAGAGTTGTTGACACTTTGTATGTTTTACCATAATTCTTCAAGATGATTATATTTACTGAAAGATTGTGTTGTTTCCCAAATTTGTTTACTTGTTCTAAATCCTCTGGGAAAGTGATACCGCTAAAATGAAACTCGTTTTTGAACTTCTTGTACCACGTTAGACGTTCGGTTATATTCAGACGGACGTAGAGCTAATGGTACATCACACTTGAAACACTCAGTATCTTCTGTGTTTTTAACATTAACAGAAACATGCTTGTGGACAATGTATCCAGGGAGTGGAATATACGAGCTGTCTTGGATAGGAGTGAACAGATTATTGTGATGATGATTAAATGATTAAACGTGAAATCTGTTGTGAAGTCCACCCCGATCCTCTTTCCGCAAACTCTTCCATCTGCTGCAGAACTGACTCTCTCACATTCACATCGAACCACAAATTCAAATCTGCATTTCGTAAGATGAAATCGGAATCGAATTCCTGCCAAACGACGGGAAAATCCTTCGGGACTTTACGAAAGTTCTCCCAGAATGAAGAGAAAATCCTTTCAAAATGAAGTGAAAATCTTGGCAAACGACAGGAAAATCCTCCCAAAAAGAAGGGATCTGGAAACTCGTCGGGATTTCCCCTTAACTTCTTTTTAACCGGGTAGGGATATAGACTTCGGTTGTCAGGGATGTCAACAACGGTTGCTATGACAATCTTTTCATTGATTCTCGTCAACCCGTGGGTATTGTGGCCCCAACGTGCATTTACGGAGAGATGACGAGAACTCCTCGACAACACGTTAGCAACGGTTGCTAAAGAAATAATGAACGGATTCTGCTGAAGAATGAACTCGTCCTACATCTGTCCATGACTGACTTGTGTGCAAAATTTCAGAAAGATCGGACAATTTTTTTGAAAATGACCGCGCGCCAGAAACAGCGTTACGTACGTAAGTACATACAATTGGTAATTGTACAGAAATGCGAATTAGAAAGAAGAGTTTTAGCAAATGCTCTAAGCATTGCAGTAACGGCACCAGATATGTTTGCGTACCAGATTACTAAGGAACGCGGGTATATGGCCGTGGTAGCGGGAGAAGCGGTCCATGTAATGAAATGCGTGCAAGTAGATGTAACGAGACGAGAAGTCGAAACCTGGTACCAAGAATTACCTGTTACGAAAGATGGGCAAGATTATTTTTTGTCGCCTCGCACACACATTCTGAAAAAGTTCGGAACGGAAACGGCTTGTAACCCTTTGATTGCGCCCATATTTTAATTAGGTGAAAACTGGTTCACGGTTTTACCTCATACTATAACAAGGGGAAATAATCCAGCGGTGTTGAGACCAGAGACCAAGAGCACCGGGAATTACACAGATCCTGTTGAATTAGCGAGAAGCGGAATTTATACCTCGGACGAAGTCGACTCAATTAGACAATTCTTGATGTTTCTAGTAGAAAGGCCCTCTATGTTAAACACCCTTGCAATGGGAATGTCGGGCAGAAATTTTTCGGGCCGAGGCCTCTCTTTGACCAAAATGTTCGACGAGGAAGAACTGACGAAGTTAGCGGAAAATACTTGGAACGAAATGTGGGGAAAATTCGGTCAAGATATTGGGAGTATTCGTAATATTCAGAGTAATCAGAATGATCATCGACTCATTAATCCATGGATTTGCTCTGTACTCGCTTTACGGATGGTCAATTAATATCATAGGGCGTTTATGGTCTTCAGTCACCCAGCTATTGCTACATCTGGGAAAGGACAAAGAGACGCATCTTCAAACTCGCAGAAGAAAGAAGAACGAACGCAAGGCCGCGCCGCCGTATACACTGGCACCCCAACTCACGACGTTCGCCACGCCCACAGCCTGTGAGCCGCCCGAGTATACCGCATACTGCAAGTTCAACAGGAACGGAGAGGGAAATAAGGCCCCCGGCGCCTCTAACCAACTGAGACTATATCCCGTCATGGAACTGCTGCCGCTTTCCCAGAAATGCGAAGCGCCCGATGAAACAAATGCTCAAAATGATACAGATCTAGCGAGCATCAAAGTACACTGTCTACCAACCAAGAATAAGAAAGAAGAATCAGAAAAGTAATTTCCTTTTTTATTTTCCTTCCTCTCCTGGCAAAATGAACGACATGAGTAAAAACAGAAAGATAGTATTGATCGAAAGGATTTTGACTATTGACTAAAGAATGAAAAGGGTAGCGCAACAACACAGAGAATCAGTGATTGAATTTGGGGAACGAGCCAACAACTTACTCACTATGTGCAATAACCTATGCGAAATCGCTCGAGTGGAACTGAATGCTATCACCTTGTCTTGCGCAGAGAGAGAAAGAGAAATGATCGAAGTGTTTTTACTAGGACTAAAGGAAGATATAAAACGATACATTTGTAAACCCGAAATCTACCGTAACCTAACCGAGGCTAGAAAACACGCGCAAAAGATAGAATTACACTTAAAAGACCTGGCTAAGATGAAACGCCGAAGCATAATAAATATTTAACCCTTCGTTTGTTCATAGATTATAGTGGATGGAACTATCGTGGCGTTTCCTGCAGAACACCTGCTACACAGCAATAGCACCTGCAGATCACTACTGGGCAAGGGGAGAAAGAACAATTTTTTGTAACCATTGCTTTACGCACGAGCTTTACGGACGAGTAAGAATCAGGCACGCGATCGTCAGGGATTACTTTCCAACAAACTGCAGCATCTGTGGAAAAGCATTATTTACTGTCGATTCTCCGAGATTCTGCTGGCGGTGCCATCGGGCTTATCAACTTCATAAACGCGCACTAGACGAAGGAGCGAATCACATTTTCTTTTTCTAACAACGCAAATAAGATGGACGAAAGCAACAGGATCTACGAGCGGGTATCTTGTACCATTGAAAGACAGAGGATCTGTATATCATGCTACTACGAGGAATTCACCTCGTGAGAAAGGACAGCACTCACTGTGACAGTCGATAAAATGGTAACACTCCCGATTTTCTCTGGAAGATGTAAGATCTGCTATGAGTGGTTTGAAGTCGTCACGACTCCTGAGGCTACCCCACAACCAACGCTAAATCTACCACCCATTTTTGAGATTACCAAGAAGATTGAGACACTACATAAAATCAACACAAAAAAGTTGCCCAAGTTCCTTAGGAAATCAAAGACGATTAGGTATTGGGCCCCGACAAATGTCACCATCATGCCGACCTCAACGTCGTGAGAGGTGAGCCTATACCCCCCAGATGGCAGCTCGGATGAGTCCGAAACACGATCAAAAAGAAGCAAAACATGCAACGAAGACCAGGATACCGAATACACTCTAACGCCCGGGGAATCAGTCCAGGGCAATGAACAAGAGCAGTTGGGGGCAACGGATGCAAGCATACAACCCACGGGCAGCGTCAGCGAAGCCCCGGTAGATTCGGAAACGAAGGGTAACCCGCAAAGACAAACGGCCCGGAGCCCAGATACGACCGATAAGGAACCCCTCGATATACTCGCGATGGTAGTAGAAAACGCGTTAGACGAACTCGGCGACTCGTATAGGCCCACGGAACAAACTGAATATCTAGAATGGTTAGACGAGGTTATGAAGGAAACCCTGGAGCAAAAACCTACGGTTGAAAGAAACTAATACACGTCAAATTTTCTTTTTTCATGTGTAGCCGAATTTTTTTCATATGGAAGATTTTTAAGTCATAAACAACTTGGAGAATGATGATTAAAAGACCATTCGGTGTAATGGGTCAAAAGAAGAGATCAAGGGCTACATTTCGAATTGGCTATGTGTTCGATGAAGTTGATATTGTAGGGGTGTATTATACATAGAAACAATTATTTTCAACGGGGTTACCGGAAAACGTCGATAAAATAATATAAATAGAAAAAATCTAATCTCATAGATTCATAGGAGAGCAAGAGCATATTTATAATCAGAGGTGAAAAATACGAAAAAATAGACGCGGGGGCGTAATCTACGTCATAGAAAGTCATAAGTTGTCGGAAACCATTTTTCTCTAATTTTCTATCTGATAAACAAGTCAGAAAATAATGATTTGAAGAACATGTAGTGTGACAGATCGAAGGAGAAGATCGAGAGTCACGATTTAAACTGGCTATGTGTTTTAAAAATTGATATTGTGGGGACGTATTGAACATAGAAACAATTATCTGACGTTTTATTCCGGAAAAACGTTGATAAAAAAATATGAATGGTTTCTTCATTCAAAACCTTGCAGATTTATCGAGGAGCACGAGCATTTCCATGATCTGTAGTGGAAAATACGAAAATATAGACGCGGGGGCGTAATATACGTCATCGAAAGTCATATGTTGCCGAAAATCTTCTACATTATATTGAATTAATCCGTACACAAATTATAATTCCCACATTTTGCTCTTGGAAACAATGTTTCGTTAGATTATTTCCAAATAGGGTCTGGCAGATCGATAGAGGAGCATGAGAATTTTCTGATTCTATGGTAAAAAATTCAACAAAACTGATGCGTGGGTGTGATCTATGTCATAGAAAATCATGTGTATCCAAATTTTCTTCACGTGAAAGATTTTGAAGTAATAAACCACTTTGAAAATGATGATTTGAAGAACATCCGGTGTGATGGATCGAAAGAGAAGAGCGAGAGAGAGAGAGAGAGAGAAAGAGAGACGCCGCGCGACTCTGCGGAGCCATTGTTGCGCGGAGCCCTGAAAAGGGCCGTTTCGTGGAGCATCGGTGTCGGCGCGACGCCGACTCCTGCGCGTAATTTATCACCACGTCATCCGCGGGGAGTAGGTCGACGTCTCGCCGACGTCGACGCTCCAAAAAATTGCGTCGCGCGCGCAAGTGAGGAGTCAGCTGCGCCGGCTGCAGTGTTCCGCCATCTTGATCGCCGGTTAGCTGTAGCATCTCCCCTGCTGACTCGACTCAAACTCGAGTCTCACGAACTGTCTGTCGGGCGGCAGCTAGGGTACCTTGTGTGCTCGGCAACCAATTGCCGCCGTCTGCAACATCTTGGCGGCGGCAGTGTGATACGTCGCACGCCCGTTGCTGCTGCCCACGACATCTTGGCAGTAGCAGCAGTAGCAGCAGCAGCAGCAGCAGCAGCAGCAGCAGCAGCAGCATTGTGCGCGCATCCTCCGGAGCACTCACTGTCGCTGTCCACGACACCCTGACAGCAACAGCATCGCGCATCAGCTCGGCGCCCGCTCGTCGATCTCGCCAGCAGCTCCGAGCGCCAGCAGCAGTCAATTTCTCTGCTGCGCGCATCTCCACTGTGCATCTCGGAAAACTTGTACAAGAAACAAGTGCCGGCAAAGGCTACAAAATTTGGTGAGTGTCGACGATCTTCATTTCTTTCGCGCTTTATATGGAGGGCTGCGTGTCAAGGGAGCTCATTGTGTGTCTTCCCATCACAGTAGGCTGACCATCCTGTAGCCTTCACTTGCTGACTACGTGGGGGACAAGTTGGACGTCGACACTGGTTACCTGCAAGAGACTGATTGATTATTGTAAGTATATTTTTTTTTAATTTTCAATAATTCATTTGTTTCAAATGTGTGTGTGTGTGTGTGTGTGTGTGTGTGTGTGTGCACAAGTATTTTATAGCAGCAGCTCTGATGGAGCTGAGAACTAGAAACTTTTTAATCTATTGTTGCTCCTGACGTCCAACCTATTTCCAACATTTACTAGTATTGGTTAATTTAATTATTCTCCCACCCACTTGTCTCATTCCTCAACCAGTTCATATCGATATTTTTCATGATTATAGATATTATTTAATCTATTCAATATCTTTTAGGTCCTGGACAAGCTGCTTTTGGCGCATTTGAAGTGAACAATTTACTTCTGTGCTGACGTTAGTGCTGCTACAGGAGTTTGAGTTCTTGTCGAGGTTAGAGTTGTCATAGGAGTAGTCGACGCTTGCTGAATTTCAAATCTAAGTGTATATATTAACATATTTCGCATTTTTGGGTGACTCGTACACTCAATTGACAATTTCCTAGACTCTTGTTTGGGTAATGATGCGTTTGTCGAGTTTCATACCCTTAATCTATATTTATATAATATCCACATTGTCTGTATACTGTTGATTATCTCAATAGCATATAGATGATGTCATATAAAATTGAAATTATTTATGTATTGATTATTTTTGTGCAATGACTCGTACACTGCATTGACAATTTTAAGACTTCTGTGTAGTTGTTTATACGTTTGTTGAGTCGTATGCCCTAAACTTTATATACATTTCATAATTATTTCTGTTATTGATATACTATTTATTATTTTAATATTATATCATATGTAATTGACTTTAGGGTGGCTCGTACACCTCTCCATTTCATAATTATTTTTAGATATCAAGGATATATTATTGATTATTCCAGTGGTATGTCATGTGTTAGACTGTTCGATGACTCGTATACTCTATATATGTATGAATTGAAATTGAATTCTACTTTTTCTTTCAGAATGCGACAAATTCAGCGACTGACAGTCGAAGAATTGAGGAATTGGCTTGCAACTAGTTTCCAGCGAAGAATTCCAGATGCACTTTTGCTGAAAATATTACCAAGACTGCCAGACTGTCCAGAATCCACTCCACCTTCACCAGACTACTCGCCTGACCGCACTCCATCGCCAGAACCAAGATCTTTGAGATCACCAGAGCCAGCTGGACCAAAGCGATCCCACTCGCCCACCAGGTCACGCTTCAGCTCAAACACCAGCTCACAGTCTAGCTCCAGATCACGCTCACGATCTAGGTCGCGGTCTAGGTCACGCTCCAGATCCTGCAGTTGCTGTTGCTGTCATGATTTTATATTGTAACGGGTACTCCAGAAATATTCTACGGAATCTTCCAGTGGAAGATTTCTAGAATATTTCAACGCAGCTTTTAACTCTCAAAATCTCACAAAAAACTCTTTCTGAAATATTCCAATGGAATATTTTGGCCGATTCCACTGGAATATTTCAGTGGAAGATTTCTGGAAGATTTCTGGAATTTTCCTCTAAATGATTCATAGTTTGGTTTTTGAACGCTGCATTGAAATATTCCAGGAATCTGACAGAAATCTTCCACTTCAATATTCCAGAGGAATCTTTCGGAATATTCTACTGGAATATTCCATGCTATGTGGGATATGATTGAGAGTACGAGACTATCAGGTGGCGCGTCAGCGCCACGGTCAACAAGTATGCGCAGCAAGCGCGCGTGGGGACGCGACTAGCCATTATTTATAGCCCAATGTCGTATTCAACCTCACTTTTTTAATAGTTTTCGTTCTACCGCTGTCTCGCAGTTTTGCAATAGTTATAAGCAAGAACTACAGTCACTTACGATTATTTATGTCAGAAAAGTTTCATCGAAATTGCTCTGGTTATATTTGAGAATAGGAGATTGAGTCGACTAGCAGACGGAGTGCACCAGAACGCTTGAAAATTCGTCAACATCTCAATTATTTGAGAATACGCTACGGATATACAAGCAAGTGAACGAGCAAGCGAGTGCTAGTGGTGCCCAGTGGTGAAGGAGTTACTGGTTAGGTTGGTTATATTTATTATATTTACATAAACCCGATGTCCCATTGAGGCCCATCATCTCTTTAGTAAACTCACCTACACATTTTTTAGCAAAAACCTTATATGACAAATCAAAAAAGTGTACCGTGAGGTCTCCCTGTCCCAGCATTTACTTATATTCATGTAGCGCCGGCGAGACATCGGCAGCAGGGCCGAGCGGCCGACACACAAAGGTAAGAGAGAGACAGAGAGAGCGCGAGAGAGAGACAACAACAGCGCGACATCATCACGACGCCGCAGCAGCCACAGGTGCCGGGCGGAAGCAGGCAGTGTGTGCCCAAGCGCGAGCTTGATTAGCCGCAATCGAGCCCTTTGTTCCCCTCACGACTTTCTTCACCTTGTGCCTTGTGCCCACGTGCTGTGCCGTGCTACCGGTGTTCACGTGCCCTGTGTCCGGCATCAGCGCCAACACCCCGAACAGCTTACTTGCGTCACGGCCGAGACGAGGCCCATCTGCTGAGCGCCAGCGTACCCGGCTGCGGAACGCCGGCATTTTCCCCCGAGCGCAGACTTCTCTCCACGCCGCCAACGTCCACGAGCTGCGAGCAACGTCAAGGTTGGTCTCCACGCGTTGCTCTGTCTCTCTCTCTCTCTCTCTCTCTCTTATATATATATACCTTGACGCACCTCAAGAACAAAAATAAGAATACAGGAACTGCAAAATTCATGTGTGAGATATGTTTTTGGTGTGAGGAGGGAGGAACACATCACTCCTTATAGGGCCAAGCTGGGCTGGTTGCGCACGGATATAAGGAGGCAATATTTCATGGCTGTACTTTTGTACAAGATCCTGCGCATCCGCGAATCGAAATATCTTTTGAGCCTCTTCACTAGGTATGTGTCTACTAGGCCCTCCAGGGGTGATGCACCGGAACTCTTGATCCCCAAAATGAGGAATGCTTTCTGAATTCCTTCCAGCTGCAAGCAGCGCACCTCTGGAACTCCCTTCGGTCCTCTGATAGAAACCTGCCGTCTTTGTCAAGTTTCAAATGTTCCGTAAGAAAGTACTTTTTAGAATTAAATGAATGACCTCGACATCTTTTCAAAGTTGCTTACGATGACCGATTTTTCTGAATCTGTGATGACTAGCTGTATAAATATTATACCAATGCTGACTCGTTATCTGTGATAATTAGTTCTACGAATTTTACTATGATTGACAAGGATGATATGTAAAACATGTTTTAGTTAAGTGTCCGTTATTTTTAAAAAAGAAGACTGATATTTTTGTAAATATAAATTTTGTATAATGTATACAATAAAACATATCTATCTATCTATCTATCTATCTATCTCTCAATCGACCGCGTCGCGCCCCCCCTTTTACTTGTACCCCCTGTAAGTACTAATAGAGCACCATTCAACTTATGTGTGTGCGTTTCTGTGGCCCCTATTCACCACCTGAATTCCCGACACACGACTCTGAGAACTCGCCCAGCATCAGCGCCGGGCGAGATTGCACTCTCTCGTGTCCATCCTATTGTTATTAATAATAATTATTATTAATGGGCATAAGCCAGTGACAATATTTAATTATGCAGTTGGTGCGTTGCATGTAATTAGATTGAAGAATAATATAAATGGACACATGCGAAGGGAAGGTAGGCGTGGGACCTAAAATACGGAGGAAAAATTGGTTTTCTTGAATCATTGATAAATGCGCACTTCGTACGCTCAGGGATGGGTTCACTGTATTAGTGGTACAACTCGGTGTAGAAAATAAGTAACTCTCCACGCCCGTTTGAGGATTGTGAGTTACAACCATTGGCTCGGGCAAATCTTCTTTGTTCTCCTTGCGCCGTGTTAAATTGCGTTGCAGGGGACGGCGTCACGCCTGCGTCGTGCTGGGAACATAAAAATCAAAAGAACTCAATCGTGTTGTTAAGCACACGATTAAATTCTGTTGAATCCGTTATTGCAATAATTTGAATAATCATTACTACGTTAAATGCAGCCCCGCACACTGCAAACAAAAAAAATGGCGGTGGATTCCGCGGCGCGCTTACAACTAATTGATCGCGAACGCGAGCTAACAAAAGGAGGGACGCGACGCGATGCACTGGAATCCTCTACTCTGTCCAGATGTTTTAACTGGATTGATCCTTCGTACGGAAGCTCTGATTAAGGCTTCTATCCGGTGTGGCGGGCGAGACGAGAATGCCCGGTCAAGCGGAGCTCGCTAGCTCGGCCGGCGTTCCGGGCTCGCGGTGCTGCGCAGTGAGCGACTTCGCAACTCGTATAGTCACATCGCGGTGGAAGGCGTTTGACTCGGAGCAGAGTGTGTCCGGCGTATGACTGTGTGTGTATATGGTACAGTGTGTATGAGGAACGGGACCGTTGCAATATGAAAACTAATTGTTAATTAATTTTCTAATTTACAGATCAAGTCATCAAACAAATATCAGGAGTATCTCAACCATTTCGCTGGCGACATTGCTGCTGATATAAATCCTGATGATATTTATCAAGTCAACGCAGTTTATGGAAGCGTCGGCATCAACGTTCCCGGCTTGAATAATCCTACTACTTCGAGCACTCAAGATATGCCAATAATTCCCTCGAACATTATTCTGGAGGTTGGTAAAGATCTCACTCCACACGTCGTCAATATTAAGGAAGAAGTTCTTTCGGAAATAGTAGCAACGGCAAACCAAGAGAATAACCTACCAGTCAAGAGAATTGTACCAATTGCTGGGAAACCGGTTATGTTAAGGCTTGAAGAGAGGGCGAAAATTGGAAAAAGTTTGGGACGGAAAAGGAAGGTTGATGTTGTTCCTCTGGCTGACGCATACAAAGGACCCAAAATAAAATTGGTGGAAGTACTTCAAGCTCCTTAGCCTGTCACAGTCAAGCATTACATCGACCAGCCATGTTCATCGTCTCCTGCAATAGTTGAGGATAATAAACTTTGCTCAAAGCTGCCGTTAGATAACTCTAACACTGTCTCCAATAGTCAACAGAATCAAGTAATCGTCACCCCTCCGGCTGATGCACCATTAGTGACAGTTCTGTTTGTACCGAAAAAAACAATCAATTCAATAGAAGCTCCTAACCTTGGCGCTGTTCAGCATAATAGTATCAATCAAAATACACCGGTTACTTCCGCACCCATTCGAGAAAATTTGCCATTCCCAGCAACCTCGCTAAATATTTCCAGTAGTCGGTGCAACTCGAATCAAGTAATCATGAGCAAATCTGTTTTCAAGCAACTTGCCTGGGATTGTTAGTCACAGTAAAAAAACATTCGGAAGAAAGAAGACGGTTGAAAGAAATTGAGGAAGGGTTTTCGGAGTACATATTAATGTCAAAATCACCTGTTATTATACTATGCGCGTAGAGTGGTAAGAGGGGAGCAATGGTATCGAAAAATTCGTGGGAGTA
The DNA here is from genome assembly GCA_020882685.1 of Aphelinus atriplicis. NCBI lineage: Eukaryota > Metazoa > Arthropoda > Insecta > Hymenoptera > Aphelinidae > Aphelinus > Aphelinus atriplicis. Next base: position 296,171 of record JAJGQD010000030.1, read on the forward strand.
AGATGCTAAGGGGTGACGATAAACAATGGAAAAGAGTAACTTTGTACTATTAACTTTTATTTCATAAATAACGTACTCGGGTGAGTTTGTAAATTATTGGTGAGACGCAATCAGTAGTCGAATTCTGAAGTTGTCTCTGTAATAGAAGCCGATACCGCCACCTTCTTTTCCATAACGGTCGTGACGATGGAATGTGTATCCCGGTATATTAAATATGTCATTGGGATCGTTTTCTTTCAGGAAGGTTTCTGTGACGGCCTTGGGGGGGATTATTTTGAGGGGTGAATGGAAGACCGATTTTATTTCATTGGTTCATGTCATGCTCAGTGTCAGCACGTCCTAGTAGTTTCAGGTCTTTTGTTGAGATGATGGGAATGGGTTGCTCGGTACGTTCTTACATATGGGACGTTCCACGTCAAGTGAGCATGGTCAAAATTTTGTTCGCAATTCTGCATTGACAAATTGATTGGTATCCATCCCCAGAATACTCAAAAATTTTTTCAGATTTTCAGGTGCATGTATGTGGAAGTTAGTCTATGCACTCAAAACCTGAATTATCCAAAATTTAACTTTTTTCTCAATTTTGAGAGCACAAATAATCTTGTATATGTGTGAAAATGAAAAAAAGTTGAGAACAAAAATTATGCTGAATACTACAAAGATTATAAGAAAAATTGTTTGACACCAGAATCCTCCATCTGAATAGGCTACTCTATTAATTAAACATGTTTCAACCAGTTTGGCTATGTTCGCCCACTTATTTTTGACCTTTCAAGTTATACGTACAGACCTCTGTTCAATAGCTTGAAAATGGTCTCATACATTTTTTGGAGAAATTCCAATATCTCCTTCAATTAATTGTTTGAATCTGCTATATCAGCATCCCCTTCTTGTTAGTTTCAACATATCAGGTCCACGATGAAGCTCACAGTGAGGATATCATGCCTTCGGGTCATCAATCTCAGCCAAACTCTACAGATATGTTCCCTGACACTGGATCAAGCTACCGGTAGAGTTTGGAGTTTTAACTCTGCCTTGTTATAGAGCTTTTTATGACTTTAGACTGAGGCAGCTATATATAGATATACATATCTGCCTCGATTTGTCTAAAATTCACATAATTTTTATAATTTCATCAATAAAATGATGTATACAATTCTTGAAAAGAAGATCTACAGGTTATGTCCTTAAGAAAGCTAATGTATTGAGTTCATCAGGTATCCAGAAATTCATAAATGAAGCTCCCGATGACCAATATATGGCTGTGAAGGTACTAAGAATTATGTTTGCAATTATTATGTACAATTTTGAAGTTGCGCAATGAGTAGTATTCAACAATTGGTTCTTGGCATTTCAAGTCTAGTATTCAGCATATTCGTTTGTGAATGTGTACAATACAATTTATCTTGATACAGACCCAGTACTGAATGTAATAATTTTAATCATAAATCAATTTCTGTGTTGCAGGTAGTTCTCATTTTTGGTATTGAAGGTGCATGTCGCAAGCATGAGTTGCGTGATATGACAATTGACAGCATAGAAGAAAAAGGTGATATGATCTTGGTGCACATACCAATAACCAAAAACTATAAACCAAGATCATTCATAGTCTCGAAGCATTTCTATAAGTTTTATAAAAAACATGCAGCCCTACACCCAAGTGATATTGAAACCAGGAGATTTTTTTTGCAGTACCGTAAAAGTCTATATCACAAACAGGTGATTGGGATCAATACTATTGGCAGTATGCCCAAAACCGTGGCTCAATTTCTCAAATTACCAAACCAAGAAAGATATACTGGCCATACATTCCACAGGACCTCTGCCACTTTGCTGGCAGACGGTGGAGGAGACCTTCTTGTTCTGAAACGACATGGGGGCCGGAGAAGTGACAAAGTGGCAGAAGGCTACGTAGAAGACTCCACAACGAGTGAAAAGAGAATCAGTGAAATGATAGGTACACGGAGAGAAGTTGGTGCTATGAAATGAAGCCCCTAGCGCCAAACACAAAACATACTACCCGACCGACATCGTTTATAGACCCAAGGTACAATATTTTATGTACCATGGTAGTCCAAATTCGTTGCTGTCGGAGAGCGGCACGCGGCCGGCGCAGGGCGACTACGCAGTTTTCAAAAATGAAAATCGCGATATCTCAGCTGCCATTGCTCGGAATGACTTGAAAATTTTTGAGCATACGCGGGAAATCTCAGCGATGCTGACAATGTTATCACGTTGGCCAAAAAGTTCAATCGACTGATACAAAAAAATCGGCAAACAAAGCAACTAATTTTTCAACTTTGACGAAAAAAAGTGTGTGAGGAAAGTCGAGCGACAGAAAACTTCTCGCGACAAAGTTTTTCACTCAGGTTCGAAGAGTACGCACACCAAATTTCAGGTCAATCGGACCAAAACTACCAGAGTTATGAAGGAAAGAAGAAAATTTGCCGTGATACACACGCGCGTATACATATATGTATGTACTGATGCTTCATTTCATAGCAACAACTTCTCTCCGTATAGTACAATGATAGATAACCCAAGTACATCAACTGAAGCAGTGGAAACCACTGCAGAGAAACAAAGTGAACCCAATGGGGTTATTACAAAGAAGTTGAAAGTGGATCCTTCAGTACGTTGTCCTAACCCTATTCATTTACATTTTACTAATTGCAGTAATCTATCTCTATGTTTTGGAGGTCAAATGGAAACTTAATTCATTATTAATATAAAATTATTTCATATTTTCTTTAAAAATAATTACGAGGACGATGCTAATATGTGAAATGTGATAAAACATGGAACTTAATAATATAAATTAAATTAGTATGTATATGTGATAAATAAGTCTGAAAACTATTGATGAAAAATGATTAATGGTCAACCTGATTTGATTTACTGAACTTTTCTCTGCTATCGAATATTATTAAAGACTTTTTTCTTGTTTTTGCTTATACGAGTCATTTTTCGTTGAGTTCTTCTGCTCGTATTCCTTTTAAATTGTATGTCGATAAAGTCGACAGAAAAAAATTGCTTTACGATTTCGTGTATAACCTCAAGAACTGATTTCTTTTTCATTTGATGACTAAGTCATATTTTTTTAAGTCGGGGGGGGCGAAACCCCCCCCCCCTTTCCGCGGCACGCGCCACCAACCCCGCCTTACCTCCCACCGCGCATTTTTCTTACACATATGATGAAAAATAGTATGTGCAACTCACGCGGTGCAGTTGCCAATTGTACACCTTGGGCGACATATCGCACTCGCTACGCTCGTGCGCCTACGCGTGTACGATCGGCAACTTTCCGAGCTCGTTACACAATGTACTAATTTCTCATTATTTGTTGGATCATCCAATAATCGAAGTATGTATAAATTAACAAATAATCAGAAAAAGTCAATTTTGAGGTTAAGAAGTTACATGAAAAATGAGAGTCTGTTCGGTCCAACTCCAAGGTAACCCCAAAAAATCTATTTTTGTGTGTTTATATACAGACTATACCAAATAATTAAAAAGAGTGAATCTATTTCAAGTTGTGGTTAGGAATTAATTTTTTCTTAGAAATTCAAAAGTATAGAGATGACTATTTGCAACGAATTCGTTCACAAATTATGATACAAATTTACTCAACAATTGAATTGCACCAAAACTAATTAACCAATTCTGATGCAATTTTACATGCATAGTCGAATTGAGTTGAAACATTAAAATCTCGAATGACAACTATATCAATTAATTATAACTACCCATATCTGATACGTGAAAATGTCATTATTTTCCGAACGTTTTTCAGTATTATTTAAGCTGGAGCACGCTGAAACAACCACTTTTCGAAATGAAACTAATGCTATCTCGTAAAGAATTTCATAAGGATTGAAGTTTTCCTCATAAAATATCTAACTAAACCTAATATTTATTGAGTTATCCCAACAAATATGAAGAATAATGCAAACTTTCCCATAAAACTTTTTATAATTCATGACGCAAGAGATGTTTGAGTTCAAAAATCCAGATGGCCTATCCTGATGTTATCCTCGATCGATTCCAATCAAGAACGAGAGTGTAACTTCAAATATCCATTCGTGAGCCATTTCAACTATTATATTATTTGGGAGATCGGGTGATTTTAGTAAAGTAGCCGTATAGATATAAACAGTGTTTTTGTTGAGAGCAATGATAGTAGCGGTGATGTTATTTATATGGGATGTTTCCGCGAGGGGATCTAAGTTTTCGGTAAGCGTACGCTCTTTACGTATGCCCAGATACTGAAATGAGGACGATCTCGCAAAAAACGAGATGCCTTCTATCATGCAGTGGGAAGAAGAGCGCATAGCGAGTGAGAAGTTTTCTATGGTCTCACACGACGGAAACAACTTCTGAATAATAAGGACTATTGTATTATGAGTGTGCATCTTCTTATCGAAGATGATGTTTGGGAGTGCGATCGGATATCTTTGTCTAATGCATAAACGGAGCCAATCTCACATATAGTTGCAAACATATTATACACGCGTGGCATCTGAGCTCACTTGCTACTAGTCAGCAGTGGCGGTGCATGTGTCGTCAGCTTAGGAGCTGTAAGTTAACAGCTGTAGGTAGTCAGTGTGTCAAAATAGTGATATAGAACTAAATAAGCTTGTGGTGTCAATATCTTGATTCTCGCTTTATATTTTTTGTCCTCCATTCATTGTCCGGTGGTCTCATGATCGCCACTCCATTCCTCGAGTACACCAAAAAACCCAATTTTTTCAAAGGCTTCATTAACGTGAAAATAGGTCAGCTTTCGATTCAGACTATCAGAGAATGTAGGTTTTTAAGATAAAAAACCTATTTCATGATTTTTTTTCTCTGTGAATTCATGGGAATTTTGGAATACCAATTCAACCATTGAAATGCTGCGTGAAAACATTCAGATATCGGTCCGCGTGCCAGCCGTAGAGGGTTGACGTTAACCACTCCATAGATAGATATACTACATTATACGATACAATATCCCGCAATCAGTCTTCGAGGCAATGCATCGCAGACGTGATACTGGGAAAAAGTGTCATATTTCATTTATATGGAACTAACCGAAGAAGAGTCATAAAATTACAAAAATTGTTCTGTGCGAGGAGAGAATACAGGTGCACGCTAGGAAATTAGAATAATCAGTTGAAATTCTATCAGGTGACATCTGGAAATTCTGTCTACCTGGTTTGTTCTATAAAATTGAAAAATCAATAACTCAAATTTAATGTACAAGGGGGACGCTGCCTTTGACTGTCTCCACTCCCCAGGAAAGAACGCTAGCGCCCCTGAATACGTATATTCAAATTATCTTATTTTGGTTTCAGACTCTGAAAATCATCATGGACGTTGCGGAAATCAGCGAAATCTTCAGAGACCAATCAGTCATATTGAATAAATTTAGTCATTCATTCACAAGTGAAATTGCATTCATGAATTTTCTTCTTGACTATATGATCGATTTTAATAATACACGATCCCAGAAAAATTGCGCTATACAAAATGGCATCGATGAATTTTTGGACCAGCGTGAGTATTCTCCTTGCATATAAGAAGTAAAAACCTGTTGACTCTAATTTTGGCTGCTCATGTATCTCGATTCCAACCCCCGAACCAAAACAGATGAGGTTACCGATGGAAACTTTTATTAAGGTGTAATAGACCTTTTTTTTCCTAATTTGTTTTTATTGGCCTTAACACTCCATAAACTATCTAAGAATGATACAGGAAGTCGATTACATGGGGGAAAAAGTTTAAAGTGCCCCAAAAAAAAATTCTGAACAAAGTCGCGGAGCCAAATTGGTGGTTTTTGCAGCACGCAGTTATGCAGTAAGGGCTTTTATTCTTCTTATTATAAAACTGTCTGCGGAGTTACAATTCCGTCAAGAACAGATGGAGAGCAAGATTATCTTCAATTGGAAGGTTGATTATATGGAGCAGAGGTCGCAGATTAGAGCTACTGAAAATTTTGTCGAATTTATAGTACTTGAAACATTGAACGCGTTTTTCTCGAAACCGTCTTTTTGACCTGGTCGTATTAATAGCTCCGCCAGTTTTCAACCGATTGAGTTGAAATCCTAACTGTAGCTTGAAAATATGAATTTCCTGGGAATATCGTAAGATTCTTCTAAGATACTGGATTTTATCAATTTTATTGTCGATTTTATGGGCGATTTTTCGACGAAAAAATTTAAATTGACGCTATCTCTCCCCAAATTTGAATTTCAAAAATATCCCTCGATATTCTCTGAGTTTCTCATTCTATTGAAAACGCCGTTCGATTTTTTATTCTAGGTTCATATTTTTGACCTTTAGCAGTACAGCCAAGGGAACCAACTGAGAAAAAATTTTTTTTTCTTGATAAGCACTCATATGCCAACATTTTGTATTTATTGAAATAAATCAAGTGTGTTTTCTGTAGTTAAAGACTGAATCTTTTAATAAATCTTTTCATCAATTCTTCCATAGATTTCAAACTTTTCTTCATGTTTGAGTCAAGAATAGGTGATATCCAGAGTTCCACGATGTAATACTCCAATACTCCCAAGATATTAATTATTATAGCTTGGTTGGAGGCTCAGTTCTTGCCTTGAATCAGAATGTCCCTCATGAAGTATTTTTTTTTCTGAGAGAACTTTACTTCCACTTCCGCTGGTCAAATCCTACTGCATGTAATATCCTGCTTGATACAATGAATCACTTAGTTTAAGTACATTACTCAAAATCACGAAAATATTACATTTGAATAAAGTAAAGTATAGAATAAATAGATGAAAAAAGACATGGTTTACGACTTTTCACTCTGGGCATGGACATTGAAGTAATAACAACTTTTATCCAAGTTTAAGTGGCATAAATACAATCAAATTCCATGACAATTCAGTGTCAGAATTAAATTTCAATTGTAAAACCTTCAACTCTGATCACTTATTGTCCAAAATCAGCTAGTTTGATTTTGAAATTTGATTAAACTAGCTACCCTCATTGCTGTTTCTTTAATTCGTCCATCCAAGGTAAATTATCAGTTGATTAATTGATTCTTTATTATTCATGGCGGTGGGAAGTTTGATGTTATTTTTCTCATATAATAGTGCCAATGTTTGTGTTTATTAATTAATTTTTACATCTAACATTCATTTGTTTTGATGATCAATATTTGTTTCATTTTTTGATGTAGATTGTATACTACAATCAATATCCAATGTTTGATTTATCTATTATTTTTAAATCATTCTTTACCTCAGGATCATTAATCTCTATATGCATCAACAAGTTTGTAGTGGTTCTGTTGGAAGATCGTTTTGTGGGGAATCTACAAAGGACAGTCTGCTTATGAAGAATCATTTCTTAAAGACTTGACTACTGCAGAGTTTTCTCCTGAAAAGTGAGCTCCTAAGATGTTGACTCTTGAAGAAATAGCTTATGAAAGACTCCTCAAGAAACAAGATATACTAAATGCGATAAGTATAGTTGATAGGAATATGTCAGAAGTTTAAGTGACAGATGAGAAAATGATCTTTCCGCCCTCAGATTTTCAGAATTCAAATTAGAGCCTCTAAGACTGCTGAACGAAAATTTGAAAAAATTCTGGATTTCAATGAAACTTGGTATACATGGGTTTTTTAAGGCGTTGATCACACAACAAGCTTCAGATTGAAATAAACTTGAACCTTCAACATCGTCGATCGTAACAAGAAAGCATTCACTTCGATGGTTTCCTGAATAAAGAGCCATTTTTTTTTACTCTGGTCGGAAGATTCCATTAAAAATAAGCTTATGTTGAAAAAATAATAAGCCTGGATCAAAATATGCAAAAATGTTTGTGACAAGTATAATCTTCAATACTTGTACTAGAGGTTATGCTGTTACGTGAATAGAGTTTCACGGTATTACACTCAAACCACTGTATATGAATTTTCTAGTTCTCATTTTTTCCATTGTTCATTTTTGATACAATAAGTAAAAAACGACTGATAAAAACAACGGATTAGTCCGTCAACTTCAACAACAGCTATAGGAAATCATTGAAGTTTTGGCAATTCTTTATATACATTAACTGTAAGCTTTAATGAATGAGCGAAATTGCCCAAATATACTGCGAAAAAAAATGGTTTTGGTTACTGTATTTCCACTATGTTGTTTTAGTGCAATAGCATGACTCCCATCAGATATTAGTAAACTTCACTATCCAAATATGTTTTTAAGTTGATTTTTCCATTGAAGATGGATAAATTAGAGTTTGAATCTAGTGAAGTGTGGATATTGTATAAAATAGACAACCTATGAATATAGAAATAGAACATTTTTATTTATAAATTTATTAATATTTCACTTCCATCAGATAGGTTCATGTAATTAATTTTTCTAAATACTCCATACGTGAATACTCTTCCGTTGTTTCAAGAGCATTCGCACGTACCGAAGAAAATTAATGTCAGGAATCCGGGCATGTCTTTGACTGTTGACTCAAGAGTTGAAGTCTCTAGTCAATAACACATGAAGAAATTTGAAGCAAATTAATGGTTCAAGACAAGTAAATAATGTTTCTGTTCAACGATTGCTCTATCGATTTCAAAGGTAACAGAATATATTGATTATTAGTTATGTTCCATAATTATAGTTTAGTCACGTTTCATGTGCAATTATTGTAGAATCATAATGAAAATCTGATAAAACAGTCAACTTCACAACAATTCACATGGCAAACCGTAATGTCAAATTTTACTGTGCGATAATCGTGAGCTCCACTGGAAACGAGTACTCTGACTTATAGAATATAATAACGACTACAATGTTTCTCTCTACCACGTTGAAATAGTAAACTCTCCGTTTCCAGTGTGTCATCAATAATTAATTCAACCTACAAGAAAGAAAGTATTCGTGGCTATTCCTATATCATAATTATCAACCGAACTTGCGACGGTGCATTCCAGTGGAAACCTCAATGTCGGCGCAAGTAAGTGCAAATCAATTATTATATTATTGATCCATGATTTACGAGGCCATCTGTGTTTCATGTGCATGAGCGGCCGATACGAAACCTCGTGATAGTGAGCTCTACTGGCGCAGTGGTGGATGTGGCAGATGGAGGAATGACGGCGGAGGAGAATAATTTACTATAAGCTGTTAAAACAGAATGATAGAGGAATGTGTGAGAATATGAGTTTGAAAGTAGTGAGACGATAATTTAGGGAGTAATTGATAGTAATTGTAATTGTAATATTTATTTATTGGGGTCGCAGAGTAGAACTCTATCTGACCCTGTTTGTAGATACAGAGAAGTTACAGTTTGATTTTTGCGTATTCTTTGAGGTTATGTGATGTTTCGATTTCTTATTCTAATTATGTGCTAATTACATAGATATTCACAATTGATACAATATATTGTGTACAATAGCGTTAAGAAGTGCTGTTGCTCGGCTTTCATATAACATGCTTTGTGCTCGCTTCGCCCTTAAATCTAAAAAGGCGCGAAAAGACGGGTGATCGAGTACCCTGGGCCGTCTTTGACTCCGGCACCAGTCATAAATGTGCGCAAGGATTACAAAACGTTTGTAAAGATAGTTTGGTTTGCCTGTGATTAGTTTTATACCTAGTATTATACCTGTTAGGTTGTACCATTTATACCTGTGAGTTTCGTAGGCTAGGGAGCCGATGAGAAACATTTTGCGATTTTTGAGGGAAAGCCAGTTCAACGAAATTCGACATGGGGAGACATGCGATCTATACGGTATGTTACCGAGAATGTAGCGTACGCATGCATTATGTAGTCATTGGAGTTTTATGTCTTGATATAGGTAGGTTTTACTGAGCATTGGAGCGCTGTAGTCAAAGATGGGAACGAAGAGTGACTGAATTAGATTTTGCTTCAGAGACCTCGTAAGCGCGTGACGGTAAAATCTGAGGGAGTACGAAGCTCCGTGTACTCTTCTGGATATGGCGTTGATCTGTGTCTGCGGGTTGAGATTAGATGATATGTGAAATCCGAGGCTTTTTACTGTTTGATTGTAGGGTATTACTTTCCCTGCTACAATCACAGGAAGAAGGAGGTTGGTATTTACCGTTGTGGCGCTCATGAGGATAAAAGAGGTTTTGCTGGGGTTGAGTTTTAGACCGTTTTTTCTTGCCCATCGTGCAACTGCACTCGCATCGCGATTTAAATTGGCGATGCATTCATGGATGCGCTCGAGAAGCGCGTGCATGAAATTTGTGTGTCTTCTGCATAGATCATGTGTAAAGCATGAAGAAGTGAGCGAGGAAGGTCATTTATGAAAATGAGGAAAAGCAATAGCCCAAAACAGCTGCCTTGAGGTACGCCTGAGTTTGTGGGAAGCCAGTGCGAGTACGTGCCATTGTCACGGCAAACAGCTTGCGATCGATCGCGAAAATAGCTTGTGAACCATCGTATGACTCCGTCGACACATCACATAGAACTCAATCTTTCTATGAAGCGCGGGTGCATTTATTTTGCTGAGGTAGCGCGTACTGATAATTTTTGGGGAGGGGGTTGACGGTGTTATTGTTAGGATACCTCTTCACCCTTAAGGAAATTGATGCGCTAAGTTCGTATCTGAAGTTGGTTTGACCTTATCACTTCAGAGTCAAGATCGATGAAGGCCATTTGAAGGTTCAGATGTAGCACCTCGGGATACTCTTAGATATAACTTTTGTTCGAATATATATGATACTTTCGGCATTTGACTTTGAAGTGACCTTGTTTGACCTCGAATGACCATAATGATGACCAGTCATGACCGATTAAACTCCAGATTTGGATGCAGCACATCTCAAAACCTGAGAATATGCTTTTATTCCTATTTTACGTGACTAAGAATTTTTCATGGCCCTCCAGGGCCGGAAAGCCGATATATCGGCTGGGTCCATGATAGGAACATTGTACATAGTTGATGGGTGATACAAAACATGAATTTGGGCACTTTCAAGGGAGATTTCGAAACCTCAAAACTCGGCTCTTTAAAGGTTGCATCACGATCAAGTATTCTCCATTTTGAATTCCATCAATGAAAAACACCAAGGACTGTCCTTGCCTTGGCCTCATCATACAGTACGTAACTTCAGATTATACACAGCTCCACAAAAAAAAAATTGAACCAAAGACTGGACCACCCTACTTCTATGTATTTTTGACTGCTAAATCCGAATCCAAGGTTTGCTTAGCTCCATCACCTCTGCGTTTAGACATAACCTCAAAAAAAATGTTAAAAATCATCATTTTGCAAAACAGAAATTTTTTTCAGATTTTATGTAAAAAATGAGATCGAAACTGTTTCTGGTATTTTTTCAATTTGTCGCAAAGTTTGCGAGTGAAAAATTCATAAAATTATAAATTTTGAATCCGGCCCACTTGACGTCAAACTTTCTGAATCTTTTACTCAAAAACTATGTGACGGATCGAAAAATCGCTAGGGACCGTTTTCTTTTATTTTTTTATGTAGAATGAATTGAAATTTTTCGTTTTGCAAAATATTGATTTCATCGATATGTCGGCCACCATATTTTTGAGGTTATGGCTAAACGCAGGGGTGATGGAGCTAAACGGACCTCGGATTCGGATTCAGCAGCCAAAAATACATATAAGTAGGGTGGTCCAGTCTCTGGTTCAATTTTTTTTTGTGGAGCTGTGATTGTTTTACCTCAGAATCGAATACTGAGGTATCGTATATAAACAATAAGATATTGGTACTCATCACCGTGCTACTAATAAACAATCAGAAATTTTCCCAATATCTCATACACTCCTTGCCAGTTACCTATCTACTTAGGAACAAAACAAAGGCCCTAAAGATGAACTCAGATCCTAAAAGACTATTCTTTTTGATTGACATGATGAATCATATGCTATTAGAAGAGGATTACTTAACCCATTACTCATTCTATAATGAAAAGTTTCACCTTTCATACAGAACACTTCATTAATAATACGAAATCTAGCTATGATGAATCTAGCCTCGAATCTATCTGTCTTCGTATCAATCGAGCTTTCTATCTGCGAATCAATCGGGTAGACTTGGTGATCACGGCACGTAGCACAAGGAGCAGTTTGAGCACCGAGAGCTCGAGCTGGCGGTAGAGAGGAGAAGTAGCTATAGACTGACGCGCCAGTGGCTCGCAGCGTAAGCTGTATACGCGCACGCATTCTAACACTCCCTCCTACAGCAATACCGAACACTTTCTTCTCCATCTAGACCTTGTTATTCTTCTTAGATAATATATATATAGTGTCACGGGCTGTTAATTATAACTATTTGTTATATCAGGCCCTGTGATATCTCTCTCCACAATATTATATTATATGTGAATATTGAGTCATATTTCAGCGCCCAGCGCGAAAGTCAGCGCTGCGATAAAGGTAAGAAAGAGAGAGACCGCATCGCGAACGAGATTCGAGGATCGCGCCGCGTAACGTCAGCCGAAGACGGCCGAAGTAAGCTCGGCCGGCCCAGCGCGCGGCGGAAGCTTATTAGTTCATCGCCGGCCCTCGCGCGCGATATCACGTGCCCTCGAATCACGAGATCGCTCTTAGGTATTATCGCGGCCCTAGAGGACGACAGCCGACATCCCCTACGTCACCTAGCTCGCCACCCGCACGTCCGAGGCCAAGCCGAGAACGAGCGCCGATCCAAGCCGGAGCCCATTCGAACATCGCCGAGTAAGTGCCGCCTTCGATCGCCATCTCTCTCTCTCTCCCGGCCAATACGCGTTCACGCTCTCTCTCACTCCGACCCGCGAAACGCGACACGAGGCCCGACGCCTCGTATGTATAGAATATCCTCTTTTCGAATTATCAATAAATGTTTGTGTATGTCAGAATCGACTGACTTATCATTTGCCACGCTATTCCCGCTCAAGATCCTACTCCCGCGCACACGAGACCTCGTGCGCGCAATCACATTTGTTATCATGCTCCAGGCCCTAGGGCCATGACCATATTGATTAATTATTAATAATAAATACGGCGGTGATAATATATATATACACCGTGACAATTATAAAATGAAACAGACATTTGATTATATTATACAATGTACTGTATACATATAAATCGACCAGAGAAGGTGATTCTTATGTAATTAAACCTCGTCTATCGAATGGTAAAGTCTATTTTGCGAAAAGACGGACTGTAAAAAAAATCAGAAAATTATTTTTTCATGAAATTATGGGAGGAACTTGAACTGCTGATATTCTTGTAGCCGAGGAAAAATGAGTGAGATTTGACTAAGTCCAACGGTGATTGGGTATTTATTTTTAATGCAATAATTAATACAAATTATCATAATTAACCCTGCGGTTGTGGATGAAGCCGTAAAGTCGTTCGGACATTTCGCTCGACCGAGGCAATTTCAGTTCAGTCGATGACGATCATGCGAGTTTGGTTAGAGTACGCTAGGGATTTTTCGGAAACTACGCGCTATGTTGTGTTTACAAAAGTGCGATAGGGAAACATAACCATATGATTCGCCAGTGACAGCAGAAGGAGCATCACCCCAGTATAGCCCGCGAAACTAGTACGATAGAATTAGCCTCCAAAAACCCTGTTCCATAAAAAAAATATCAACAGCACTTTAAAAAAAATTGGGTGTACGTACATTGGTTCCTCAATATGACATGGACAATTCTGTCGATGATTCTTACCACTGGAACATTGTTAAAAAAAATTGGACAAAGTTGTAGCTGTTGTCTAGCAGTTGTATGGCATTCGACGTCAGTTTCCCGGCAAATAATCTGTTCAAATTCGAAAAATTTCTCCATCAGAATTCGTCGCCTCCAAGCAAGAAGGGGCCAACTCAGCGTCCCGTTAAAAAAATGGCCAACTCGCAGTCCATGTAAAAATGGGCCAACTCGCAGTCCGTGTAAAAAGAGTCAACTCGCAGTCCGTGTAAAAAGGGACTAGCTCAGGCGAGTTTTTAATTTCATATAGAATTAAATTGATCGGGAAGTCGTTTCTTTTGAATATTCATGGCAATTGTACGGCTGTCATATTGTAGTTCTACGGCAGTGATATCGCAGTTGTATGACAGTTATATGGCATTTTAAGTACAAAACAATTGCGATACATTTAAGTGACATGTGTCATACGGTTGCCACACAATTTCTTTTACCGCTGCCAGGCAAGTTCTACATAAGTGCCATATGAAATTCAGAAATCTGCTACAGTGTTCACGTATACTAGGCATTGATCGGAATTGATATCATCATTCATTGTCTACCAACTGCGGAATATTTATCATATTTGTAAATTACTCAACTCTCTTGATAGAATAGATTTGGGATCAATTGTCGCTAGAAATTACATAGGTACATAATAAAAACTTCATACATACAATTGCCACATAACTGCCATATAATCCCCAGACCCATGCTATACAATTGCGACGTAACTGCCATACAATTGCCATACAATTGCGATATGACTGCCATACAATTGCCATATAACAGGAGTACATTCACGATATAACTGCCAAACAACTACAATATCCTTGCGTAAAATGTGTCAGATAGTTGCCAAACAATCCCTTCTATCGCTGCCAGCTGGCGATTCCGATTTATCAATTCCGATCAGTGTAAGGTATACGTGAACACTGTAGCAGATTTCTGAATTTCATATGTCGCTTGTGTAGCACTTGCCTGGCGGCGGTAAAAGAAATTGTTTGGCAACTTTCTGACACACTTCACGCAAGGTTATGGCAGTTCGGCAGTTAAATCGCATAAGTACTCCGGTTATATGGCAATTGTATGGCAGTCATATCGCAGTAGTATGACAGTTACATGGCAGTCGTATCCAAGTTATATGGCAATCATATGGGAATTATATGGCAGTTGTATGGCAGTTATATGGCAGTCGTATGACAGTTGTATGGTAGTTGTATGGCAATCGTATGGCAGCCATATGGCAATTGTATGGCAGTTGTATGGTAGTTGTATGGTATTTTTATGGCATAGGTCTGGCGATTATATGGCAGTTGTTTGAATGAATTTTTCATTATGTACCTATGTAATTTTCTAGCGTCAGCAGATCCCACATCTATTCTATTAAGGTAGTAGAGTAATGTACGAATATAATAAATATTCCGCAGTTGAGAGACAATAATTGAGGATGTCATTCCCAATCAATGTCTAGATTACGCGAACATTATAGCAGATTTCTGAATCTAATATGGCAGTCACATAGCACTTGTCTAGCTACGGTCAAAGAAATTGTCTAGCATCTGTCTGATACATGTCACGCAAGTCTATGACGGTTAAATGGCAGTTGTATGGCAGTCATATTGCACTCTATGGCGGTCATATGGCAATTGTATGACAGTTATATTGCAGCTGTATAGTAGTTGTATGTCAGTCACTTGACAGTTGTGTGGCAGTTATATGGCAGTCGTATGGCGGTTATTAAGCAGTTGCATGGCAGTCGTATCGCAGTCATATGGCAGTTGTATAACAGTTATGCGGCAGTTTTATGGCATGGGTTTGGCGTTTATATGGCAGTTGTTTGTATGAATTCTTCAAAATGTACCTAAGTAGTTAGCTAGCGTCAGCAGATCCCGCGTCGATTCTCTCAACAGAGTTGAGTCATTTACGAGGATGATTAATAATCCGCAGTTGGTAGCCAATGGTTGATGACAGAGTTGCCAGATTGGGCGATTTCTTGTCAAATTATTGATCAAGGAATCGCGGATTTTTTCGATTTTTGACGATTTCAAATCGTTGATTTTGATCTTTGAGAATTCAAATTGGAGCCTCTAAGATTGCCTACCGGAATTATAAAAAGATACTGGAATTTGTACGAGTAGATAGCGTCAAACTATTGGATTCATGAGTAAAATAAAAAAAATACTCGTGATTTTTCTTTTGCTTATGGTAATTGTTCGCTCGTGAATAAATGGAATAACTTTCTCCTGTAGAGTCTTTGAAGAAAGTTGATGCATGTGATCGATTGTATGTTTTTCTTGATGAATTCAAATGAAAAATCATTGACCCCCCCTCCAATTTCAGAATATGGATTACGATTTTTTTTCAAAAGATCATTGCTAACTCCATTGTGAACATCATATTTTGAACCTAAGCTATAAATATTTTGGAAAGTCTGGGAGTTGTATGGCGGTTCTACGGCAGTCGTATGGGAGTCATATGGCAGTCATATGACAGTTGTATGGCAGTTATCTGGCAGTTGCATGACAGTTATAAATATTTTGGAAAGTCTGGGAGTTGTATGGCGGTTCTACGGCAGTCGTATGGGAGTCATATGGCAGTCATGTGACAGTTGTATGGCAGTTATCTGGCAGTTGCATGACAGTTCGCAGTCGTATGTCAGTCATATGACAGTTGTATGGCAGTTATAAGGGAATTGTATGGCTGTCATAATGTAGTTCTGTGGCAGTCATATAGCAGTTGTGACAGTTATATGGCATTTTAAATGCGAAACAATTACCATACACTTATATGACATGTGTCAGACGGTTGCCACACAGTTTCTTTTATTGTTGCCAGGCAAGTTCTACATAAGTGCCATAGAAATTCAGAAATCTGCTCTCAGTGTGCACGTGTACTAGACATTGGTCGGAATTGATATCCTCAATCGTTGTCTACCAACTGCGGAGTATTTATCATATTTGTAAATTTCTCAACTCTCTTGATAGAATAGATTTAGGATGAATTGTCGCTAGATATTACATAGGTACATAATGAAAACTTCATACATACAACTGCCATATAATTGCCAGAATTGTGTAATACAACTGCCATATAACTGCAATATAATCGCCAAACCCATGCTATACGATTTTGACGTAATTGCCATACGATTGCCATACAATTGCGATACGACTAGGATAATCGTGAACATGAGTTTTGTTCTGTCTCCGAATCCGACCTCGGGTTTTCAAAATTCATATTACAGATTCTAAGATTACCAATTGGAAATTTGAAGAGATACTGGATTTTGATGTAAATTGGTATGCATAGGTTTTTGAGGTTGCTGATACGAATCCGGCCTCAGATTTTCAAAATTGAAATTTCATTGAGTCTGCAAAATTTCCGACCGAAAATTAGAAACAATGATGGATTTCAATGGAAATTGTTATGCATGGGTTCTTAAGGACGCTGATTACACATCAAGCCTCAGATTGAGATGAACCTAAACCCTCCACATCGTCGACAATAACAAAGAAACATTTATTTTGGAGGTTACTCAAATAGATAGCCACTTCATATTCAACTTTGTAAAAAAAACCGTTGCAATTGTTATTCCATTTCTTCTAGTTTTTTCGCGCTTACAGTTGATGTGCGACACGCTTGCATAGGTTTGTGTATTCCCGAATATAATCTACACCTACAAAATAATTTAAAGTTAATCCTCTCGGAAATTTAACGTAAAGCAATATCAATGAAGAAGTCGACACACATAAAAACTGATAAGATCGATCGAAAAAAAATCACCGGCGCTCTCATTTTCCTCATTTGAAAATTTAAAAATTTGATGCTCGGGTGTTAAATATGTAAATATTCAGCTCGATTTTTTTTTCTTAGCCGTCGAACCATCGGAATAAACCATGAAATAATTGTATGGTGCAAATTTAGGTTAGACTGATCGATGAATCCTTGGAATGGCTTTTATGTTTCATGGTTAAAATTTCAAAAAAATTGATGCATGGGCGTGAAATGGGGAAAACCCCCATTTTCAGAAAGATTCTTGTAAAAGTTATCAAACTTATCTATGGTATGAAGCAATTCGATGCATTGAAAAAAACCATTGAATGACGTTATAGTGCAAATGTGAGCCTAACCAATCGATAGATTATTGTAAAGGATTTTATATTCCTTGGTTCAAACTTTGAAAAAATTGATGCATGGGCGTGAAATGTGGAAAAAAACTTCATCAGAAAAACTTTGAAAATAAATAAATGAATCTGCGCCACGATGAATATTCTGAGTAGACAGATCGATATAGCTGCCTAAGCGCTATTATTTTTCATCATGAAAAATTGAATATTGCATGGGCATGAAATTCGTTCTTGAATATTGGTGTTGTAAATCGTAATTTCAATGCGTTGAGAAAAATACGTTAAATAAGATATGTTGTGATATTAGGTATGACTGATCGAAAGATTATCGAATCAGCTTTCATATTTCATGGATAAAACTTTAAAAAAATTATAAAGTTATAGTTAAAAGTTGTAATGATGAACTTTCTTCAATCCTTGAGTAGTATCCATTGGATTCACATCCATCACCATGGGTATGGAAGCCAGTTCGATGTTCTTTCGATCGAACATACCCGAAACCGTACCATATCTCAATTTCACGTATTTCCATTGCAGATTCCATTTCAGATTGACAATTATAAAAAGTGCTATTTCAGAAGATTTCTATGAAAAAAAACATTTCAGAAACTCTCTATAAAAAGTGCCATTTCAGGAGAAATTTTTTCCCTCGGGGATTTTCCGACTTCGGGGATGATGTCGTATGCATGTGTCTGTATGTACATCTGTGTATGTGTGTGTGCACGTCTGAAAATGACAACTTGACTGAACAGGAGACAATTATTTTTTCGTAAATCATAAATGTGGTTAATGATGAATTCTTTCGATAAGGATATATTCTAAATTGTTTCATAGTAGATAAGTCAGAAGTAATTGATACTGACTTTTATTTTTTATTGCATACTTTGAAAGAAGCTTTAGAAGAAAAATATAATTTGCTCGTGACTGAGAATTTTATACCAATGAAATAAGTTACTAATGATGCCAAACAATGGGACATATATTATTGCCTGTGTCTATCGGGCACTTTTAGCTTAATTATGCTGATGTGTTGATTACAGAAATTTTTCATTTTTTCAAATTCGATAATTCGTGAACTGGATAATTCGTGAACTTCCGAGAAAAACGGTAAGGATGCAATTTTTACGGGAAATATTCCATTTTTATCGTCAAAATATTCCAATTAACAATTCAGAAATCACTGTAATCACGCATCAGAATAAATTTGGTAAAAATCTATCGGTGAAACTCGATATTTGAGGAATAAAAATGTCAAGGTAAAATATGAAAATCATGAAACCTCATTTAATGTATTTGTTTGACTAATATTTTCCAAATGATATAGTTGAACCTACAATACAAAACAGGTCTAGTGACATAGAAGATGATCTAGGGCACTCTAATCATCTCATTTTTTAATTGAACGATTTTTCCTTTCCCATCGTGAATCAAAAAATGAATCTGAACGGTGAGAAAAATACGAAACTTGCAACTATTTTATCACAATATAAGAATTTTATTTTCAGAGACTCAAGTTTTGAAATTGGATTCAAGTAGTTTGATAAAAATTTCATATCAGTCAATAATCTATCGGATAAGAGACAGAAAGTAAAAGGTACCACAATTTTTCATTTTTCGAACTAGTTCAAAATTCAATCTTGCCGACAGACTTACTCGATACGTCATGCACGTTGATGCATGACAGTGGAAGCATGCGCATCTCTCCACCTTTATCTAGCCAAGTCCCATTAGGAGCGGAATATTTTTTTTGAAGAAAAACATACGAATCGAACTTCTTGCAGGTTGTTGGGAGAAATGATTCAAAAACTCGTGCGCATTGATGATTCTCAGAATTAACCTTCTAGAACCCAAGCCGAATCTGAAGTGGATAGCGTCGAACTATTGGATTCATAGGCAAAATAAAAAAGAATACCCGTGATTTTTCTTTTGCCAAAAGTAATTGTTCACTCGTGAACAAATGGAATAACTTTTCCGTGTAGAGTTTTTGGAGAAAGTTGATGCATGTAATCAATTGTGTATTTTTTGACGAATTTAAATGAAAAATCGTTGACCCCCCCCCCCCTTCCGATTTTAGAATATGGAATACGATTTTTTTTTTCAAAAGATCATTTCTAACTCAATTGTAATCATTATATTTTGAAACTGAACTATATTCATCTTGAAAAGTCTGGGACTTGCATGGCAGTTATATGGCAGTTGCATGGAAGATATATCGCAGTCGTATGTCCGTCATATGACAGTTGTATGGCAATTATATGGAAAATGTATGACACTTGTATGGCGATTGTATGGCAGTTGTATGGCAGTTGTATGACAGTTGTATGGCAGTTATATGGTATTTGAAATGTAGAACAATTGCCATACACTTGCGTGACATGTGTCAGACAGTTGCCAAACAATCTCTTTCAACGTCGCCAGACAAGTTCTACATGAGTGCCATATAAAATCCGGAAATCTGCTACAGTGTTCACGTATACTTAACAGTGATCGGGACTAATATCCTCAACCAGGGTTGATCATGAGATCGGCAATCCATTGTGTTTTGGCAATAAATTTTTTTTTTGATAGAAAAAAATCGTCAAAAATCAAAAAAATCCTCCATCTTATGATCAATAATTTGACAAGAAATCGTCCAATCGGGAACTCTGTCCTCAACCATTGGCTACCAACTGCGGAATATTTCTCATCCTATTAAATAACTTAACTCTGTAGAGAAAATCGACGCGGGATCTGCAGACGCTAGATAACTACTTAGGTACATTTTGAATAACGACTTCGATATAACTGTCATACAACTGCTATACAACCGCCATAGACTTGCGTGACAAGTGTCAGACAGATGCCAAACAATTTCTTTTACAGTACCTAGACAAGTGTTATATGACTGCCATATTACGTTCAGTAATCTACTATAGTGTTCACGTATACTAGACATTGATTGGAATTGATATCCTCAATTATTGTCTCTCAACTGCGGAATATTTATTCTATTTGTACATTACTCAACTATCTTGATAGAATAGAGGTGAGATCTGCTGACACTAGAAAACTACATTGGTACATGATGAAAAATTCATTTATACAACTGCAATATAATCGCCAGACCCATATGGCATCTGCCATGAATCTGCCGCATAAATGTTATACAACTGCCATAGTACTGCGGTACGACTGCCATGCAACTGCCATACAACTTCAATTTTTTTGCCATACGACTGACATATACCTGCCATACAACCGTCATATGACTGTCATACGACTGCCATACGACTGCTATACGACTGCCATACGACTACTATACGACTGCCATATTACTGCGGTACAACTGCCATGCAACTGCCATACAGTTGGACTTAGTCAAATCTCACTCATTTTTCTTCGGCTACAATAATATCAGCAGTTCAAGTTCCCCCCATAATTTCATGAAAAAATAATTTTCTGATTTTTTGAACAGTCCGTCTTTTCGCAAAATAGACTTCACCATTTGATAGACGAGGTTTAATTACATAAGAATCACCTTCTCTGGTCGATTTATATGTATACAGTACATTGTAATATAATCAAATGTCTGTTTCTTTTTATAATTGTCACGGTGTATATACCAACGTTCAATGAGAAGGAAGGAAGACCAACATCAACATATCAATAATTAATTGATCATGCGTTCCAAGAAGGATAAAGAAGAACGGCAGAAATAATTTTGAGGTTGGGCAAATTAATTCCGCCACGTGGTCCGGGTCGGTACGAGCATAAGTGTGTTGATAAGTTAGAGCGTCTGTGAATGGTAGAACAGTGTGGCCATATGATAATGAGTCGGATGGTAAAGTAGAGTATAGTTATGTAGGAGCACGAGGTCCAGAATAAAGAGATGAGAGATAGTCTAGAATGATACGAGTTTTATTAGTGTGCTGTTGAACTAGGCGGATTCACGTGTTATCGCTAGGCCAGCCTGAGCGGTTCTGGCCGGTTGGTTGAGCGCTCTCGCCTCGCGCGCTCTGCTCGCTCGTCGAGCTTCTCCCACTGCGCTCACGCATGTGCAGTCGAACTGGCTATATGCCGTGCTTCGCTGTTCCCCACATCACTCCCCCACAAATGCGACTGTCGGCAACTTTATTGTCGTGAAAGATTTGTCTTAAACAAATACAGATGCATTTAAACAGTTTACAGCCGCTGCAGTTTACAATGATAATAAAAGAATTGGGTAGGAACATGCGTTATGCGTGAAGACCATTAAAATATTACAACTTGAATTAAAATATGTGTAAACATGATCTAAGATTGTCAGTCTTTTATATTTCATTCGGCAAAATCTCAATCTATATTAAATAGAACAATCGCGATTAATCGCCTATCACATTGCAATAATTGACAGGTACTATGATACAAACTTGCTTTTCATGACACATCAAAACTAGCATATTTGATAGCACAGTGAAGCATTGACTTGGCGAGAAAACTTGCGTTTAATGCCTCATGAAGAAGCAAATTGTATCAGTGGGATATCACAATTCTTAAGCGAATAATTACAGTTAAAACATACTACATCATTTGAGGATGAACACACTCCCCCCGCAATGAATTATTCCACAGCACTCTGCGCTTTGAACTTAATTTCGAAGAAATCAGTCGTTTTTTTATATTCTATTCGCTTATCAGTCAGAAAGGTAATCAGAGCATTACCTTTGTCAAAAGTCTTACACTTATGTAAACTGATCAACATCTCGGATGAATGAAGCAACAAACCAAATATAAAACTAACATCAACTGCTCTCTTTTTCTTTTTCCCCACTTCACAATACAATGTGAAATAACGCAGATTTAAATTAATGACTGAACGAAGGATATCATTTGTCGCATCGTTTCAAGTAAAGGATAAGCAACGCAATGAAGTTAACAAAGCAAATGAAGTGTTTACTGAATCATGGACTATTCCTCCGTCTACTATTCCATGGATTCAAGTCCATGGAATAATAGACTTTCTGCAAGGTCTCTAAACCAATATTGTTTACCAAGTTATGATACTTAAACTCATCCCGTACAATGCCTCTAACCAACAATTGCGATTCAAAAATATCAAACCAACCTTTCGGATTAAAATTTCAAAAAGGTGTGCAACGAATTTCAACTCCCGTGATATCACTACGCGACTCAAATGTGTGAGGAATCGAAGCAGAACAGACTGAGGTAGGAATCACTAGAGGAATACAGTTGTTATTAGCAAGAGCATTTTGCTAACCAGAAACTGAAGCACTCGATAAACCAGATGTCGAAATTGCAAGTGAGGATACAGAATCTATCAAAGCAGGCAAAGATTGGGAAGTTACATTCACGAGCGAAGATTCAGAAGTTGAATTTACAAGTGAAGACCCAGAAATTACATTTACAGGCGAAGATTCACAATTCTATTTTCTGATTTGATATTAACTTTAAAGATTCCTTGAGTTCCAAAATCAACGCGGTACTATCATCAGCTGACTTTTGAATAGACTTTTCCAAACTAGCAACTGAAGAATCAAGAGCTTCTCTAACATCCTTTAATTCATCACGCAATGATTTCGACTCAGCAATAGAAGAATGACGAGCTTTTTTAACATTCTGCAATACAGTCTGAAATTCTGCTCGCAAAATTTTAACATTTTCATCAATCAAATGAGCATCATCAAATGATGATATATATATATATATATATATATATATATATATACTTCCGTATATATGTATGTCGTCGTAGTAAACAGCTGGTAGGCAAACATATACGCAAATACATTTGCGGTGATAGCTTTAGAAGAAATATGTTTATAGCAGTTTTGTCAATCTGAATTTTAATTGATTGAGTGGTCTGACATGGACTAACCTTTTTGCTGATACTTCTCAAGGTAAATTAGTTTTTTTATTATTGTAAAAATTTGATTTGAGGTTATTCATTGATTGATGAATGAATCTAATTAAACATTTTTTTTGCAGTTCAAAAATAGATGTCAATAAAGTTAGAAGGCTACAGCTGCTCAGTATTTTTATACGGGCCACAGGAGCTGGCAAAACTCATCATGTGAGATGAGGAAATAAGTTCTCGCCAATAAAAGATTGTCTTGAAATTGACATGAATAAGCAAGTAGAAGACTCCTACAGAACAGTGTATTTCACTTGACGTGTTAGATCTTTTTCGACATTTACACCCTATTTAAATATCCACATTTTTACAGAAGACGTCTAGATATGAGTGTTAGCATCAGTGAGTGATTTCAATATCTGACAATTGTGAGATAATCAGTGTAACTTAAGACTTTTGACGTTACCAGCTCCTTATCTGCCAGCGCATATAATTGTTGAATATTGTAATAAAGTGATAAGCAGTGAACAGGTATATGCGAGAAAAACAGCTATGATGGGAAGCAGCTTGTGATGACGCTCCACAACTTTACAGGAGGAGGCGATTGAACATGTCATGAGTGTTAGCTTCATTGACACTTAAGGGGGTAGCTTACCTAAATTTTAACGTGGTTAAAAAACAATCGTACGAGAGTGTTAATTTATATTCTAATTCATTTTTTTACGGCGGTTTCAATGACGTATCGACCCAGAAAAAAAATTTTTTCAATGTAAAAAAATTTTTTAAATTTTTTAGAACGTACTTGGGATTTTTTTTCTCGGCTCCTAGAAGTCTAATCGCAAAACCGGTACGTACGTTTGTGGACATTGTATTGAGGAACCCTCAAAAAAATTTTCAGCCCAAACCACTGGAAATAAGTCTCAATTATTCACCTCCTCCTGCATCACGTTTCCAAGAAAAAACCAAGAAAAAAACGTGAGATACATTTTTTTGATTTGAGGCTTATTTTTCTGGCAATCGCGTTATAAACAATTGGAATTCAGTAAAACCGAGAAAAAGTGGTTTCGGCCCATGCTTACGCTATGAACATGGAATGAAAACTGATTGCGGGATCGCGTGCTTTTTTGAAGAAAAATACCCCTATTTTCTCTTTTTTTAAAATTCAATTCAATGTTTATACAATAATTATTTGAACAAATTGCACCCAAAGTGAATCGACTTCCCTGCTATCACTGGATTCCAATTGTTCAAAACGTGATTGTAAGAGACATGAACCTCGAATTGCAAAAATGTATTCTTACTTTTCTTCTTGGTTTTACATTTTTTCACAACCATATTCACATCAGTTTTCATCACAAGTTCTTGTTCGCACGTTAAGAATGTCAGAATGTATTTCTCGCATGTATTATGTTATGGCCCGACCAGTGGGAAGGGACTTATTTAAATTTTGCGGTGGGGGAACCGGTTCAATTGATGTGGCGGCGAATCGCTATTCGAGATTGACATTCCGAACTTACTCCGATGTGCGCTGCAAATGCACGGAGCGCGCGGTAGTTACGATCCTGGCAGCGTGCATCGCCAAGCGAGGCGCGTGGACCGTGATGTGTGCGGGCTCCGGCAAGAGCGCGTTGGTGGGAGCGAGAGCGCTGCTTGGGCGCTGCGCGTCGCGACTGCGGAGGGGAGGGGCGGATACCCGTCTCTCGCTTCTGGATACTCCCAAAACGCTGGTGTCCGATTACGGCCCACCAGTTCGGCTTCGGCTGCAGG
Source organism: Aphelinus atriplicis (assembly GCA_020882685.1). Taxonomy (NCBI): domain Eukaryota; kingdom Metazoa; phylum Arthropoda; class Insecta; order Hymenoptera; family Aphelinidae; genus Aphelinus; species Aphelinus atriplicis. The sequence continues at coordinate 321,572 of JAJGQD010000030.1, forward strand.
CGCGCTCCTTCGGCTCGGCAGCTCGCTGGCAAGCGATCACGTCCTATGTGATCGCCTCGTGGGTAGGAGGTGTAACAAAACTACTCACAACACCCTTTCTTGCTATATCACTGATCTTTATTAACTATTAGCACTAATAATATTACGAATGGTCTTCAACTAATGCGACACGCCCGGGAATTCCGTAACTAATTGTCTGTGAGCGGTACGCGTAGCAAACGTCTGTTGCTTTCGGTGGCGGGTGGAATTCTGCTGCGGCCGGCCGCAGCTCGCTCTCTTATCCTCTCCGTGACGTCACACTGATAGGGTCGCGGAACGCTCCTCGAAGGTATCGCGACACTATCCGAGTGGTCGAACAGCTCCTTATATGGTCATGGCTCCGGATGAGGCGCGGAGTAACACCGTGGCGTCAGGGACTACATTTCTTAATTCTACTGCGCAATAAAATCCTCACGCATATATAGATATATATTATGTATAACTTGGCGTTACATGATTGACTTATTCCTAATAACAATTGACAAATATGCGTATTTGTATGCGCGCCCGCGAGACTTACTCGATAAAGGATAATTCTACTTTATTATTACATTGTTTCTATTATTTAGGAATGTACACATAGTGATCTCGAGTCATTAGCTCTCGATCGATGGTGTATGCTGCCTGATTGTAGGGCAGGTCGCTTTATTAGTAATGCAAAATGTTTATATGTACATATGATGTCAATGAATTGGTTATTTCTCAGCATAAGGTTATACTGAATGGATATAAAATGAATAAGTCGTTGTCAACACGTTGCATCGGTCATGATCGTACGCGGAGTTACTACGCTTTGGCTTTGGAACCGCGGGAAGTATATGTATACCGAATTTGTTGATTAATTGTGCATTTGATCAAGGCCGTTGCAGAATGATCGTGCAACTTCTTATGCCTGAAGGCTAACTTGTTATCAGATTTCTTATCAACTAGCCTAGCCCGCTCATTGTAAACTTCTAGGATAAAACATAAATCTGAAAACCTTATTATGTAATATGCCACGCCCTGGCCATACTTCACTCTCGAGATGCACGACGGAGGGTAATGCAATCATCGCCTGCAGATGATAACGCAGCGCGTCTTGATTACCGTGCGCCGTGTCTCTCTCACTCGTCTACTCATTCATACAATTATCGTCTCTACACTGGCAAACAGCTGAGCTGCTCGCGTCGTCGTAGGACTCGTGTGGGGCAAAGAGCATGACGATAGCTGGATCTTTGTTGAGATCGGGGAAATCGGTGGAAGAAAAAAACCAAAATAATTTGGCGGGGCAAGGCTGGGCCATAACAATTAAATACAATTTGACATGAAAACAATTGAAAAATAATCAAAATTTGCTCCATTAACATTCTCATGTTATTGAAGGCTCCTAAAAAAATTCGTCTCATTCTCATTTTTCTGTGCAACTACAGACTGTGCAGTCCTCAATTCAGCTATTATTTGGACATCTATGTGGTTTAAACTTGACCATTGGTTATACTGTTGCGGTCTGCATCCAATTATCACTCGTACCTTCGCTATTTTATGTTCAATGCTGATGAGAAACTTCTATCAAACGTCCAAGTATCGATGAAAATTGAAATATTGTAAATGTTATTTTCCATTACTAATCAGCTAACCTGAATGTACTCGAGTAAATAAAATCCAAATTTTCCATGTGATATGAACCCAAAACTCTGCAATCTATTCACCCATCAGGCATGGACTAAGGGAATATCAGTATGATCAAGGAAGAGTTCTATCTACTCCCAAAACGATGATTCCAATAAATCTCAGAGATATGCACATATATTCATAACTTACTCTGACACAGGTTCTTGAGAGAGTAAAAAATGGATGAAATTTCATTTTCAGTTAATAGCATTTGTTATAATCTCCCAGGAATGTTATCATCCTTAGGACCAAACAATCTCAATTCCTTGCCTCTCGAAATAGAAGACTGTTATCTAGTTTACATCCCAGAAGTTGGATATGTGATTGCTGTCACGGGATGGAGAATATTACCGTGCAATAGGAAGATAGTTCCAAGCTTGAAGTACAAATTTACGGCAAATGGTGTTGATTACTATGCACATCCTCTTACTGAAGGTGATATTAAAATAATTCTTTAAACCTGATGTTTTAAATTGATAGTTTTTTCAGCGTTGATCATCGTTACAACCATAGTTCTCCTTCATCACGCCTCTAGCTGAATCGATTACCCTGCCTGATTACACTCGCATTATTGGATGCAAAATTGTTACAAAGATTATATTGAATTTGATAAGGTCAGTTCAAGACATAGGCTTCACCAAAGAGATGAATCAATTGAGATTAGGTGCGTGAATCTACCAGTTTGACAAATTATGTTACAGAATAACAAAATAACGTCAGACTGAGCTGAGACTGAATGATCTTAAAGCTGTTTTGCATTGATCTTCATTGAATACAAATGATATCATGACAACGTAGGGAAAAATTTATGACACCCCCGAAAACTCACGCTTCATGCATGACAATATTGATCATTTTTGTAGATTTAGAGAGAAAATCTATTATGACATATTTCAACACCTATAACTTATCAGGCATACGCGTATATAGCGTGCATGTCACTTAGAACTGTAATCATATCCCAACTGAGTTAATTTTGTTCTTTTTCGCCAGTCCCGAGAACCGGTGGGCGACTCTTACTACGCCGAGCCCGAGACCATTTTCATTGTTCTCAGCCAATCGAGGTCAAGAAGTGCTGAGATACTTGTGACATGGAATTTGACTCCTAAAAAATATTCAGGTGGAATAAGTAGGGTGACCAGAGTCAGGAGCGCCACGCAAGTCACCACCAGGAGGGAGTGCAGCTGCGGATGAGGCTGCTCCATGAGCAGGAGCACAGTAGGTGCAGCAGCGAACGGGCCTGTCATGAAACTGCACCGTGATAAAAACCATGTAGCATTTATGCCAGCGCTTAGCGCAAAAAGTACACGGATTGACATGCATGTTGCGCAAAGGCTTACTGCACTTCGTGCAGAGTAGCTGCAGGGCCTCCTCACGCTCCTTCCATCTGCTCCATTATCTGAAGACTTAGCCTTATCGGCTGTTGGATCAGCCGATTTTGATGGTGGAGCCATATCAGATGCAGCAGCGGTCGAGCTTGCCTAATTGAGATAAAAGGAAAATAAAAAGAAGGGACTGGAGGCTGCAGCTGAACGGTAAAAAATTAACTGCGGGCGCATTGCGATGAAGAGTAGGTCTAATGCGAGCGGGGAGCGAGGCCGGCGAGCGCGGCGAGAGCGTGGTGGGAGCAGAGAGGGGTGGAGCCAAGTGATACGGCCGATGATGCGATGAGCGCTCTCGCTATAGACTGTCGATATTTTATCGATTGAACCCAACTGCTGAAAAGGGAGGTTGGTCACCCTGTGTTGCTGTGTGACTGATAAAACACGCACGGACACAAGGGTGTTAGCAACAAATTATGACAAAGTAAATTTGTTGACACGAAAGCATAAACCGGGCACCAACACTCCACTTAACAGCAGTAAGCCAGCAAAAGCAGTTGAACAACAACAACACTAAGCCGGCAACAGCACACAACAGCAACAACAAATTAGTCAATAGTCAGTAAGAAAATGTCAGAGATGTGCAGCAGCAAGCATTGGAACACGACAAACAGCGGCGAAGAAAGTCAATGATGGCAAAGCGGGAACAGGGCAGCGTCGAAGATGGCGACGTGACCTCAACGTATGAACTGAGAGAAAGTTGAATGTTTGGCCAGGAACTAATACCAAGACACGAGCCACAAGTGTTCAGCAATTATAATCACACTTCGTAAATACAATTGTCTCATATCGAGATTTCTACGCGCACTCCAGACCAAGAAATTACGATGTATTAGTCACGTCAATTCGTCGCTCGTGTATAGCAGAGAGAGATTAGATTAGATTGATTTATTACCTGTACATTATGTTGTACAATGTGATCATAGTTATACATACAGTTACTCATATCTAGATGAACAATATATTTAGCTTAATTTAATTTAGAAATGTTTGTTCTAGTTTATTTAAATTAAGAGTTACAAAGAAAGTCTAAAAATAGAGCAAGCTCTCACCACGGTCGCAGGCAAGAAGGTGGAGAAATAAAAGTCTCTTGAAAACAGGAAGAGATGAAGCGTTAGTTATTACAGTTGGGAGTGAATTCCAAAGATAAGTTGCACTGACATTGAACGACTTACGGAGGAAATCCTTGCGGAAGCTGGGAACAACAAGCTGTGGCCGATAGCCACCCCTACAGAGACGAGTACTGGTATTCATGAAAAAATACTCCGCGAGATATGACGGGTTGCCGTACTTGAGAATCTTATATACCATACAAGCCATGAAATAGCTTCGCCGAGTAGATGTCATAAGCCAGTTTAGTTCCCCCCTGTAGGGAGAGATATGCTCGCTCCTTCTCACCCTATAGACATATCTTATGCCAGTATTAATAAGCCGTTGGAGAACCAGGTTTCGCTCCTCAGAGAGATCGCAGTACACAGGAGAGCAATAATCAATGATGGAAAAAAGGAGCGTCTTGATGAGGTGGCACCTGAGCTGAAAAGTCGTGCCCTTCCGGAAATTATGTAAGCGGTACATGAGATCATGGGATCTGCCAGTGATCGGGGCAACATGCTCTCTCCATGAGAAGATAGAGTCGAGGATCACCCCCAAGCTCTTCGCTGAGGACTCAAAATTAATTGGCGAACCATTTATAATGAGTCGGTCCGATGCCTCCGCAGGAAGACGAGCAATGAAAGATTCACTCCCAAAAATGATGGCTTTAGCTTTCGATGCGTTCAGGACGAGTTTATTCGTCAAGGCCCACTGTGCGATCCTGGCAGCGACCTCGCCAAGCTTGTCGAGCGTTCGTAGTAAGTCGTCAAGGTGACAGTGAATGGAGTTTGGAAGGTCGTCAGCGTAAGGTATGTAGTGCACATCGGATCCAAAGCATAGTTAAACATCACCGATATAGAGGGCCAACAGCAAGGGGCCCAGGACAGAGCCCTGGGGTACTCCCCTACTGAGACTACAAAAACCAGTGAAAGTTCCGTTTTCACGCTCAACACACTGCTCCTTTCCCGTCAGATATGAAGCAATCCATTTTAGTGAGTCTAAAGAGAAACCAAGCTTTGACAGCTTGCGCAGCAGTGTGGAGTGACAGACCGTGTCGAATGCCTTGCTAAAATCAAACAGGAGTAGGGCAGTCAGCATTTTCATGTTCTTGGCCCGACGGACGTCGTCGGTAAGTCTGAGTAAAGCTGTCTGAGTGCTGTGACCCCGTCTACAGCCCGCCTGACGCTCATCCAGCAGACCCTCCGATTCCACATAAGCACTGATTTGATTGAAAGCAAGTCTTTCCAGAACTTTCGAGAAAATAGAGTAGAGAGATAGGCCAAAAGTCACCGAGACAGCTCGGAGAGGGGATCTTGTTAAGGGTAAGGACAACAGATTTTTTCCAGCAGAAAGGAAAGTGTGATTGAGCAAAGGAGGAGTTGAAAACGTCCACTAGGATGGGAGCAATGACAGGGAGTGCCTTGGAGATGAAGTTATGAGGTAAGCCATCAGTTTCCACAGACTGCGAATGGGACCGGCCTACGGCCAATCTCACTTCGTTCTCTGCAACGTTCACAAAGCGAAAACCGGGACCGCAAGCTGATTCGCCATGCAGGAGATTGAGTGTGTCATCCAAGTTGAGGGCCAGGGGATCAGTAGCGATCCTAGCGAAGTGAGAGTTGATCTCCTCCTCATCAAATCCCCAAAGGTTGTTAGTAGATTCAGGTACCAAATCCAGGTATCTGAGTTCTCTCCATATCTCCTTGCTATCAGACAGGCCTACAAGTCTGCGCTTGAAAAAATCCAGATTGGCGTTTTTAGTGTTCTCATAGAGAAGGTAACAAGCAGCTCTGTAGGCATGTAGCTCTGTGTCAAGTCTAGTACGCTTGAAGCATCTGCAGAGTCTGATCTTATTGTGTTCGAGGCTATCCAGGCGACTGTCAATCCATAGTTGCATTTTCCTGTTGACCTTGAAGGTACGGGGTGGGGCAAATTTATCAGCAGCCGCCCGGAGCTGCACATAGAGTTGGTCAACGTCAGTTTCAGTCGTGCGGGCCTCGTCCTCAAGCCATGTCCAGTCGCGTCCGGCGAGAAAGTTCCAGAATTCATCAGGCTTGATCGCTTTGGAGTTTCTGTAAGTAAAGGTCTGTTCTTCTGGCCGTCCCACCTTTAAGTCGATGGTTGCAGCAATGAGGTCATGACTGTCAGCAAAAGGTGTCTCAGTTTTCCAGTAGTCTATTACAGTGTCCAGAGCATCTACTATGCAGAAGTCGAGCCAGGTATCTGCGTTGCCAGGAGAAAGAGAGCATCGGCCGAGACTGAGAGCTGATTCGCATTGAAATCCCCTAGCAGTACCTTAGTACTATAGTCTGGTAAGTGAAGATTGAGTTTGGGGATGAGGTCGGTCCCATCCTTGAAGGGAGCATGAGGCGGTCTGTACACCACACCAGCAAAGAAAGAGTCGTACCTGGAATTCATTTCACAGAAGAGGAACTCCGGAAGAGCCCTGCCATCGGCCCAGTCATGCGTAGAGGTACAGAGTACCGTCGCAGTTAGGGTACGATGGACGTACATCGCCACGCCTCGTACTCCGATTATTTCTGACGAGAGAATAGAACTCCAAGGTGACCTCAGGGTCATTGTTCAGAATATAATGGCCTAGCTTTGTTTCAGACACGGCTATGATGTGAATGAGAGGTTGTGCCAGCAAAAAGCTGATGTCCTGAATGCGGCCCTGATCGAGTTGGCATTGAGGTGGCAGACTCTCAGGTTGTCCACAGCAACCGAAGGTCCCGTCCTGGTAGAGTATGGCAGTGCACGCAGGTTAGGTACAGCAGGGATGTAGGAGCAAGTGAGTGAGAGGTTGCACCGTTCTTGTACATTAGAGTTATTTAGAATCATAGTGCCAGACGGGCTAAAAAATTGTCTAAATCATCCAGAGAGCCGATGAGAACTGGCGCCTCCACCCTCCGCCTAACGAAAATCTTGCCACCCATGTGGAACACAGATGGTCTGGGCACAAGATTACGCGTTTTGACGCGCGTAGCTTGATACAGCTTAAACACATGCGATAGAAGAAATTTGTTTGCGTCGATGAAGTTCGGGGGGTAGGGCGATCTCGCACCAGCGCCCTGGAGTGATGCAGGGTTCATTGCATTAGTGTGCGCAAGTTTATTTCATTCTTGATAATGGCACCGACAAGGGCCGGGGGAATCAAGGTCACTACGACCGATACGTGGTTAGGTGTGTAGGAGTGGCGGTTGTCTGAGCAGCAGCTCCAGCTGAAGTCCCAGCAGCAGCAGAGACAGTAGGAAGCGACAACGATGAAGCTGGAACAAGGTCGGGGCGATCAGCAGAGCCACGCGGCCTAAGTAATCGTGCGGAAATATACCGATACCCATCAGCCCCGCTGTTTCCCTTCATAGAAGGATGTATCTAAGTTAATAAGTAGTGTTGCCCTAGTTAAATGAAAGATATGTCCTGTATATCTTTCAGGATCATTTAATCAGCAAATAAAAAATTGATCAGTAAAATATTCAGTGGGCCTCAGACGAATATACCGATTGATTATTTTGAAGAAAAGTGATCCAATAAGTAGTTGGCGCGACGCCGTCGTTGTATGGCTATTGTAGTCGTTTTTAGTGGACATAATCGATATTGAATATCTTCGATCATGCAACTCTTCGTAATCTCTCTATATTAAAAGCTAGACCGCCGCCGCCGCCGCCGTGGAAATTTCATCCCTCATTTTCATCCCTCATTTTTATCCCTCATTTTCATCCCTCATTTTATCTCTCATTTTTATCCCTCATTTTCATCCCTCATTGAATTAAAAAACAGAATAGGTAAAATATGATAATTCAGCATGCTATAAAAAATTTTTTTTTCATTGTCAATTTTGTTTAAGATTTTTTCATTAATTATTCGGACATCATCATTACGACTGATTATAAGGAAAGATGAAAACTCTTCATCTTTTGATCTTACATTATGATGTAGATTAAAAATTTAAAAATTTTTCCATCTATATTAAAAGCTAGACCGCCGCCGCCGCCGTGGAAATTTCATCCCTCATTTTCATCCCTCATTTTTATCCCTCATTTTCATCCCTCATTTTATCTCTCATTTTTATCCCTCATTTTCATCCCTCATTGAATTAAAAAACAGAATAAGTAAAATATGATAATTCAGCATGCTATAGAAAAATTTTCTTTTCATTGTCAATTTTGTTTAAGATTTTTTCATTAATTATTCGGACATCATCATTACGACTGGTTATAAGGAAAGATGAAAACTCTTCATCTTTTGATCTTACATCATGATGTAGATTAAAAATTTAAAAATTTTTCCATAAAGCAGAGAATTTTATGGTTTCGTTTATTACTGAGATTTTTGTTCCAACTGGGAGAATTTGTTGAAAATCTCCTCCCGAAAGTAATATTTTATCCAAAAGGTTTATTATCTCTCTATATTAAAAGCCAGACCGCCGCCGCCGTGGGAAATTTTGACCCCCTAGTTGCTCCCCCCAATTTGCCCCCCCAAGTTGCCCCTAAGTTGCCCCCCTAAGTTGCCCCCCTTAGTTGCCCCCCATTTTTCACCCTTTTTTTCCATCCTTTTTTCACCCTCTTTTTCCACCCATTTTTTCACTTTTTTTTCACCCCATTTTTCACCCTCTTTTTCCACCCATTTTTCCACCTTTTTTTCACCCATTTTTTCACCTCTTTTTCTCCTCCCTTTTTTTCACCCTCCTTTTTTCACCCTCTTTTCACACCCCTTCTTTCACCCTTTTTTATCCCTCTTTCCAACCCTTTTTTCCACCCTTTTTTCCACCTTTTTTTCCACCTCTTTTTTCACCCCTTTTTTCACCTCTTTTTTCACCCTTCAATGAGAATCGAAGAGAATCGATGAGATATTTCCCATAGCAACCACTGTTGATATCCTTAGCAACCGTTGCTTCGAAAGTTGGAAACTCAATTTTAAGTTACACTCGATGACCAAGAAAACTGAATTGTTATATTTGCTCCATAGCAACCGTTGTTTACCTCCCTAGCAACCATTGCGAAGGTTGGAAATGATCAATCTATGACCCATGTCCATAATTTTCGATTGCAAAGGACACAAAATTTTCCCACTTAGCTTCTCAGTAACCGTTGTTAAACGCCCTAGCAACCGTTGCCAAGGGAAAGAAAAAGTAAGTTTCGTTTCCAGTATTTTCAACTGCACAGGATACAAAATCTCCGTTTTACCCATAGCAACCATTGTTTACGTGTCTAGAAACCGTTGCTGCAGTAGAAGGAAAGGACTAAATATTATTTTGGACAAGTTTTTTTCAATATAAATTCACTTATTCGTCGAAATTACCGTTCATTTACATCCCTAGCAACCGTTGTTTTGGAAGCTGGAAAAACAGTTTTAAGTCACACTCGATGGCCAGAGGCACTAAATTGTTATATTTGTTCAATAGCAATCGTTTGTTACCTCCCTAGCAACCATTGCGAAGGTTGGAAATTATCAATTTATGACCTATTTCCATCATTCTCTACGGCAAAGGACACAAAATCTTCCCAATTAGCTTTTCAGTAACCGTTGTTTACCGCCCTAGCAACCGTTGCTAAGGGAAAGAAAAATTCACGTAAGTTTCGTTTCCAGTATTTTCAACTGCACAGGATACAAAATCTCCATTTTACCCATAGCAACTATTGTTTACGTGTCTAGCAACCATTGCAATCTTACTCAAAATCTGCTGCTGAAAATCTGAAATGGAACACGCGGAATACCCAAACCAAAAAATATGATCTAGCACATGTCACTATTAACCTAAAGTTAAACCCACTATTAATCTGAAAACCGCTGCCAAGTGCCTTAGCAGTATGCTTTCTCAAAGAGGCTTCAACATCACCCACAAACGCGTCCCAAACCTGTATTTTCACCTTTCCACTAGCGTAGATACTATCATCTATTTTTCAAAAATTACAAAAAAATTATTTAATCAATTCAATTCGTATCTTTGTGACTGTGTAAAGTGTCGTTCTTTTTCAATTGACCAAACTATGTTGCGAGTGTTGATGTCTGACCGGGCTCTCTTATTATTTGATCAAATGCAACAAAGCAAACTGTTCTAGGTTCTACACGATGCGAGACATTTGGACTTGCATAATTTTTCGATCAGTTCATCTTGTGACTGTCATACGGTTAAATGGCGGTCAAAATCGATCCGCACTGCCCTTAAGTCCGTATTTAGCACACTTGAAGACTCATTTTGATCATTTTCGACGGCAAAAGACACCAAATTTTCCCAATCTTCTCTATAGTACGTTGAAAATACTGGAAACGAAACTTACATCAATTTTTTTCCCCATTAGCAACGGTTGCTAGGGCGGTGAACAACGGTTGCTAAGGAGCTAATTGGGAAGATTTTGTTCTTGCCGTCGAAAATGATGGAAATAGGTCTCAAATTATTGATTTCCAACCTTCATAACGGTTGCTAGGGAAGTAAACAACGGTTGCTATGAAGAAAATAGAACAATTCAGTGTCCTTGGCCATCGAGTGTGACTTAAAACTGATTTTTCGGCTTGCTCCAATGAGCACTCATAAGGATTTGTGAGAAAACACGTTAGAAACGGTTTCAGCAAGATCGGACGATTCCTTCGAAAGTTATCCTAGACAAAAGAAACGAAAAATTTTACACCTTAGCAACGGTTGCTAGAGAAATAAACAACGGATTTTGCTGAAAATTGAACTCGGCCGAGATTTTGCCGCGACTAACCTGTGTGCAAAATTTCAAGAAGATCGGACCATTTCTTCGAGAGTTATCGTGGACGAAAAAAAACGTTACACACATACATACATACATACATACATACATACATACATACATACACACATACATACAGACACTTTTGGATTTCCTTGTTTTTCGACCCGTAGATTACGAAAATCGAGGTCCCGAGGTTTGATTCGGTGGGTCGATTTTTGCCCCATTACAAAGCTTTCTCTTTGAGAAAGCAAAAACAAACGTTTAACATGAATATAGCTGACATTAATCTTTTATTTTGATTCGAATCGTTCGTTCAGTATTCTTTTCAATCGAACAAAATCGAAAGTTCAAGTTTAAAGTTTTATTGTTTTGAATGTAATTTTCTTTTAATTATTACTACACTTATTATTGAAATTATTGATTTCTAAAGAACACACGGGGGGTTGGCGAGCGAAGCGAGCAGGGGGGTACCCCCCTAGTACTACTAATTTTGAAAACTAAGTCTGTCTGATCATTAGCTCTTTCAATAAATTTTCCAGTTTCTTTCCTTTGGAAACCTTGAGATTTTGTTGGCTAGTATCCTTTGGAATATTTTTTTGAATACGTGTGATTGGGAACACAAAATTTGTATGGTATGAAAATATAATTTTTTTCTGAATTTAAAGGACTTCTGGGTAAATAATATTCTCTGTCGTTATTTTATTTTGTGGTGATAGAATGAATTGATTCTTAGATTTACCTGTCCTAGAGAACCCAACGTACAATTGACTATGGGAAAAGTATTCTATACGCAAATCAATTCCAACGTATTTGAACGTTTGCCCTTGTGCTTTGTTGATTGTAATAGCAAAAGAAATTTTTATAGGGAATTGCAATTTCTTAAATTGAAGAGGTAAATCAGTAGGGATCATGGGAATTCGGGGTATAAGAGCAGTCTCTGATCCTGCAGCAGAATGATATCTTTGAGTACGGTATTTCGTATAGTTTTTATTTGTAATCAAGTTCCATTACAAGGTTTAGGAGGATTCATATTTCTTAATAAAATGATAGGAACACCAACTTTGAGCTGGAGATCATGGGTCGGAAAACCCGCTGGATTGCGTGAATTTAAAAATTCTTGAGGATAGTGCTCTATATCTTCATTTTCCATCACTGTGTCTATTGACTTGTATTGTTCATATTCGCCTCGTACTTGATTTTGGACCATATTGTTAATTTTAGATGCAGAACTATTTCGAGGTGTTATTATGACTCTTTCTTACAGCTAATGGCATGGTCGTTGTAGAAAATATTGGATATCAGGATAAACTTTCGAAATCTAATTATTGATATTTTCGAGAAACCCCCAGGGCGCGGCGTGGTGCAGCCAATGAACCACCCCTGAAATTCTGATAGAAATCGGACAGAAATCTGTCTGATTTTTATCCGAAAAAAGCGCCTGATTTATGGTCGTTCGACTTGATATTCGTCTGATTTTCCGGTGAGTTTGAGCGGAGTTTTAGGTAGCTTCGAACAGATTTTCAAGTCATCTTGAGCGGAAATTCAGGGAGCTCCGAATGGATTTTCAGGTCATATTGACCGGAACTTTGTCGGATATTAACGGATATTTTTGACAGATTTTCGGGTCATGTTAAACAAATTTTCCAGTCGATCGAACACAATCTCTAGTCAATTGAACGGATTTTCGGGTAAATTTGACTGGATATTCTGATAATTTCAAACAAACTTTCCGGTCGATCACACGGATTTTCTGGCCATTTGGAACAGATATTCAGGTAAATTTTTTCGAATCTTCTAGTCGATTGAATGGATTTCCAGTTAAATTTGACCGAAAAATCTGGTCCATCGAATAGATTTTCGGGTCGATACGAACGGATTCTCTGGTCGATTTGAATGGATTCTTGGGTCGGATTTCCAGGTGAATTTGAACGGAATTTCTAGTCGATTCAACGGATTTTCTGGTGAATTTGACTTGATTTGATGAAACGATTCGAACGAATTTTCTAGCCGATCGAACAGATTTTCGGGTAAATTCGACCGGATTTTCTGGTAAATCGAATAGATTTTCGGGTCAATGTTAAATCATCAGGATTCATATTATGCGTTTAACCTGAAATTCCACCTTGCGTTTCCGGTCAATCAATCTGAATTTCGGTCTGAATATCGAAGTCAATCCACATAGAACTACGTCCCAATTCTCTCAAATCATTACCTGATCATTAAGAGTAATTCACTCTGACTGCAAAGTCCAGTCATATTGATTCCTGAGTCAATCAACCTAGATTCCCAGGTTATTTTTCGTCAACTGCCAGGTCATTTTACCTGGATCACTACCTGTATTTTACTCTGAATCATGCAAATTTGGAACTGGAGTCAATATTTGAGTCAATTTAGAAGGATTTACATCTGCACTTCAAGATTGATTGGGATGAATTCCTAAATTAACTCAGACTTTCAAATCGATCAACCTGACATCCCATTCGGTCTTTCAAGTGTCTGTTATAACATTTCAGTCATTTATAAATGCACTTGATCTATGATTTAAGATAAGTACGGATTGAGGAACATTATTGTTGAAGAACATTTTTCATGATGTGGCTTCGGAAATGTTCCATTTTCAAATCTATACAAATGCATAGTAGACATTTTCATGTTATTCGAAATTTTGACCTTCTAGAAAAATATCGACTCAACTTCCAGCTGGATTCTCTCTGGATTTCGGCTTGATTTGCACTGCAAGAGCTGCAGCCTACTGCGTCAGACGCAGCTAGATTCTATTGGAATGAGCGCTGAATTTTTTCGTGATTAGAGTTAGATTCGGCACGCACCTTCTATTCAGAAAAATCCAGTCTGATTCGTTGACAATTCGTAGATCATCGTAGAACTTACAAAATTCTCTGCATTGATCGAGCTCTCGCTGTCAATAATCCACCGGAATTGAAGAATTCTGCTGGATTGCCTGGCAAAGCTTCTGGATTTCCCCTGCATTAATCTCTCGAAATTCTCTGCATCCATTCAGTATCTAGTCAAAATCCAGTTGGAATTCAGCGCAAATCCACCTAAATCAATTGCAAATCTAGCTGGATTTTTTCCAACTGTGACGGGGAAACCCGTCACAATGGACGGAGAGGCTGCTCGCCGACCCGGCCGGTACGGCACCGTAGCAGGCAGCCACCGGCTCTTGAGGGCAGCACTCTCCAGCGCGCACGCGAGCCGCGGTGCGCCGAGACTTCCAGCGGCGTGAGGCCGGGAGCAAGCACGCGGCAGACGGCATTCTCGTCCAGTACCCGCAGCAAGAGAGACGCGACCGCGAGCTTAATCCCGAGCCGCGTGTTTTGAGCGAGAGCGTACCGTGTGTGTGAGCATGTGCGTAAGTACCGAGACCGCCAGGACGCCGAGGCCGACGACGACGCAGCTGCCAGCAGCCAGAGCAGAGCCGAGCCAGAGCAGAGCCGAGCCAGAGCAGAGCCGAGAGAGAGAGAGAGAGAGAGAGAGAGAGAGAGAGAGAGAGAGAGAGAGAGAACGAGCGTCGGAGAGGTTTGCTTGTGCGCGTCACGGCCCCGGTGATCCCCCCTCGCGAACGTGTGTGTTGGTGTGCGCGCCGACATACCTCGAAGAACGATGGGCTCCGGCCCTGGCCGGGGCCTTTCCCCTTGCCCCCGAAGTCACGGCAAGAACGAACGCGCGCGGAGGCGACTTCGTTTAAGTCCCCGGCCGTCCCCCCCCACGCAAGAAGTCCGTGCTCCCGAGCGTGAGCTAGTCGAAGCATTCCTGGCGCCCGTAATAAATACGGAGTGCCCCGGTAGAGCCAATCCCTACGCGGAGTAATTCCCCAGTGCAACCTGATACAAACGGGCACCAGGTCACACAACAGGGCAATGCTTTTTAGTATACCGTTATTTGACAGAAACTCTTCCAGTTTCATCAGACAGCTTCGATGAAAAGTAGACATTATTATGATATTTGAGAAGTCATCATTTTGCGGCAGACACTTCGTGAATAAATACTCTCTTCCAGGCGATACGCATTTATAAGTTTTGGGAATCACTAGACATGGTTTCAGTTCTGTTACTCTTTGATTCTGAATGGGTTTTCATAACAGATTATTACAACTCACCTGCCAATCAGAAAAAAACTGATTTACGTAGTCCAGATTTTAAAAACGATACTTGATAGGTTCACTGAGGTGAAGCTAGGGTTGCCAACGGAAACGACTCGAGAAAAAATTGTGTATAGTTTTAAGAAGATCCATGCTTCAAACACTAGTGAACGAATTATGACTGTATTTTTATGAAAATTTGAAAATCCCAAACAATGATCAAACAGGTATATGAAATTATGAGAGAATACATATGGGGTGTTTTTCGTCAACTCTCCAGAGCCGGCGTGCGGACGCTAAAACCTTACGTTTTCGACGCTTGTTTTCGACTCTATATGACCCATATCTGAATAATGTTGGATATGCTATCAATGTAGTTTTTTTCAGCTTTCCGATGGTGAATTTAGTTTTCCAAATTCTTCACATTTTCACAGAAAAAAAAAACATAAAACAGGCCATACCTCAAAAACCTATTTTTTTAATTTCTTTAAGTAGTCTAGATCGAAAGCTGAGGTTTTTTACGTTGATATAGACCTTAAAAAAAACACGCGTTTTTTTTGTATTCGAGTAATTGAGTAGCGAACATGAGAAAATGCGCCGCGTCGGGCCGGGCCGTTCCGTGCCGCGCCGCGCTAACTCCACGCGCTCCAGCTCAAGTCTTCTGATAAGTGTTTTGCTAAACAAGGTACTCTGCAATTTCATGCGTTCATACCAACTTCCGATGACAGACTGATTGTCAAAAAAATGTCATCTACTGAGGAATATGAAACTTTCCCTAGATCAAAACGAACTGAAATAGTAATAGTAGTTGAAACATAGTATGGCAGAGTCTCCAATATCAGAGCCAAAACGGAGGTCGAAGAATTTGAAATGAAATAATGTCCATATCTCAGTCCATAACCCAAATAGGTCCATGATCTACGCTAGATAGTAGTTTATCCAACGGATAGTGACTTGTATGGATTTCAAATATATTCCGATTTCGGCACTCTTGTAAGCAAAAGACTTGAGCTGGAGCGCGTGGAGTCAGCGCGGCGCGGCACGGCGCGGCTCGGCCCGACCCGGCGCATTTTCTCATGTTCGCTACTCAATTACTCGAATAAAAAAAAATGCGTGTTTTTCTAAGGTCTATATCAACGTAAAAAAACCTCAGCTTTCGATCTAGACTACTTAAAAAAATTAAAAAAAATAGGTTTTTGAGATATGGCCTGTTTTATGTTTTTTTTTTGAGAAAATGTGGAAAATTTGGAAAACTGAATTGACCATCGGAAAGCTGAGAAAAAACTACATTGATAGCATATCTAACATTATGTAGATATGGGTCATATAGAGTCGAAAACAAGCGTCGAAAACGGAAAACTAAATTGACTGTTTTGTTTTAGCGTCCACGTGCCAGCTCTGGAGAGTTGACGAAAAGCGCCCCATATAATCATGCTCATGTATACGGGTCATTTCACACCAACTCAGCATGGAAAGAAATTTTTTCCAATTTTTTCTCAGCCAATTTATTGTAAATGGTCACCTTACCACTATTTAAATTTTTTAGATTTTTCATGCCTATATATAGCAAAATTCTCTCATCGCTCAATTTTGATAATTCAGATTTTTTTCACATTTTAATCAACTTCATGACCTGATTAACTCATGAAATATTCATCAAATCAAAAAATTTACGGGAAGGAAAGTTGTTATAAATTACTTATATTTTATAAATAAGTAATTTCCTAACCTCAAAAATTATTTTTTCTAATCATTTGATCATGTATCTACACGTACACATGAAAATAGACCTCATCGTCACCTTCAATTTGGACCGAACAAATTTTATTTCAATCCTTGGCTCATAAGCTTTCAAATGAGGTATGTCTCAGAATGGTGATCCAGTTACAACCTTTTGAATAAAATAAAATGGAATAATAAATCACAGGAAACCCCAAAAGATACATAATACTACTTGTGTTATTGTACCTTGATGAATGTATCTCACCTTTGTTTTGTAATACACTTGGATTGTGATATGTAGCTGGTGACACTTGTCGACTAATATCACACTATAAGAAATAATATATAAAACTTTCCTACTCACAGTGTTTCTCTCCCTCCAGTAGAATTTGTGGCACTGTACAGCTTATCTGGAATATAAAATAAATCACAAAGAATCATCTTGCAGAATGAAATGTACATAAGTATAATTGAGTTAACTTATCTGATTTTTGTAGCGGCTCCATTGAAAATTAATCAGCTGTACATGCTGAAGTTCCAAACCTGCTCCTACTATGAAGTACGACATAGTGAAATTGATGTAAAAATTATCCTTTCAATTGATTCAGGTATGTGTGAGCAACAGTGCATGTATACTTGTTTGCACCTCACACGTCAAACTGGTCATGTTTACTGTTGGATTCTGTTGGTAATACAGATACTGTGCTGCAGGCTGCAGGTTACCATGGGCGTCGTTAGTAAACATAGAAACATAACCATAACCAGTATACATGCACTGTTGCTTACACAAAGTTAAATCAATTGTAAGAACAATTTTCATATCAATTTCACATTATTGATCTTCATAGTAGGAGCAGGTTTGGAACTTCAACTGATCAATTTCCAATGGAGCCGCTACAAAATTCAGATAAGTTAACTCAATTACACTTATGTACATGTCATTCTGCAAGATGATTCTTTGTGATTTATTTTATATTCCAGATAAGCTGTACAGTGCCACAAATTCTACTGGAGGGAGAGAAACACTGTGAGTAGGAAAGTTTTATATATTATCTCTTATAGTGTGATATTAGTCGACAAGTGTACAGAATATAACTTCTTACAAATGATATTCAATTCTGACACTGGATCGTCGTACAGTATTATTATATTTGTGAAACTTGTGCTTGGATACATGTTTCTATTCCTTCAGTATCGAAGCACAGAGTGAAAATTGGAGAACCGTGACCTTTTCCCATATATTCCATGTTTCACCTTACTTGAGTGATATATAATAGTGAATTTAGATGATTATATATGTTATTGACTCTTACTATGTGTGGTTTAGGTTTGAATGTAATGTAGTATTCAGTAACAATAGTGAAAGTGCTGTGCAGTGAATTGCAATACGTCTCAGATGAGATTGAGATGATATTGTAATTTGGGACGAGACCAATGGCTCCAACCAGGCAACCAAGGCATCTCTATAGTCACACTTGTGATGGTTTTGTGAACTCACCAGCTACATGTCACAATCCAAGTGTATTAGAAAACAAAGGTGAGATACATTCATCAAGGTACAATAACACAAGTAGTATTATGTATCTTTTGGGGTTTCCTGTGATTTATTATTCCATTTTATTTTATTCAAAAGGTTGTAACTGGATCACCATTCTGAGACATACCTCATTTGAAAGCTTATGAGCCAAGGATTGAAATAAAATTTGTTCGGTCCAAATTGAAGGTGGCGATGAGGTCTATTTTCACGTGTACGTGTAGATACATGATCAAATGATTAGAAAAAATAATTTTTGAGGTTAGGAAATTACTTATTTATAAAATATAAGTAATTTATAACAACTTTCCTTCCCGTAAATTTTTTGATTTGATGAATATTTCATGAGTTAATCAGGTCATGAAGTTGATTAAAATGTGAAAAAAATCTGAATTATCAAAATTGAGCGATGAGAGAATTTTGCTATATATAGGCATGAAAAATCTAAAAAATTTAAATAGTGGTAAGGTGACCATTTACAATAAATTGGCTGAGAAAAAATTGGAAAAAATTTCTTTCCATGCTGAGTTGGTGTGAAATGACCCATACACATTGTATAATTGTACAACATACTTTCCAAGTTTAATGAACCTCTCTGAATCTAAATCTCAA
This sequence comes from Aphelinus atriplicis, assembly GCA_020882685.1. Classification (NCBI taxonomy): domain Eukaryota; kingdom Metazoa; phylum Arthropoda; class Insecta; order Hymenoptera; family Aphelinidae; genus Aphelinus; species Aphelinus atriplicis. The sequence continues at coordinate 340,400 of JAJGQD010000030.1, forward strand.
TCTACATCTCCTTCACGCTCGACCTATCTGTCTGTCTATCTGCATGTATAGCATATTTGAGTTAGAATTATTCGAATATGATTCCGCTCTCTATATCTCCCTCGCACTGTTGTGTGTGTGTGTGTGTGTGTGTGTGTGTGTGTGTGTGTGTGTGTGTGTGTGTGTGTGCGTGCGTGTGTGTGTGGGCGCGTGTGGGTGTGTACGCGTGCGAGCGTGCGTAGGTGCGTGCGTGCGTGTGTGTGCGCGTGCGTGCCCAAGTAAAAAAAACATGTCAAATTTTCATCCAAATTATGTACAGATTATATGCAGATTATATATATAAAAGTGATCATATATAATCTGTATATAAAAATCAGAGCGACGTACTTGGGTTTGTTCCGACGGTGCGCTCCACGTATTTTCTCTTGGACGAGTTGACTCTGGACCCAAACGTTGTCCACGTAGTCAGGGTACCCGATGACGGTGTTCCAAGGGTGCGCTCCTGGTATTATTGGTTGGAGTAGCCGACCCTGGACCCGAACGATGACCAGGTAGTCAGGGTACCCGATGACGGTGTTTCAAGGGTGCGCTCCTGGTATTTTTGGTTGGAGTAGCCGACCCTGGACCCGAACGATGACCAGGTAGTCAGGGTACCCGATGACGGGGTTCCAAGGGTGCGCTCCTGGTATTTTTCGTTGAAGTAGCTCACCCTGGGACCCGAACGATGTCCAGGTAGTCAGGAAACCCGATGACGGTGTTCCGAGGGTATGCTCCTGGTATTTTTCGTTGAAGTAGCTCACCCTGAACCTGAACGATATCCAGGTAGTCAGGGTGCCCGATGACGCTGTTCCAAGGGTTCGCTTCTGGGATTTTTGGTTAGCTGAGCTTATACTGGACACAAATGATGTCCAGCTAATCAGGGTCATCGATCACGGTGTTCCGAGGGTGCGCTCCTGGTATTTTTGTTTCGAAAAGCTAACCCTAGACCTAAATAATGTCGAGGTAGTTAAGATCAGCTTCCTCGAGCGAAAATACCAGGAGCGCACCCTGGGAACACCGTCATCGGGTACCATGACTACCTGGACATTGTTCGGGTCCAGGGTCGGCTACTCAAACAAAAAATACCAGGAGCGCACCCTTGGAACCCCGTCATCGGGTATCCTGACTATCTGGACATTGTTCGGGTCCAGGGTGAGCTACTCCAACGAAAAATACAAGGAACGCACCCTTGGATACCCTGTCATCGGGTACCCTGACTACCTGGTCATCGTTCGGGTCCAGGGTCGGCTACTCCAACCAAAAATATCAGGAGCGCATCCTTGGAACACCGTCATCGACTACCCTGACTATCTGGACATTGTTCGGGTCCAGGGTAAGCTACTTCAACGAAAAATACCAGGAGGGCACCTTGGGAACACCGTCATCGGGTACCCTGACTACTTGGTCACCCAAGCACGTCGCTCTGGAACTGTGTTCTCCGTAATCTTACGATTGCTTTGATGATTTTTATATACAGATTATATATATATCACTTCTATATATCGACGTGTCTTACGAAGAAAGACACATCTCAATTTGTCCGCGAAGAAAGACACAACTCGCAATCTAGCCACGAAGAAAGACACAACCCGCAATCTAGCCGCGAAGAAAGACACAACTCGCAATCTAGCCACGAAGAAAGACACAACTCGCAATCTAGCCACGAAGAAAGACACAACTCGCGTCTGGCCGCAAAAAGGATACATGGCGCACATCCCACAATTTTCCGACGTAAAAAATATATGGAATGAAAGCTTAGAATGAGTAAGTTATCATTGACAAAAAAAAACAAGCCTTTTCTACAGTTTAAACTCTTTTTTCGTTAATATTCGCGGGAGAATAATTCCGACATTTGTCTTTCTTCGTGGACAGATTGCGAGTTGTGTCTTTCTTCGCGGCTAGATTGCGAGTTGTGTCTTTCTTCGCGGACAGATTCGGATATGTGTCTTTCTTCGTGGACAGATTCAGTGATGTGTCTTTCTTCGTAAGACACGTCGATATAATCTGTATATAATCTGGATAAAAACTTGACACGTTTTTTCTAATTGGGTGTGCGTGTGTGTGTGTGTGTGTGTGTGTGTGTATGTGTGAATGCGCATCTTATGTTTCTGTAGATTTCGCAAGCTTCTCAGTAGTTCTCTGAGAGCTATTTTTTTAAAAATAGATCTATCTCGCGTTCTTTTGTACTGATTCCCATGGACAGCATAGTTTTGATTATGAAAAATCTACAAATACCCTCTTTCACACCATTCCTCCATTCATATTTATCGATAAGAATTTTTCTCAGAAGTACGTTGAGAGATGCTTTTTCGTACTAAGTCGATTACCATACGCAAGACATTTTCAAAACTAAGGAAGATATATGAACATCCCATTTCCAGACTTAAATCTTACGATTGGTGATCTTAATCAGAAAATTCGACGGAGGTCATCCAGGATACTTATTAAATTAGCCAGTTATATTAATAATTACTCAAAATCCTTGATCAGAACTATCAAAAGATGTGCAGAATTGGATGCGTGAGTATACTTACACTCTATTCATCTATGCAGTTGACATATAAAGTAGCTTACATCGGTTTCTGGTACGCAGCCTTAATAGCTAGAAAGGAGATTGCCAGATTTGGTGAGTTGATAAGAACTTTGGTGGAAAACGATATTTGGCTCAAATATTGGACGAATTGATCTTTGATAGCCAATTTAGTGTGGAGTGGATGAAGGAAATCATAAAATCAACCACATAATTAATTGTTCCGAAGTTTTGCCAGCCAAGTTTACTGGTCTTATCATGCTAGAATTTATTACAAAATTGAACACGTAATAAATTATGTAATCTGTGTTCAGAACGGTACCCCGGGATGCCGCCAGCAGTGGCCCGCCGACGCGTCGCGGACATCGTCGTTTTCAGCTTTGGCTCGGCAGATGAAAGGTTGTGCGTGTATGTGAGTGTGCGTAATCCACGTGCTTGCTCGCGATCGCGATCATGTCTGCATCCATGTAGCGCCCGCTCTCCGACTTCCTTGCTCCCCATACTGACTTGCTCTCCTTTTCCGATTCGTACGCAGCTGTTGGGGTACGCCACCTCTTCTTGGCTGGCGGCGGCTCATATCGTGCGTCGAAATCCCGGAGCTTTTCGAACTCTCTGCCCGCTCGTTCTAGGTCGCTGTACGACCGTATCCTCATATGTCGCATTACATTTCTGTATTTAGGCAATAAATTGCGGAAGGCTCTTTTGACTTGTTTTGTTTCTGCGGGCCTCATTTTGGAATAACGAACAATAACTTGAAATTTCGACAGAAATGCCGAAATTTCCTCGTCCTTGTGCTGTTTCCGCGCTCGCGATTTATTCCATACTCCCTCATCGTCTATCTCGATTATCAGTCCCTATACTTTTTTTCAAATCTGCGCCACGACTTTATATCGCGCCTTTATGCCTTCATGAGTACGCTGGGCATCGCCGCCAGAAACGCAGTATCCGAAATATCCACAATCGGATTGTAGTCCTCTAGTCGGTCTATGAATTCTAGTGCGTCGATCGTTCTGTCATCTGTGAATCGCAGTTCCCAATCGAATAGTGACTGCATGCACCCGTGGCTCATCTGCAGTGAGCTGTATCTGAGTGTGTCTTTCATTTTTGGTAAAATTATTTCGTCATCCCATTGATCGACAACGTCCAAATCCGATGGTACCAATGCATGGTTCGGATTATTTTTACTCGACGTCGTTACTTCCCGTACTCGCTTGCTCTCCTACGAATTTTTCTCCGCGTCTTGTGACCGATACACGTGCTCGTTCTTGCGTCTGAATCGCTCCCACTGTCGGAAGATGTAGTCGAATTGTCCACCACGTTCATTCTACCTTTCGGCCGCTCTGTTGTTGGTAACTTTACTTTGGTGAGCATCGATTAATTCTCGAGTATGAATGGCTGGTATCATTGCCAGACCCTCCCGTAACTTTAGGTTATCCCAAATAGTCTCCCCTTTCTTAGCCGCATTTTCTATTTCCGTGTTATCCACGTCACTTTCTTCTTCGTCGCTCATTAACAATTGGTCATTTTATATGGTTAATTTATTCAGAATTGAATCCATTATTTAGTTTATCTTTCCTGCAGGTGCATATTCAATTCATGGATTTTCCGGATAGCTGCCGTCGATGGTTCGTTGCTTCTCGCTTTTATCTGTCTCGTTTGTGTGGTCTCCGTCGTCGTCTGTCGTATAATGATTTCCTGTCCTTTCGTATTATCGCATGGAGTGATGTTTGGTACGTCTAATTTTTTGATCTGGGGTCTCGCGGTTAGCGTCTGTATCTCCATTTCTTGGCGTTACAATGGGGGTATCATTGGCCTGGTTTGGTGTATTTGGGCTGCATTCAGGAATCGGGCATCTATACCCTGGGTCGTTGAGCTGGCGCTGTTTGCAACTCGTCGGTGGAACGTCGTATTGTGGTTTTGGTCCTGTAAACGGAATTCCGATATCTACTAATTCCACTGATTCATAATAGTGACTATCCGTAATGACGTGTGTCGTACGTCTCGTACAGCTAATGAACATGTATATAGCTGCACAAATGTTAAATAGGCATATTATTATTATGCTGGTTTTAGTGATGTTATCCCGAAAATGGGGTTCAGCTTGTTCTGACGTGATGTCTAGTGTTGGCATAACAAAATATGGTCCCTTTGGCTGTCTCCCGCCTTCGAGGGTTATATTATGAATACTCGCAATGCAGCGGCCAGGGACTGTTAAGTATTGTGTTCCGTTTACTTGGAGCTCCTCGTACTGGTTCGTACAGTAAGTTGCAATTTTCGTTGTTTCTGGGGCAGAAATAATCCATACATCTGATCTTGCTGTTTCGATAATGTTGATTTTTTGTGTTTTGCTAATAGTTTTGTTGCTAATATGCAAATAACTGTATGATGGGGCTTGTAGTAGGCCGCTTTCACAATCTAGTTCGGATTATTCTTGCGGGTGCTTGGCATATGCTTAATTTTGAAATTTTCGTGCATTCCTCCATTTCTGTTTGGGATATGAAGAAGTGTTCTTTTGTTCCTGTTTTGATGGCCATGAATGGTCTCCTTGGTTGGATTTTTATTGTATTTAAATTTTCCTTTGTTGTGAAAGCTGGGACCGGCAGAAGCTCATAAGTTGACCAAACTTTCTTTTTTGTGAATAATTATTTTTTAACGTCCACATATTTCAAACGACGAATGAATTCGGGCTTGGTGGACTATCCCAAAGTGATATTGCGAGAAAAAAATTCCACGCTCCCCGGGCTGGATTTGAACCAGCAACCTCTTGATCTCCGGTCAGTTGCATTATCCACTACGCCACCGGGAAGACGGCTGCTCTCCACATCCCTGGAGCATGAATTCATTCTCTCGCAATATCACCTATATATACACGATCAAATTCGATCGCTTGAATCTGTACGATTAAGGTCCGATCGTATTTGTTACAGATTCCCTTTTTACCTATTTTTCCCCCCACCCTTCCCCCATCCCCAGCCCAACCTATATGTGGACGTTAAAAAATAATTATTTGTAAAATACTAATTCGGGTGAAAAGATGTAGTAGCCCAATAGGTTGGGCTGGGGACGGGGGGATATATATATATATATATATAGAGTATGAAGGAAGGAGGAATTGTATAGCATCGGTTCTTTTGTTTTAAAGTCCAAGTACTTCTTCGATATCTTCGATGAGCAATTCAGGGACAGTATCTTTTGTGTCTATTTCACCGTCTAAAAATTTTATGATTTCGTCTAGAGATTTTTCGTCCGGTGCCGTGAGTTTATTCTCGGGGGTGTACCAAGTAACTTTTGGCGGTGGGATCTTTGTTTTTTTTACACGGCGTTTAGGCGTTTTTATTTTAAAAATCTTGATCCGTTCTGAGCACAGTCTGCACCTCAAGGTTAGTTTATAATTTTCTCCCTTATCTATCCAAGTTTCGATGATTTCGTTCGCCTACCGTTGTCTACATTTGGTTTCTTTTTTGTAGCAGTTTACGCAAATACAGCCCCTTCCTAGTTTGTAATATTTTCTCCTGGATTTCCCTCGTTCCATTATTGTTTGCTGAAATCAGAGGTTGTCATAATGAAGTAACTTGTATGCTTTGTCTTCCCATCTTTCTTAAATCTTCTAATTGAAATTTGATGCAACGGGCGTGTTGTCTAGCTTGGGTTAGTATTGCGTAGTAACTAGGCCTGCACATGTATCTGATGATTTCTTTATTCAAGCCTCTAAAAGACGCAACTACGGCTAATTGTTCCCTGATTATGTTTATATCGGATATTTCTCTAACTTCGGTTACAATAATTTGACCTAGTCGTTTGTAGTATGAGAGCCATTTCTCAAGTCTGTCCCCGTAGTCGTAGCTTCGCCTGCGTCGTCTATGGATTCATCGTTCGCTTTACGAGTTGCTTTTATGTTTTTCCCGAGTAATAATAATTTGGAGAATATTTCTACCTTCTCGTTAAAGGGGCGTTCGTTCATTGTAGTTTCGCGGAGAAAACAAAATTTTAAATCCGGGGAAAGTTACATCTATTGCTCTCTTGGTATGAATGGATAAAGCTGAGCGATCTGGAATTTAGTTTCTTGCGGTTTGAGTGGTTTCAATTCGGTGTCTGCCTCGGTCGGTGGGGCGCTCGGTGGGTCGTCCGTCGCTTCTGCTTCTCGTCCCCCCTCCCTCTTCTTCCTTTTTTTCAGCTCTGTGTACGACTCTCTATGCTTGCCGGCGTGGAGCAATAGCTGAGTGGCCGAGTTCCATAGGCACCCTAAAAGATTCACGGACCAACCGTAAAGAGAGTATAATGCATAACCGTGAATAGCTGAGTCTATGATTAATTTTATGATTCGAAAGATGACAAAAATGCCCAGTACTCCCGCGCTAGCTGACCCAAATGTTATAAAATTTCCCCACATTCTTTTCCAACTATTTACTGCCAATTTCTCAAGTTCTTCTTCGTCGAGCATCTTTAGTAGTGACAATCCGTTGTTATTTATAGATCGTCCTGACATTCCCATAGCTATTGTATTTAGCATCGATGGTCTCTCGACCGGGAACATCAAATGTCTTTGCATTGCCGATATCTCCTCTGGCGAATATATACCGCTATTTGCTAGCTCGGCCGGATCAGTATAGTTCCAGGTCACCTGGGTGTCCGGTGATAACATGTGGGGAACCGTCCCCTTTGTTGCTGCACCCGGCATTACTGTAAACCAATTATCCCCGAGTAGAAACATTGGCGGAATAAGGGGATTGCAAGCTGTCTCGGTCCCGAATTGCTTTAAAATATGCGTTCTTGGTGCTGGGAAATGATTTTTATCGTCCTTCGTGACAGGCAATTCTAGGTAGCACGTCTTGGTTTCGCGTCTTTTTACGTCGACCTGTATGCATTTCATAATATGTACTACTTCTCCTGCTGTAATGGCCATGTACCCGAATTCCTTTGTTATTTGATATGCAAACATATTGGGTGCCGATACGGCCGTGCTTAGTGCATTGGCTATAACGCGTCGTTCTAGTTCGCACTTTTGCAATGATAGATGGTGATACAAACGTTTCATTTCCCTTTTTATGTGTCTTTCGACATATACAAATTTAGAGTTTACATACGTAAATAAATTCAATGCTTGAATTGGTGGTTGCAAAAAGGTTTTGAATCTGTAACTGTTCGGTCCCTCAATAAAAAATAGTTTAGGGTGCTCTGTTCTTAGTAATTCGAACGTGCAAACCGTGACCTTGCCTATTGTCGAGAAGGCAAAACTTATATCATCATTTTCTACAATATATCCGGGTTGTTTTCCTTCTTCCGTAATTTTCTTGACGTCTCCTTCATATAGTTCGGCGTAACTGTGCTCTCCGCAATTTGCAGCGGGTATTGGTTCCCAAAATATGTATCCTGATTCGACATCGATGCATTGGTCTTTGTTGAATTCGCATCTTGTCCCGGAAGGTAGGATGATCTCGTTTGCGTTTAACACGACCGTAGCGCTAGTTTCTTTCAGTGATATTTCGACGTATCCTTGTACTATCACGTCTTCGAATATTCCGTAGGGATCAGAGTAACTGGCTCCATTTTTGCATTCTCCGTTGGCTTTGATCATCCCTGCGAAGGTCATGGGATGCACGATAGTATTGTTTATTTTTAAATTCGTGATTAATTCGTCACGAATTTTATACTGCTTGAAATCGTGCATTCTCCTGCATTCTTCCCTTGTAATTTCCTGAAGGAATTTTATTTCTCCCCTAGAAATTTCTGATGTTTTGTCCCACATGCCACAGTATTTCACACTTCTTTTTACTTGAACCTTGCAGTAGCGCACCTGCGTGCCTACGAACTCGTTGCTTTGTAGTAGTCTCGCATAAACTTTAGTCTCTTTTACCATCGGCTCCTTGATATTGCATTCTCCTACGTTGAGTAATGAGAAGGTTGACATATTTGTGACCTTTTGCGAGCAATCGAATGCTATAATTCCCTGGCAGTTTCGGACTATAGATAACCCCACTGATATGAGTATCAGCATTTTTAATGAATTCATCTGTAACAGTTAATTATATTATAGTTCGCGATATTTATTCATACCCGGATTCCCTTTGTTAGTAAATAATTGCGTGTAAATTGAGTGACTTGCGTTAGCGTGATTAGTTTAGCGAATGTTCAGATTTATTTATTCATAGATATCGTAAAACTCGCAATTTTCACCTTCTACATACGAGAGGCGCAGTCGATTAATATGAACCATTTCCGAGTGTTTTTTATTCAAGTGTATCAATACGTTTCCGTTTTCCATTACATCAAGTACCAAGAAGGGTCCTGAGTATCGGTTATCAAATTTGTGCGGCTTAGGCCCCTTTTGTAACCATACGTAGTTTCCAATTTTTAGGTTCGTTTCATTCACTTTTTTGTCATAATATTTCTTTGATTTTTCCTTAGTTTTTAATAAATTGACTTGCGCGATCTTATGTAGTCGATTCAATCTTGTTGCGAGTTCCTTGATGTAGTTATCATATGTAGGGTTTGTATCCCCCGCTTCGGATAATATATTAGCTGGCGTGCGTGCCAGTCTGCCGAAAACCAGCTCGAACGGGGTGACGCCCGTTGATTCACTTACTCCAGTGTTAAAGTTGAAAGTTGCAAGGTCAGTGTATTCATCCCAGTCGTTTTTACTATTATTTATAAAACATTTTATGTATTCGGCTAAACTTGCGTGTGATCGCTCCAAAGAGCCATTGGATTGTGGGTGAAAGGCGGTGGTCTTTATTTGCTTAATCTTAAACCTACGGCACACTTTTTTCATTAGACTCGATAGGAAATTCGTAGCTTGGTCAGTAAGGATTACTCGCGGAGCTCCGAAGACACAGATACCCTTTTTTATCAAACCTTCCGCTACGGCTGTTGCGGTGGTTGAAGCCAGTGGTTCCGCCACTGTGAATTTTGTAAAAATATCTTGAAAAGTTAATATGTGATTATTTCCGCGTGGTGTCACTGGGATGGGCCCGACTATATCCATTGCAACTGTATCCCAGGCAACTTGCGGATATTGTGTTATTATCATGGGAGCCTTAGTTTTGATTCTCGTTAATTTTTTCAGTTGGCAAGTTAAGCACCTGTGGATAAAATTTAAAACGTTCTCTTTCATATTGTTCCAACAAAAGTATTGTTTAATCCTTTTTACGGTTTTACTCACGCCACGATGTCCGCCTACTCCTGAACAATGTGCCTCATTAATAATCTTTTCTCTGTCTTCAATTTGTGGTAATCGTATCAGCCCCTGGCATATGATTAGTTTGGTTGGGCTGTTTGAGAAGGGTTTCTCAATTTTTTCGAGTACGTTGCTCCATTGCAAACCCTCAATGTCATCTGATTTTGCGACACTAATAGTAGGTAGAGGGTTTTCCTCGATACATTGTGATAATTTGTTCGTTAATATATCCAAGTTTGAATTTATTTTTGAAAGCGAGGTTCGTTGCCCTTATCTAACAGGCATGATTATGTGAATTTTGTTGTTTACTTTCATAATTCTTGGTTCAGCTTCATGCAGATCTTCGAGTTTTGGCAATTTATTTTGAACCTTCAATTGCCTCGCCCCTTCATCGCATGGGTCCCCGTTTGTTGACATGAAATACATATAATTATCCTTCCTCATGAATATTGCTTCTCGGCAGTACACCGTGCCTAATGCATGAGTTTCGTGTGCTTTATCAAATTGTTCTCGATCTGGCTCGTCTTGGCTGGACGATATATCGTTTTCTTGCCTCTCGTGAATCTGGGGCCTTGAGCCCACTTCGTTTTCCATACTTGCTTGCTTTCTTTCTGGTAATTCATACTCCTCGTTGAGTGTCTCGCTCTAGATCGTCGGCTCGGCGCATACCCCCTCCCCCGTAGGCGAGACATCGGTTGCTCCGCCCGATGTTTGTAGCGCGGTGGTACTTTCCGAGACTGGCTGCCCCATTGCCTGGCTCTCCTTGTTTTCTTTTACCTGTCGCTTTCGAGGCGCCAAGGCTTGTATGGCCTCTTTATATTTCTGGCTGGCTTCGTGCCCCGTTTTACCCCGTGTAATCATTCTGATCTGGCTTACTTCATTTGGTAGTTCTTTTATTTCGCAAATCGGATTTCTGCTCAACGCATCAGCGACGTTTGTTTTACCTGGTCTATAAATCACTTCGAAGTCAAATTCCGCCAATGCCAATCTCCACCTTGTTACGCGTGCATTAGGATCTTTGCTCGTTTGCATCCAAACGAGAGGCTTATTATCCGTAATAAGTTTGAATTTTCTTCCAAATAGATATGGTCTAAAGTGGTTTATGCAGTATAATATTGCTAAGGCTTCTTTTTCGTATGTGTCATATTTCCTCTCATAGTCATTCAATATTCTTGATACGTATGCTACGGCTTTATCTGCTCCTATTCTTCCTTGTCCTAATACTCCCCCGACTGCATAACCAGATGCGTCTGTATATAGATTGAAGCATTCCTTAAAATTAGGAAAACTTAGAAGTGGCTGCTCACATAATTTATCTCTGAGAGTTTCAAATGCTTTTTGTGTTTCTTCGGTCCATTCAAATTCTATTTCTTTTTTCAATAGCTTTGTGAGGGGCCTTGCAATTTTAGCGAATTCGTGGATAAATCTTCTGTAGTACCCGGCCGATCTCAAAAATTGTTTGATATTTTTGGGTGATTTGGGTATAGGAAATTCCTTCACTGCTATTAATTTGTTTGGATCTGGTTTTACTCCATCAGCACTAATTACATGTCCGAGATATAATACCTCCTTTTTGAAAAACTCGCATTTCTCTGGCTTTAATTTCAAATTTGCTTTTCGTAATCTTATGAACAGCATTTCTAATCTTGTAATATGTTCCTCCAATGTTTTTGAAAACACCACGATGTCCTCGATGAAGAAAAACAAAATTTTGTTTATTAATCATGCTAATACTATTGATTGCTATCTACAAAATGTTGCTGGCATTGTTATTAGGCCAAATGCAGCTCTATTGAATTGGAATAAGCCATCATGGGTTGCGAATGCTGTTTTGTGACGGTCCCGCTCGTCGATTTCTAACTGGTGAAAACCGGCTGCTAGATCAAACACTGAGAAGTATTTCGCCTCTCCTAATTGGTCGAGGATATCGTTTATATTGGGCAGCGGGAATTGATCGTCTAGTGTTTTGTCGTTCAACTTTCTGTAGTCAATCACCATGCGATATTGCTTGTTTCCATGCATATCTTCCTTCTTGGGTACTAAGAAACACAGGGAACAGTAGCTTGAAGTTGAGTGTTCGATAATTCCATTCTGTAGAAGTTCGTGTATTTGCTTCGCTATTTCTTCTTTATGCGTGGGCGGCAGTCTGAAGAGTTTACTCGTTACGGGTACATCGTCTTTTGTTGGGATCGTTAGTTTTAGTACATTAGTGTATGTAAGCCTTTCTCCTTCTAAATGGAAAATATCGCTATTATTTTCTATTAGTACTGTTATAGTTCTTTGGTTCTCAAAATGATCGAGTTCTAGAATTTTCTTAATTTCTTCTAGTCTGTTTTGATTTTTCTTAGTCTCAATAGTGTGTCTTACTTTCAGTAGAACTTCATATGCACGCAGTATTGATGATAATGTTGTAAGTTCCCCACTTCTCTTTGCTTGTAGTTCCTTGCGCAATTCTTTCAGGGCATAGTCGGTTTCGTTGCGTATTTCGATGAATAAATCATCTCCATTCATTTCATTCAGAATTTCATTTATGTGCTCTTCTATTTCGTCCGATAGATTTACGCATAGCCCGCTGCCTCCGTGTAGTATCCACATCAGCTTATCTATTCTCTTTATTAAGATGTCTCGCATCGCCTTGCTCTTTTCGCTCAGCGGTGCTGTTTCTCCTCGGGCCCTGTTGTCCATGTCTGGAAGTGAATTTTTCTCGTCCGTTATGTTCACTCTTTTGATATTTAATATTGTGTATGGTTGTTTTCTTTTTCTATGGTCTCCACATGTTTCATCAATCGGCCAATAGTCGTATGGTTTTTCCGATGATATTTCCTCTTTGGATTCATTGATCGTGGAGATATTTCTAGTCAGCGCACCGGCTGTTTCATTGTATATTGGCTCCTTTGCCACGCAACTTTTTTCCATAGTCACCTCAGCCGTTTTGATGCGTATCGGCTCCTTCACCGCAAAAAAACTATCAACCAGCGCATCGGCTGTTTCATTACATTTTGGCTTTTCAGCCAAAAAATTTTTCTCAGGCACATCGGTCATTTCGACACATATCGGCTCCTTCGCCGCAAAAAAACTATCAACCGGCGCATCGGCCGTTTCATTACATTTTGGCTTTTTAGCCAAAAAATTTTCCACAGGCACATCGGCCATTTTGACACATATCGGCTCCTTTGCCACAGAAAAAGTTTTCCTACCCGTATGATGGTCATCAATTTTTCTAATATCTATTAGAAAATTAGCTTTTTCGCAATATTCTTTCGTTTTGACTTCACTCAAGAAGATCTCATTGCTAATTTTTATTGGTTTATTTGGTATAAAGGGTATTCTGAATGATTCAATTATTAAGGCGTTCCTCTCGTAGTCGATTTTCACCTTCTCTTTCTCAAAAAAATCACATCCTAGCTGTTCGTTCGCAAACGAAGAAGCGCGCAGGGAGAAGAATTCAAGAAAATACTCAGGCTGAAACTCAAATCTTTATTAACAAAAAATAATAGTTAATTGGAGCGTGCTGTCGATCTGTCAGCTGAAGGCGATCTGACGAGCGAAGCGCGTGAAACATCCCGTTGCTAAGCAGCTCAAAACGTGACTCGCGTGTTTCTTTCGAACGCTACAATCGAACTACGGATACAGGGCAATCTCAATGACGAACGTAATTCCGACATATGAAAGATCCGCGCATAGCCCGAATACACCCTTGAGTAGTTTCTTGGCCAAAACGCCCTCAGTCAGCCTGTATGCTGCTGAGTCGTGGTCTTTCAGCGCGAAAGACAGCTGTGCCCCCGGTAGATTAAATCATCTCCGTGACACGGCCGGAAAACTCTGGAACTGATGTTCCCCTGTTTTAAAAACTCTCTAAAATGCACCCGTGACAACACACGGACACACCCATGCCAGAATCACGCCCGAAATTACGGTTGCCTCAACAATCACTCAATACATTACGAATACATTTATACATAATACATTTAATACGCTCACATACTCACACATACACATTGAACAATATCATGTAAACTAAATCGTTTTGAACGGCAACATTCTCTCCCCCGTATAAAACTCGCGTTTTATACACTCGCAAATTTAATGATTTTATGACTTGGACGTTTTAACATTCCATCCGCAGTTCTTACGTCAACAATTCTCACTTCATTCTCTTTATCAGGATATGTTTTGATGATAACTCCTTTTCTCCAATTATTCCTAGCAGCATTATTGTCGATAATAAGAACTATATCTCCGACTCTTAATTTTTCTCCAGAACTCCGAAACCATTTATTTCGCGATGTAAGTGTTGGTAAGTACTCACGCACCCATCTATTCCAAAATGCATCTGCGAATTGTTGAGCTAAATGCCACTGTTTCTTTAAACATAAAGATTGCATATTGTAATGTGCTAAACCAACCGTTCCAGATGATGATCCCAATAAAAAATGGTTAGGTGTGAGAGCTTCACGATCACGTGGGTCGAGAGATACGTGGGTTAATGGTCTGGAGTTAAGAGAATTTTCTATTTCGGCAAGAACAGTAATCAATGTTTCTTCAGTTGGAGCATGTCCTTTCAAAACTACTTCTAGGCATTCTTCAACTGACCGTATTAACCTCTCCCACGCACCTCCCATATGTGACGCGGCAGGTGGATTAAATCGCCATTCAAATTTATTTTTAAGCGCGAAAGCAATCATATCTTTCTTGGTATCGTCATCATTTAAAATTTGGATTACGTCTCTCAATTCTTGACTGGCGCCACGGAAATTAGTACCGTTGTCACTGAAAATGATTGCAGGAAAACCTCTTCGCGCGGCAAACCTTTGAACTGCCATGATGGCCGAGTCAGTACTCAGGCTATGAGCTAATTCGACGTGAACAGCGCGGACAGTTAAACAAGTAAATAAGGCTCCCCAGCGCTTTTCACGTCGACGTCCTATTTTGACAATTATCGGTCCAAAATAATCTAATCCACAAAATGTAAACGGTCTGAAATGAAAACCCATGCGTACTTGAGGAAGCTTGGCCATTTTTGGGGTATAAGGAGATGCTCGTAACAAACGACATTTTCCACATTTGTTGACGATCGATCGGAAACATCTTCGAATACCTAAGATCCAATAATTTTGTCTTAATTCATTTATTACTGTTTCGTGATTTTTATGATATGCTCTCTCATGATAATGTTCAATTAAAAGTTTAGTTACCGGATGATTTGCATCGAGTATTAAAGGTTCAAATTTTGAATTACTTCCGGGTAATTGCTCAACTCGACCTCTCACACGCAATAATCCGTTCTCGTCTATGAAAGGTGTGAGTGAAGAAAGTCGATTTTCCAATGGTAGATTTTTCGAATTTAACAATAAATTTATTTCTTTACCGAACGAATGTTTTTGAATTTCTTTAATCCACAATTTTTCTGCGTAATCTTGCCGTTCTAAATCAGAAAAATCATCTTCAACTTTTAACCATAAATCAACAGCTTTAATAACTAATAAGGTAGATGTAATCAGTCTTTGCCAAGTGGAAAATCGACTATAATCAGGAAGATACGATGAAGTTTCCGAGTCTTCGACAATCAAATTTATTTCTTTCTTCATTTCACAACTAAAATCGGGACTTTCGTTTATCCAATTATTCTTATTTTCGACTGGCCAATATTGTTCATCTTTTCGCAAAAATGAAGGGCCATTGAACCATCGACTCTCGTTAAGCCATGATTTTGGAGCCCACCTAGTAGCGTCATCCGCGGGATTTTCTAATGTAGGAACCCATTTCCATTCAGATATTTTAGTTTCTTCATTTATTTCACCTAACCTATTTTCAACAAAGGTTTTGAAAGTTCGCGGATCAGATCTTATCCATTGTAGGACTGTCTTCGAATCAGACCAGAATACACGACGATTGATACAAAATTTGTGCTCTTTCAGTACAGTTCTGGCCAATCTCACAGCTAACAATGCTGCTTGAAGTTCTAAGCGAGGAATTGTTGAAGACTTAATCGGAGCGACTCTACTTTTTGCTATAACTATTGCAGTATGAATTTTACCACTTGATAGGACAAATCGCCAATATACTACAGCCGCGTAAGCTTTCGAGCTTGCATCGCCAAATACGTGTAATTCAGTTGATATTATTTGCTCATTAGGTAATTGGTAAGACCGAGGTATTCTACAACTTTCAATATTTTTTAATTCACTGAGCCACGTTTTACACAGCTGAAATTCTCGATCACAAATTTTATCGTCCCAACCTATGCGACTTGAGATAATCTCTTGCATTAAAATACGACCATGAATTGTAAATGACGATATTAAACCAAGAGGATCATACATTTTCATGACCACGCTCAAAAATTCTCGTTTGCTAGGTTTTTCAATACCTAATCGAAAATCTGATTTGATCTTAAGTTCATTGAATTTGAAACTGAGCTCATCTGTATTGGATAACCAATGTAACCCGAGTACTCGTTCTCCACAATTCATCTTTAATAAATTCACGGCATTATTTTGTCCGTTATTTGAATTGATTACGTCTAAAACACTCGGTTCGTTACTCGACCATCCGTGCATATCCCAATTCGCTGCTTTATTAATTTCAATTACTTGGCAAACGCGAGTTTTCGCTTCCTCGATACTATCGAAACTATCCAACCAGTCATCCATGTAACAGTTTTCGAGAATGCATTTGACTGCTTCGGGGTATTTTTCTTTGAATTCCAACGCGTTCTTGTACATAATGTACAAAGCCTCTGACGGAGAACATTTCGCGCCAAAAAAGACAACCACCATCATGCATTCTATTAATTGTGTAAAATCAATTTTCGAATTATTAGTATCCCACCAAAAAAATCGTTGAGCGTTATGATCAGCTGGTCGAATTTTAATTTTAAGAAACATATCTTTGACATCCCCTTTTATAGCAACGAGCTTTTGTCGAAAACGCATGAGAACACCCAATAGATTTTTCAATAGATCTGGCCCTTTTAACATTAGGTCGTTGAAACTCTTCGAGCCGGACTTTGCAGCTGCGTCGAAAACAAGCCTAACTCTTCCCGGTTTATTGGAATTTTTAACACCAAAATGTGGAAGATACCACGTTCGACCTTCTGGTGGATTGCAAGCTCGAACGGCAAATCCTTGTTCGAATAACCGATTCATTTCAAAAGTATAAAGCTTTGCATATTCTGGATCACGAGTAAATTTTCGCTCTAACAGCCTTAACCTATTCAAAGCACTTGCTCTACTATTAGGAATACACTCGATGTCGTCTCTCCATAATAAACCAATTTCCCATGAACCGTTAGTACGACGACTAGTTTGATCGAGAATTTCATAAGCTTTTTTATCACTAGGATGAACGCGGGGATTTCGACTTACACCTAATATGTCAAGATCAAAGAATTGTTTAATCATCTCATCAAGATTATCTAAATAAGGTTTTTCAAAATTATTATTCAAATTAAAATCATAACAATTATTCAAACAATTATTGACTGGTAAGCTTAAATTATTTAATTTCTTAGAAACTTTTCCATGAATTGTCCAACCTAACGAGCAACGAGAAAGAATAAAATTGTAAGGTTTTAGTTCGTAAAATTCTCTGACTAAAATCAAGTGACAATTATCTTGTCCTATCAGAATATCGGGTGTGAGGTTAAACGGATTGACTCTGACTCCGGTTTCTTTTTCGCAAAAATCAGATATTTCCATAGATAAATGCTGTGATGGAAGTGACAAATCGTTTATCACGATAATATTGTTTAAAGTTAAAGAACCAGTGGCATTTTCTAATCTGAGAGATACTTTTCTATTGCAAATCGAAACTGGATCTTTTTGACAAACGACTTTGATGGCTGTATTTGCATGAGAACTTACCAAACCTATTCTATTAACAATTTTCTTATTTATGACCGAAACGGTTGCTCCGTCATCTAGTAAAACTAGTACGGGTACAGATGACTTCAAACCCACGGCATTCATCTCGATCATTCGCAGCATAACACATCCATCCAGTCACAATCCATTTTTATCTTTCTCAGAGGCATTCTCAGACGGTACATTATTTTTACTTGAAGCCACAGGAGCTTGAACAGAGCTACCATCTCGTTTCGATTTTTGTACTTTTGATTTTTTAGTCTCCTCGGTTTTAGGGGAGAAATGTAAAAGTGAATGATGATGTCGTTCACACTGATTACAAACATGTTCTCTAGTACAATTTTCACGGTTATGACCCTTTTGTAAACAATTGTAGCAGAGCCCAAGTCGTCGAACAATCTTCCATCGTTCACGCATAGGTTCGCGAGCAAAACTTCGACACTCTTTTATCGAATGCTTATTAAAACCGCAGTGTTCACAATGAATGCCATCTTTTTTATCAGACTCCGATTGTTGAATTTCAGATGCGTGAGTTGCCAAAAGAACTTTTTGATTGGGAGTACGAGAAGATCGCGGGTCACGATTGTTTCGATTGAATATATTTTTACGTGGCTCTGTCGTTTTTAGGTTAAGAATTCCCGCTTTCAGAGCTATTTCTGCTTCGTGAATTATGAAATCAGATAATTTTTCGAGTGGAGCTTTATTGTTTTCTCCTGTGGCTACATGTCGCGCGTAATCTTGAAGCATACTACTTGGTACCTTTTCCAAAATTTCTTTCAAAAACTCAGGGCTGTGCAAATATCCAATGTTATTTAAGGATTTTATGGCTGCAACTGCGTTCTTTAATTTTGTTGCAAATTCAATGAGATTAATTTTTCCAGTATCTACATTTGGAAGCTCTTTGACACTTGAGACAATTTTCTCTAGAATGATCTGTGAATTCCCAAACCTTAATTCTAATGTGTGCATTATTTCGGAAGCTGAGCTTCCAGATGCGAATAAAGATTTTGCTGCCTCGCGAGCTTCTCCTCTCAAAGAATCGAAAAGCTTCACTCGATTTTCTCGATCAGAGCATTGACCTAGTTCAGTCGATAAATCTAGGGCTTGTTTGAAATGAAGCCATTCTAGCGGGTCCCCCGAAAATTCTGGCAATTTTTTGATTATTTTACTTTTAGAAAAACTTGAACTCATTGAATTTTCAATTTGGAAATTTGCAATAGAATTAGAAAGAATATCTGCTAAGCGATTAATTGGATCGTTCGCATTCAAAGAATTTTGTATTCTATTATCATTATAATTGGTGCTATCTGCTAATGGAATAACCTGAGTTTGTACTTCATTTGACTTTTCAACGCTATCATAATCATCAATCACACAGTCATTCAAATACTCATTCTCATCCGACGATACCTCCGGCGAATAATCTTGTGAAGACGTGGTCCTCATGTGCGATTCACGCGCAGTCTGCTGTGGATGCCAAGGAGTTTGCAGATCTTCATCAGCCGTATTGGTGGCGACGTCGTTGGTCTTCTTTCCACGCGCAGAGCTCCGAGGCACTCGAGGCAGCAGGTCTCTGGTCGCAGCTTTCGTTTTGCGAGTAGTCGGACGACGTACAGTGGCTTGCGCTCCATGCGCGGCCTGCTGATTTGTCAAAGTTGATGTGCTGAGCGGAGTGTTACCAGCGGCCTGCGCTCCATGCGCGGCCGGCCGATTTTTTGACGTTGATGGACTGAGCGGCGTGTTACCAGCGGCCTGCGCTCTACGCGCGGCCTGCCGATTTTTCGACGTTGATGGGTCCAACGGGACGTTGACAGCTGCTTTTGCCCTTCGCGCTGCTAGCTGACGTCTTGGAGGCAACTGGTCTCGCTGAACGGGCTGCGCTCCTCGCGCAGTTTGCTGACGTGTTGGTAGCGGTGGATCTCGCTGAACGGTCTGCTTCCTCCGCGCAGTCTGCTGACGAGCTGTAGATGATGTTCTCGGTAGAGCGTTACCAGCGGCTCGTGTTCCACGCGCGGCTCGCTGATGGGTCAGAGACGGCGGAGCTTGTTGGCGCACTGGGATCCTCGAAGCGCGAGCATTTTCGCTCAGTGGAAGCCCTGCATATTCATTTAAATTAATTTGTGAATTATTTGCATTCACTTGTTCGTCATCTTGCTCCTCTTCAAAATCATTATTTCCATCTTGTCTTATTTGTGGAATAGTTTTCCGAAATTTGCTCTGTCCAGGAGGATGGTCAGATCTCTTCCTTTTCTTGCCCACCATGATTGCAGAGTCCTCCCTCGCGAAGATAAAAAGGACAGGTTAGTGTCCTGTCACGGTCGCCAAAATGTTCGTTCACAAACGAAGAAGCGCGCAGGGAGAAGAATTCAAGAAAATACTCAGGCTGAAACTCAAATCTTTATTAACAAAAAATAATAGTTAATTGGAGCGTGCTGTCGATCTGTCAGCTGAAGGCGATCTGACGAGCGAAGCGCGTGAAACATCCCGTTGCTAAGCAGCTCAAAACGTGACTCGCGTGTTTCTTTCGAACGCTACAATCGAACTACGGATACAGGGCAATCTCAATGACGAACGTAATTCCGACATGTGAAAGATCCGCGCATAGCCCGAATACACCCTTGAGTAGTTTCTTGGCCAAAACGCCCTCAGTCAGCCTGTATGCTGCTGAGTCGTGGTCTTTCAGCGCGAAAGACAGCTGTGCCCCCGGTAGATTAAATCATCTCCGTGACACGGCCGGAAAACTCTGGAACTGATGTTCCCCTGTTTTAAAACTCTCTAAAATGCACCCGTGACAACACACGGACATACCCATGCCAGAATCACGCCCGAAATTACGGTTGCCTCAACAATCACTCAATACATTACGAATACATTTATACATAATACATTTAATACGCTCACATACTCACACATACACACACATTGAACAATATCATGTAAACTAAATCGTTTTGAACAGCAACACTAGCAATCCTTCTTCTTTAATTGAGAAGTCGTTATCAACGATATGACAATCTATCTCAAAGTTATCGAAATATAATCTAATTTTTCCTATAGTGAATATACTATGGTTAGTGATCCCGCTTAATTTCAATATTTTTTCTCTGCTCATTGTTTCTTTGTGAATGACGTTTCTTAATTTTAATGAATTCGGGTCTGCTCCTGAGTCGAGAATGAATTGAATCTTTTCATTTAGGCAATTTCTTAACCCTTTGTGTCTCACATTTTTCTGTTCAATATATCACGTTGAAAATTATCACTCGGGGGTTTTTGGGGTCGTTGATCACGAATCTGAAGTCAGAATAATGAAATTTTCACATCCAAGATGGCGGTTTCAACATGGCGGACTCACTTTTCCAAAAATAGACGTAGAGCAGTAAAAACTTGTACTCGGGGGTTTTTGGGGTCGTTGATCACGAATTTGAAGTCAGAATAATGGAATTTTCACATCCAAGATGGCGGTTTCAACATGGCGGACTTACTTCTCCAAAAATAGACGTAGAGCAGTAAAAACTTGTACTCGGGGGTTTTTGGGGTCGCTGATTACGAATCTGAAGTCAGAATAATAACATTTTTACATTCAAGATGGCGGATTCATTTTCAACCTTAATTTACACCCTGAAAATGACCTCTGAAGTAAAAAATGAATGGGACACTTTTGTCTGCAAATTGCCTGAATTTCATAGAAAAATTATCTCCAAGATCATTGGAGCACATTAAGTACTCCACATTACCAATTGGAGCCTCTATTTTTGAACCCTGGGAATTCGCTCGTCAAGAGCCCCACCCTATGGGAACTGAAAGTTGTCCCAATTCATACCACATGCAGCCTACATAGTGAAAAAATGAGCCTGGGCTCCGGAAGCTCCCAAAAAATCAATATATTAACTTAAATATGGGTAAAAATAGGCTAAAATGACTATTCAACGGGAGCCTTGTACCGCCAACACTTCTAAATTTTGCAAACACTTGTCTGTGGTATTATTACAATTATCCATTGTAAGAACTCACATTCTATCATGCTAATACATATCCTGAGTTATCAATATCATATTTATATAAATCAAGCATTATTAATACTTGACGTCACCTAACTTTCAGTAGTTACATGTATTGATGGTCAATATATTGTCTCTATTGTGCTAAAATTGACAAGAAACGACTAATAAAGTACATTGTCATGAATTGCATTCACTCGATAAGGAAAATTAATCCAAAAAGTAAATTATAAGCTGCCCGCGTGGAAATTATTTTCTTGGAAAACTACGGAAATTTTTTTCATTGTATAACCATGGCATTTGATATGGCAGTTTCCTTGCTAATTCGTGTTTAATGGCCAGATGCCATGATTTTCCAATGAAAAATGTTTTTATTTTCTCATTTTTCTTTTCATTCTGTCTTATAATTGTCATAAGGATTTATTTTTTATCGAATCTTGTAATTTACTGAGAATTTTCCAATGTAATCCATTATTTTTCATTCAAAATAACTTGGATTGAAGTATCGCGAAGTCCCACGATTTTGCCAAGAAAATTTTTCGATGCATATCCTAGGTAAATCATGAAATTTTCCGGATTTTTCCTGGGCTTTGTTATATAATTCATAGATAAATCGCACGATTTTCTCAAGAATTTTTTTTTATCTAGGTGAATCGTGGCATTTTTTGCTCTACTACATGATTCATCGTTAAATTTTTCATCCTCCATTCAGAAAAAAAATACTTTGAGATTTTACATAGCATTTACGGTTTAAATGAGACTGGCGAGTGAAATGATGTAAATTTCATGATTTCCCGTAGAATCAAATAATCAAAATATCGCGTTATCACAGACAGATACTTTTTTCTTGATAATTTATTATTTGGTAACTATTCTAATTAACAAATTGAGTATTCACATGAATATATAAAGAAAACTATTAGATAGAAGACAATCATTTGAACTTTCAAAGAAACTATTACAAAAGAATATGTATAAATTATACAATAATAACAAAAGAAACTGTATAATTTATACAGCTCCACAGAAAAAAAAGTTAGCAGCTTCACAAACCAGAATAGCAGAATAGACCCTACGTCTTTTAGGTCACTGAATCCGAATCGAGGGTCGGTTTGGCTTCGTTTCGAAAACGTAGGGTAAGCCTATTCTGGTTTTTGGAGCTGCCAATTTTTTTTCCCGTGGTGCTGCTGTTATCATTAATATAGAAACAAATATTCATCCATCATCCTCTGATGAATCCAAAACAGGAAATCGTCTCTGTATTTTGAAATGTTGAATTGCTGATGATGATGTTCCTGGTTTCTCAAGCTCCATTAGGTCAGTTATTGATGCTGATAATGCAAATTGTGATTTATTTTCTGAATCATCTCGTGAATGTTCCAAATGTGTGTTTTAAATGTATCCGACTGGAGCATCTCGATGTAAGTCTCGTGAACTTTGTTTGATTAATCCATTAAATCCAAATCTGGAGCAGGTGGCGTCACACTAACTATTGAATCCGTGACATAGCCAAAAAAGAACATCCGTGTTTTTTCTTTTGTCATTAACTAGTTTTTATAATGAATTATTCACACAAATTTAGCTTAACTACGTTATTTTGGAAAGCTGAGAATACCATTATATTCTACGCAAAAATTCACGACAAAAAACTATGAATCATTTTTTCCTCAGAGTTCAATTTGTTAGTTCAAAATGTTCGATTTGGGTTATTTATCAATGAATAATTTGAGGTTTTAATTTGGGTTATTTATCAATATTTGGATCTAATTTATCAATGAACAGTCCAGATTTTGGTTTTATTTCAACAGCTCCTTTTCTATTTTTATAAGCAGGCAAGATTCCTTTGAGTTGATCATCCTAAATATAATAATTAATTATGGAGTTCGATATTATATTGAGCAACTAATGCATGAAACGCGATTTTAGCCGGAGCGTCACACGTACCCTCTCAAATACTCACAGTGAAAAGTCACTGTATGAAGGTGGATGAACCATTGAATGGAATTATACAGTAACTTTTTCTTATAATACAATACAAGTTATTTACTTTTATGAAACTTTATGGCTTTAAAAATTCTCTTTGAGGTCAAAGCTCATGGGATTCGAGTGAATTTTTTTCACTTTGTCACTTGTGACGGGGAAACCCGTCACTAAGGACGGAGAGGCTGCTCGCCGATCCGGCCGGTACGGCACCTTAGCAGGCAGCCACCGGCTCGGGAGGGCAGCACTCTCCAGCGCGCATGCAAGCCGCAGCGCGCCGAGAGTTCCGGCGGCGCGAGGCCGGGAGTGAGCACGAGGCGGACGACCATTCTCGTCCGGTGCCCGCAAGCCTCAACACGCGACGCGCGCGAGACACCCGAGTTGCAGAGTCCCCACGTGTGCGAGATCGTGAGCGTGTGTGCGTGCGTGTGCCCAGGACGCCGAGGTCAACGTCGTCGCCGCAGCCAGCAGCCGCAGAGAGCAGCAGAGCCGAGCCGAGGACGAGAGAGAGAGACAGCGAACGGCGGCAAGGTTTAGCAGTGTGCGCGTCGCGGCCCCGGTGTCCCCCCCCCCCGTAAGAACGTGTGTGTCGGCGAGCGCGCCAACACACCCAAGGAACGACGGGCTCCGGCCCTGGCCCGGGCCTCTCCCCTCGCGCCCCCCCCCCGACGTCACGGCCTAGCGAGCGCGCGGGTCGACTCCGTTCGAGTCTCCGCGCGCGGCCGTCCCCCCCCCCCCCCGAGAGAGTCCCCCGTGCTCCGAGCGAGAGCTAGTCGCGGCACTCCCGGCGCCTGTAACAAATACGGAGTACCCGCGGTAGAGCCAATCCCCACGTGAACCTGATGCGAACGGGCACCAGGTCACACACTTTGCACATCCTTCCAATCGTTTATCCACACCTTCGTACAGTGATTTTTCACTTTAAGAATTTTAGAGTACGTATCCATGACAGTACGAACACGAGTTTAATTTTTTTTACATGTGAACGTAAGAAAATCATTATATATCATGTTTGCATGAATGCATGAAATGGACTTCAATTTTATAAGAAGTAATTTATGAAGCTGGGGATGGAATACTTACTTTGTGCATAATAGTAGTACCACTTGCATTTTCTAATTCTTTCGCAGTTTCCAAAAGCGTGAATACAGCTTTATCGACCGCTTTCGCATAGTAATGGAATAAATATAAATAAGTTTGAATTAAGTTATCAAAGATGAGATTATGCATCAATTGTGAGTTTAATTTTCTCATCATTAAGGTAGTTAAAAAACTCTTTATTTTTATGATTTAAATGATGAAATAAAATTTTCATGACAGAAGATGCTTTCAATGAAACATTGAATAAAAAAAATAAAACTACCTGCTTTCATTGTAAGACAATTCTGACAACCTGATTCAATTTGCTCCTCATTTGATTCTTCCCGTGGTTCATTGTTAGTGTCAGAAAAATCTGATTCAGAAAAATGCCCTTCACTCAAATTGTAAATTTAATTTAGCTCTTTCCTACGATCTCTTTCTTGCTTCTCATACTTTTCTTTCCTTCTTAGGGATTCTTCCAATCTCAAGTTTTCGTTGATCTTCCTTTCACGGTCCATTTTTTCTTTTAGCCCCATTTGAATTTCATAATTTTTTGATTTATCGATTTTCGTATTGTTTGCCTCTATAGTGTTGACTGGAAGTAAATCTGATGCAAAAAATGTTTACTATTAATATTTACCAAATATTATAATTGAAATACAATTGTGCGTGTTACATAAACTACAAAATTAAGTTCCTCGCTTGATGGTTATTTGAAAATACAATACAAGTAAATTTGAAAAACATGAACTCTGAGCAACATATAATGTCAAAGATGACTGATTGAAACACGCCTCCGTACTTGCTAGGATAAACCACAGATAGTTTTTGAATACTCAAAAAGCTTATATCTACAGCTATTCAGGCCAATGCCTCGATTTCCCCAGAGATATTCTGTGAACTATTCATATTTTCATGCATGTAGAGTATATACAATAACCTATAAATATAGATATACTGTTCATACATAAAATTAACAGAGAATCATTAGTATCTCCGGGAAAACCTAAGCATTAGCCTAAATGACGAATAAATTCGGGCTTGGTGGACTATCCCAAGATGATATTGCGAGAAAAAAATTCCACGCTCCCCGGGCTGGATTTGAACCAGCGTCCTCCTGATCTCCGGTCAGTTGCGATATCCAATGCCTCGATTTCCCCAGAGATATTCTGTGAACTATTCATATTTTCATGCATGTAGAGTATATACAATAACCTATAAATATAGATATACTGTTCATACATAAAATTAACAGAGAATCATTAGTATCTCCGGGAAAACCTAAGCATTAGCCTAAATGACGAATAAATTCGGGCTTGGTGGACTATCCCAAGATGATATTGCGAGAAAAAAATTCCACGCTCCCCGGGCTGGATTTGAACCAGCGTCCTCCTGATCTCCGGTCAGTTGCGATATCCACTACGCTACCGGGAAGACGGCAGCTCTCCACATCCCTGGAGCATGAATTCATTTTTTCATTCATTCATTAGCGTGGAATTTTTTTCTCGCAATATCATCTTGGGATAGTCCACGAAGCCCGAATTTATTCGTCGTTTGAAACATGTGGACGTTAAAAAATAATTATTAGCCTAAATGACTGTAGATATAAGCTTTTTGGATACTCAAAAAACTACCTTACAAAGTTTCATCGTGCAATTGGTCTTCCGGAGACTGTCGTGCCCCCCTTGTTAATTAATAGATCTAATCTTGATCCATGATATTTCTTGCGATTCGCGCAGTTTTGAGTGTATGCATCGGTGGTACGTCATTAATGTACATGATTCATAATCGCACGCCCCAAGTGAATATTCGTAAGTTAGCTTGGCGCATTAGTTAATAAAAATATATTGATAAAATCAAAATATTAGTCACGTATCCGAATAACTGAGAACATGTGTGAATAGATAAGTATCATATTCCGTGCAGATAGGTCCCATTGGAAAATTTGTGAAAAATTACAGCATGCGTATAATGTGTACATTAAATCAAAATCTGACGTTATTTTCTGTCTATACGCGTATCTCGTATACAAGAGAGCAATTTAGAGAAAGAAGCTGACACGTGGTTCATTAAAAGGTAAATAGCTACCGATACTTTGTAATGGAGATTCCGATTGAGATTCGCTTTTATATTCCTACGTTATAAGTTATATGGTGATCTCTAAAAAATATACGTTTTTCAAAGAAATTCTCGAATCAGGAATATAGTGATTTATGGAATGACAATGGTATTCCCTAATACAAATAACCCTATTCAATTATCATTTTAATTGTTGAACATCGCACACTCGACAAGGGTATGATCCGTAGATAAACATGATTCATTATTACAGTGATAAGCTTCCGTAAGAACGAAAATTAATATATTTGTTCTGTTCAATAGAATAGAAATAAGTTGAATAAATTAACTGAAATCATATTGAATTTTCAATTCATTCTGATATATGAATCAACTCCTAGTACAGTTAGAAAGACCAATACCTTTTTCTGGTTCAAGCTGAACATTTGAATCCACTTTTGATCTTTTCGGTGGCAAAGTATTAAGTGCAGTGTTATTTAACCTCTTCAGTCCTGGACTCACAAAATTAGATTTCTTCCATGTAAATGCAGAAGTTTTCCCTTTTTGAAAGAATTTTGAAAAATTAGAAGGTGAAAAAAAATAATCATAATAATATATGAACGTTGATATTCATGTAAATAATTCAATTTCATCTGAAACCAAAGCGTGGTGCCTGAGAGAAATAATAATTTCTGTTAACCTTTTGGAGAACTTGGCCCAGTATTTTTTTATCTCTCTGGTAATTTATCTATAGATTCAGATTCTATTTTGTCTGAGGCTGCTGAGGCGATCGACTGTTGATTTTCGGCAGTCTTATTCTTTCCCAGGATAGAATCTTTTTGGATGATTTTTAATTTTGAATTATCGCTTAAGTCTTCATCATCGTTTCTCAGCTTTTTTTGTATATGCATGGAAGATCTCGAACTCAATATTGGAGATCGTCTTTTTAGAATAAAAAAACAAATATTTTGTAAATTGAAAATAAATACATTGGAAAGTGTAGCATTTAAAGACATAGATGCTTCTTTATATATTCTTTAACTACAGATTGATATACATTCAAGTAAATATATCGCGCATACCTTGATTGTTATTATATTCCTGATTATTTATTTCATCTGTCACTTTTGCTTTTGCTTCCGTGAGGCTACTAAACACTGATTTTTTTCCTAATAATGACTTATCTAAATTCCTTTGTGATATTTTTTCAGCTTCTTTCAGTTTCTTCTTTTTCTCTCTTCCTTCTATTTCTCTTATTTCTCGCTCTGTTAACAATCGTCCGTCTTTACCAACAGACAAAGAATCGAGATACTTTTCATCATCTATAATTCAAAAATAGAAAATTATTTGTAAATGATCATTCTTTCACCTATACAATATCCAATAGAAAATAATAAGAAATCGATATTAATTACCATCAATCTCACTCAATTGGAGAAATGAATAAACTTATAGAATATTATAAACAATTTACGTACCGCCTTTTTTCAAAATTACCGCATCATATTTCATTTTTCCATATCTCACGTTTGTTATTTCGTTCACCTTCTTTCCACCCAAAAGATGCTCTTCCGAAACCACACATTTCAGTTTACTTTTTAAGAAAAATACTAAATAGAACATTGCGATAATGGATTGTGCATTTGAATAATATAAGGGTCATGTTATGGATACGCGGTTATGATCGAACACGAACAAAAGATACAGACACAGCTGATTTCAGTTCGCGCAAAAATTTCGGCTTAAGTCATTTCTACAACTCTGATTCGTATGAAACACTGGATAAATGAATGATATGGATTAGAGATAAATAAGTGAAAAACCAGCTATGCCGAAAGTGAAAACTCCACGAAACTTCTACAAGTATTCTCGCAGGACTCAAAACCGGATATTACAGAAACGTAACCTGGTAATAGACGTTTCATCAAGTGAATCGGAAAATGAAGATTCTTCAACTGTGAGTAATTTTATACAATCAACATATTATTCTTTTCAATATTTATAAACTTTTATTTTGCAGCCAGCATTTTTTCAACTTTCCTATATTAATGTAATCCATCAAACATTTCCAGATTATTGAACAACTTGAGCAACTCAATTCCAGTGACTATGGATTGTCTGACGCACCTGAATCGGTATCTTCCGTTGAAAGTATTCTCAGTGAGAGTTTACATTCAAATAAAGAAGATGAAAGACATCCAAATAGTGAAGAGGAGAATTACAGAGAACTTTCGATTTCAGATGCCATAAATGATTCAGGTAAAATTTATTGTCAAGTATATGCATGTGAATATTTTAGATTCATACGTAAACACTCTGATTTTATGATGCTAGAGTAATAATATGATAGATATATTTTTAGATTAATCGAACAAGATATGCCATTCACGTGTATTGTTGAGCAATTTGGATATAGTCATAATCAATAATGATTACACACACACACACAACACACACACCACACACACACACACACACACACACACACACACACACACACACACACAAAACTATGCGTTGAATACGCTCTCGCGAATCGACTCGCGGAGGCTGGGGGCCACTGATTTAACGCATGGCGCACTATGCGAAAACAGCAGTACTTCGTTCGATTACGGGATGCTACTTGATTATTATGAGATTATTATTGATGATTATACTGATGCGTAAAAGTGTATTATACTCGGTTTGACGAGAATATCGCTCTTGTAATGCGTCGTTTGGTTGCTTGCAGTCGATCGGGATTGATCGGGAAACCCCGCAAATTACGTACCGAGCTAATTACACGTGTGCGCGTGTACGTTTAGAGCTATATCGTCTGTCTGAATGAGTGTGAAATTTATTTGAAAATCGGAAAAGAACGATACAGTGTCCACGGCTTCGCGTTCAGAATCACAAGTATGGGGCGTTCTTTGTCAGCTCTCCGAAGCCGGCGCGCGGACGCTAAAACCTCACGTTTTCGACGCTTGTTTTCGACTCTATATGACCCATATCTAAATAATATTGGATATGCTATCAATGTAGTTTTTTCTAAGCTTTCCGATGGTGAATTTAGTTTTCCGAATTTTTCACATTTTCACAGAAAAAAAATATAAAACAGGCCATATCTCAAAAACCTATTTTTTTTAATTTTTTTAACTAGTCTAGATCGAAAGCTGAGGTTTTTTTACGTTTATATGGACCTTCTGGATACCTAGACTTTTTTTGTATTCGAGTAATTGAGTAGCAAACATGAGAAAATGCGCCGCGTCGGGCCGGGCCGCGCCGTGCCGCGCCGCACCGCGCTGACTCCACGCGCTCCAGCTCAAGTCTTCTCCTTACAAGAGTGCCGAAATCGGAATATATTTGATATCCATACAAGTCTCTATCAGTTGGATAAACTACTATCTAGATAGTAGATCATGTACTCATTTGGGTTATGGACTGAGATATGCGGACATTATTTCATTTCACATTCTTTGACCTCCGTTTTGGCTTTGATATTGAAGACTTTGCCATACTATGTTTCAACTGAACTATTTTTTCAGTTCGTTTTGATCTAGGAAAAATTTTATATTCCTCAGCAGATGAAATTTTTTTGACCATCAGTCTGTCATCGGAAGTTGGTATGAACGCATGAAATTGCAGAGTACCTTGTATACCAAACCAATTATCAAATCTTTCTTTCAATTTCAGTTTAGCTTGCTCATAATCATAAATTACCTCGAGAAAGAATACAAACCAAAGAAAATTTATTATAGTACCGATAGAGTGGGTCAACACTTAAAAAATCAGAAAAGTTTCTCTAATCTTATTAATCATAAGAAAGATTTTGGCATTCCCGCGGAATGGCATTTTTGTGCGACCGCACATGGGAAGGGAGCATGCGATGGAATTGGAGCTAATGTGAAACGAGGTGCTAAACGAGCAAGTTTACAACGCTCTGCAAATAATCATATTTTAACCGCAGAAGGTTTATTTGAATGGGCAAGAAATTACTGTAAAGAAACCATGGTATTTTATAGTAAAAAAGAAGATTATGAGCAAGCTAAACTGAAATTGAAAGAAAGATTTGATAATTGGTTTGATATACAACCGATGACAGACTGATGGTCAAAAAAATTTCATCTGCTGAGGAATATAAAATTTTTCCTAGATCAAAACGAACTGAAAAAGTAGTTCAGTTGAAACATAGTATGGCAAAGTCTTCAATATCAAAGCCAAAACGGAGGTCAAAGAATGTGAAATGAAATAATGTCCGCATATCTCAGTCCATAACCCAAATGAGTACATGATCTACTATCTAGATAGTAGTTTATCCAACTGATAGAGACTTGTATGGATATTAAATATATTCTGATTTCGGCACTCTTGTAAGCAGAAGACTTGAGCTGGAGCGCGTGGAGTCAGCGCGGTGCGGCGCGGCACGGCGCGGCCCGGCCCGACGCGGCGCATTTTCTCATGTTTGCTACTCAATTACTCGAATACAAAAAAAGTCTAGGTATCCAGAAGGTCCATATAAACGTAGAAAAACCTCAGCTTTCGATCTAGACTAGTTAAAAAAATTAAAAAAAATAGGTTTTTGAGATATGGTGTAACGTACCTATCGGTGTTAGGTGCGTTTTGGCATTTTTTTCACGGTCGCCAGATATACTCACGGTATATCAATATTTTATAAAACATCATCTTTTAAAGAAATTGACATGTCTCGGATTCATCGAATTAAAGTTGCAGGATTTCGTACAGGACACCCACTTACGTAGATTGTATGTGTGTGTATTAAGATTTGTAAGTGTAAAAATCGTGTATTTGGCATGAAAACACCGGCATTGGGCAATGAACCACAACGCTTGGTTTAACAGCCGTGTCACCTAGCTTGGCCCCTTCCAACGTGTGGTTAGGCCAGCCGGCTAATATGTGTGTGTAATGCACTCAAATGCAGCATCACTTCCTACAAGAGGTTAGATGCTTCGCAAGTGAGTGATTGTAAAACGCTACTGCCAACATGTGGTTAAGCGTCTGTGATTTTAAGATGGTTCGGACTTGGTAAATGATTACGAAAAGATTGATTAAAAATAAAGTTACTCGTTTATTGAATACTACGAAAATCTATTTACAGAAATGTTACAATTAACGCGCAAGTATAAGATTCGCGGCCGCTCGCAATACATGATGTTATGTACACGCGGAGTCGATCGTATTCCGACACGCGCTCTTCCGATGCTCGCGATAGAATGCCCCGTTAGCGGACGGGCGGCCCTTTATATAGTCTAACGCACCATCGCAGGGTATCGCGTTGACTCGTTTTTTAGCTTACTCATTTGATAAATGCCGATAAACGTCACAGTGTGAAGTCGCACACTGGTTCCTTAAGGGTCTATAATCGAGATATTTACAGCTGCTCTCATAGTTCGTTTTTTAC